>CM046840.1:25279342-25879342 GCA_025618425.1 Heliocidaris tuberculata
ATATATATATATATATATATATATATATATATGTCGGTCAGTTGAATCTGGTGTCGCCGAAATCACTGGCCCGTCTCCGTGGTCTAGTGGTTAAGGCATTGGCGTTCTAAGCCAACGACCCGGGTTCGATTCCCGGCGGAGACATTTTTTCAACCTTTGCAAAAATTCAAAAAGGGAGGACAGCTCTGGGGAACCTTGATTTAAGCTACTCAACCATTATTCTCTCTCATTTTCATTTCTCACAATTATAATTATTTCCACGAGAGTTGCCAAAGCTGTTGTATATGTTATTTCCTTACAATTGTTTATAATGATTATTATTCTAATGTATACATGTATCTCAAAGCATTCGCTTGGATCCAGCTGAGGCATGCGGCTTGTCTTTGTTCAAAAACTCACCTGCCCCCGACAAAGGAATTAATTAATAAGGTTGAAGATTTGTCAATCTGTCGGTCAATTGAATCTGGTGTCGCCGAAATCACTGGCCCGTCTCCGTGGTCTAGTGGTTAAGGCATTGGCGTTCTAAGCCAACGACCCGGGTTCGATTCCCGGTGGAGACATTTTTTCAACCTTTGCAAACATTCAAAAAGGGAGGACAGCTCTGGGGAACCTTGATTTAAGCTACTCAACCATTATTCTCTCTCATTTTCATTTCTCACAATTATAATTATTTCCACGAGAGTTGCCAAAGCTGTTGTATATGTTATTTCCTTACAATTGTTTATAATGATTATTATTCTAATGTATACATGTATCTCAAAGCATTCGCTTGGATCCAGCTGAGGCATGCGGCTTGTCTTTGTTCAAAAACTCACCTGCCCCCGACAAAGGAATTAATTAATAAGGTTGAAGATTTGTCAATCTGTCGGTCAGTTGAATCTGGTGTCGCCGAAATCACTGGCCCGTCTCCGTGGTCTAGTGGTTAAGGCATTGGCGTTCTAAGCCAACGACCCGGGTTCGATTCCCGGCGGAGACATTTTTTCAACCTTTGCAAAAATTCAAAAAGGGAGGACAGCTCTGGGGAACCTTGATTTAAGCTACTCAATCATTATTCTCTCTCATTTTCATTTCTCACAATTATAATTATTTCCACGAGAGTTGCCAAAGCTGTTGTATATGTTATTTCCTTACAATTGTTTATAATGATTATTATTCTAATGTATACATGTATCTCAAAGCATTCGCTTGGATCCAGCTGAGGCATGCGGCTTGTCTTTGTTCAAAAACTCACCTGCCCCCGACAAAGGAATTAATTAATAAGGTTGAAGATTTGTCAATCTGTCGGTCAATTGAATCTGGTGTCGCCGAAATCACTGGCCCGTCTCCGTGGTCTAGTGGTTAAGGCATTGGCGTTCTAAGCCAACGACCCGGGTTCGATTCCCGGCGGAGACATTTTTTCAACCTTTGCAAAAATTCAAAAAGGGAGGACAGCTCTGGGGAACTTTGATTTAAGCTACGCAACCATTATTCTCTCATTTTCATTTCTCACAATTATAATTATTTCCACGAGAGTTGCCAAAGCTGTTGTATATGTTATTTCCTTACATTTGTTTATAATGATTATTATTCTAATGTATACATGTATCTCAAAGCATTCGCTTGGATCCAGCTGAGGCATGCGGCTTGTCTTTGTTCAAAAACTCACCTGCCCCCGACAAAGGAATTAATTAATAAGGTTGAAGATTTGTCAATCTGTCGGTCAGTTGAATCTGGTGTCGCCGAAATCACTGGCCCGTCTCCGTGGTCTAGTGGTTAAGGCATTGGCGTTCTAAGCCAACGACCCGGGTTCGATTCCCGGCGGAGACATTTTTTCAACCTTTGCAAACATTCAAAAAGGGAGGACAGCTCTGGGGAACCTTGATTTAAGCTACTCAACCATTATTCTCTCTCATTTTCATTTCTCACACATATATATATATATATATATATATATGTATGTATGTATCTAATAAAATCATATAAAAGAGAGAGAGGAACGCCTCATCCACTATCTCGGCTCTCTCCAACCTGGGGGATGAATGTAACTTTTTACTCTTTTCCTACCGTGTGATCTTCTCCTTTTTCTTTCTTTCTTTCTTTCTTTTCCTATCATCTTTTATTCTGTCTTTTCTTCACCTTTTTTCTTTGACTTTCCTCTTCTTTTTCTTATTCTCCCTACTTCTCTCTCTTTCTCTTCTCTCTAGCTCTCTCTCTCTCTCTCTATTCTCTCTAGCTTTCTCTCTCTCTCTCTTTTCCATCCTTTGCACTTTTGCCTTGTTGCGCTTTGTTGCGTTTATCCTTTAGCGCATCGCGCTTAGCGTACTTCGTTTCCTTGCTGCTGGATGCTTTTTTTAAATAAAGTTCATCATTTCTCAAATCTCATCGACAGAATCATGCCATGTAAATGATTAGAATTTGATATATAGGCCTCATTTATACATAAAACATTTCATAAAATGGAACATGTGCAATTGCAAAAATACTCACAAATACATGGAAAAACAACACATATCTACAATAACGTCAATAGAAACATAAACCAGACACTAAATACAAGAACTGTCCTCGGTTATATCACGATATTTTTTTTGTTTTTCAATTTAATGACATTTATTTCCAACTTTTCAATATGAGTGTACAGAGTAATGAATGAACAAAATAATGTACATGTATTTTCAACAAAGTTATGACAAAAAATACATTCATGTGGTACTTGGAGGCTGCACCTCTAAAAACAAAAGCTGGGCGAGGGTACATATTGCTTAATAGTACATAATAAATATAAAAAAAGGAAATAAACAAATAACAAGGATATATGTGCAAGTAAATTGCATTTCATTTCTTTAAGTTGTAAATTTGACAAATTTCTGTTTTCTTTTTATTTTCCAAATAAATCTTATAAAGATATAAATATGAATATAAATATAAATGTAAATATAAATATGAATATAAACATAGATTCAAATCTGAATATAAATAAAAATAAAAATATAAATATAAACATAAATTTAAATCTAAATCTAAATATAAATGTAAATATAAATAGATATAAATATGAACATAAATATACATATACATATATATTTTAAAAAATAATTTTAAAAAATATGTATATATATATATATATATATATATATATATATATATATGTAGTAATATAGATATAAATATAAATATAAATATGAATACTAAAAATGTATAAATATGAATATAGATGAAAATACGAATATAAATATGAATATATACATGAATATATGTCTTTTCTCCGAGTAGCAGGGGACGGGCCAATTCACTCGCCTGCAGCAAGCTGTCGCGCCTCCGTAGCCATTGTTCTGACTTCTGGGGTGCAATATAGCTCGTTGCGGGCGGATGTGGTGGCCCGTCGCTGGGTGCTGGGAGATGGCTTTTTTTTCTCTTTCTTTTTTCTGCACATTGATAAAATGTTCTATTTATTTATGCCGAAATGCTGACATCATAATCCCGTTACGTTGGTGCATACGTGGTTACTATTTTATATGTCTTTTCTTATGCAGTGCGTTGCGTTAAGCCATCGGTAAAAATTGAGAACAAAAAAAAATCATGTCAGCACTTCGGAATATATGTTTCAGAAATTGCCACGGCGTACAGGAAATGTTTATTTACCCTAAAAATGTGAATTGTTATATTATTGCTGTAATGAAAGTGACAAAGCCATCCAATACTATTTCTTCGACTTTAATTACTATAACACAATAATTTCATTTATATTTATTTATATACTCATATTGCTGTATCATGCATTGCTCGTTCCTATTTTCAAAGACTAATACAAATCTTATTACTCTTTGGAGCCTATAACTCACAAGCGTAGCTTCCTCCTTAGGCTCCTCAATATTTCATTATTATTCTAGCCCAGTCTGCTCAATTAATATTGCATGCAAATGCATAGATATGAGGTACTCACCTTCTTTCATTTTCTTTGACAATATATCTCTTGTTTGTTCGTACCATTTATCTCGTTTGTACCAATAATTGTTTGTACCCATTTACATGTATACTGTAAAAACACATTGTAAATGCGAAATATGAAACAATAAACTGAAACTGAAATATATAATTATATGTGCATGTATATACAGTATATGGATATAAATAGATAGATAATTTCTTATGTTTAAATCGATCCAGGAATCCTGCTATGACTTTCCAAATCCAGTCAAAACAATTCATAAAAAATTGGCCCAAAATTGGCCTCATTACACTTCAAGTTTGTGTTATTTTTACCTTTTATTTTGAAAAGGCAATACAGCTACCCTCCATGAATTAAACCGTTATCATAATAATACCATAATATTTTGTATTATGAGAAAAATCTGCATAAGTACTATCTATTTCATACTTACTTTCAATTAACAAATATTATTTCACACATTAAAACACTATGATATTCGACATTGGACCCTGTACTGAATACATGTAGAAGTGTTGTGGTATTGTGGATAAGTCACCGGACTGTGGACCACAAGGTACAGGATTCAAGTCCCTGCCATTTTCAGCAACGTCCTTTGGCAAGACATTAATCTACACTTGCAACACTCGACCCAGGTGAGATTAATGGGTATAATTGGCAGGACTTAGCCAATTTTTAAGAAAGCTAGCCCTGCTAGCTTTCTTAAAAAGCTAGCAGGGCATTACTGGAGCGCTAAGAGTGTGAAATGTGACAAATAATTATGAGCACTATACAGGCGCGCCGGAAGCAGTTTGGGATTGGGGGGGGGGGGGGCAAACATTCAAGGGGCTCACCTTTCAAGGGCTCATGTCTTCTCACCCCTAAAAAAAACACACACGCTTTCCCACCCTCTCACATCAATACAGATCCTACTACTAAATCAAAATTTTACTCAAAAATTCTCTGACAAGCATTTTTGGGGTGTATTTTTACTCGAAAATTCTCTGACAAGCAAAAAAAAAAAAACAAAACACCAGAATTATGCTAAAATTCTGCTAAATTTTGTCAAATTATGCTAAAGCGGTCAAAATTCTGCCAGAAAGCAGAATTCTGCCAACTCTGGCAACCTTGCGTCTAATACAAAACCTCCACTACGTTAAAGTTTAAAGTTTGAATGCTTTATCTGTCTTCAGTGATCTCCATGCATACGAAAAATGAATACAAAGGCTTACAATTACGTAATAAAGCAATCAAGCTTTTAATATACACACGATTTTTACTCCTTTACTACTGATTTTTTTTTTTTTTTATGGGGGGGGGGGCTTTTGGGGGGGCGAAAATGCATTTTGCCCCCCCACTTTTTCGTTTGGGGGGGGGGCGACCGCCCCCCTGCCCCCCCCCCCACTTCCGGCGCCTATGGCACTATACAAGAATCCACTACTACTTTAACTACTTCTAGTACTTCTAACACGATAAAAACTACTTTCGAAAAATCAACTGAAGGCAATTTAAATAGCCCTGTCTATCACCTTTAGAAATGTGCGAACATTACAATGGCGTATTGCGTAATCCAAACCTGATTTCTATGGGCAGTACAATAGGCCTTTGAAATTGCCCTTGAGTTTATTTTTCGAAAGTAGTTTTTATCGTGTTTTCTATTATTATTATTATTATTATTATTATTATCATTATTATTATTATTATTATTATTATTATTATTATTATTATTATTACTCTCATATCTATCGTCATCATTATCATTACTATATAGTGATTTTCACACTTTCAGTCCTTTTCAGGATTAAGCAGGGGCGGCAGAGCAATTTTTGAAAGTGGTGGGGGCCGATTTGATTTCACTCATTAATGATAATTTTCGAAACTTTTTTTCCGAGGTTTTATGGAACGTGTCTACTAAAAAAAAAGGGGGGGGGCTGCATCCCCCAGCCCCCCCCCCCCGGTTCCGAAGCCCATGTAAGTACATGGTGAACTCATTAGTCCAATGTCACACTTATCTTACTGGTCCTGTAGACCTATTAGGATTCAGGCATAGGTATAATATGATGTACGGAACCAATGGTAAGCAGGACCATAGAAATCAAATACCTGACAAATTACGTTGGTACTACACCTTATTCTGCCTATGAAATATGAACCTAAACCATTCCATAAGACTGCTACACTATTCAACCTCCAGTAATTCCAACGGTCCTGTGTCCCATTTGACTAATGGAAACCTTTCCCAATACCTAACAAATCTCAAGACCAATTAGTGGATAAGTCACCGAACTATGCCCAGTGCCACATGGCAGGGGGTTAAATTCCTGCACGGCACTTACATGACTTTGGCAAGAAATTTCTCCACATTTGCCACTCTCCAACCAGGGGCCTGTAACATAAAGAGATACAATCAATCCTACGATCAATTGTAACTCTTTAGTACATGGTTTACCATAGACTTACGATTGATATCAATCGTAAGATTGATTGTATCTCTTTATGTTACAGGCCCGTGGTGAAGTAAATGGCTACCAGGGTTAATTATGGTATTCAGCTTTGTATAATTAGAGGGAAAGCGCTTTAAAAATCCAACTATTATTATTATCATCATCATCATCGTCGTCGTCGTCGTCGTCGTCATCATCATCATCATCAGACAAAAGGGGGGCTTTGAGTAACAAGTGGAAGCTTTCCGCCCCATCATATGAAGGCATTTTGGCAGTTCTCACTTTATCCTCGATCTTATACATGTCATAAGTCGGGTACTAAAAAACAAGTTTTCTTGGCATTATACATGTATGAGCTCAGTTGCTGGTAAAAGGAGACAAAATTCACCCCCCCCCCCCCCCAAAAAAAAGCAGCCTTGGGTATGTCCTGAAATGATGGGAAGAATAATTATCATCGAGAAAGCCTATCAAAGTACTTTCTAAAAATGAGAGTCTGTTTCAGTCCTGTCTCCAGCTCTAAGATTATGGATGGGGAAGGACAATGATGTAATTTCAGGCATACTACTATTGAGTTGTCTGCTGAGAGCCAAAAGAACCCCCACTCTCCTCCCCCCCCCCCCCCTCCAAAAAAGGGGGAAAAAGAATATCTATAGTTAACCATGTAGGCCTACAGGAGAAGGAGAAAGTAACTATGGAGGAACATTATGGATGTTATTCAAAGATGCATTGACCTGTTGAGTGACTGCAATGAATATCAATGTTAGCATTATCATTGTCATCATTATTATTATTATTATTATTATCATTATTATTATCATTATCATTATTCTTATTATAATTAATATTACATTTATTTTTGTACAAAATACAGATAAGAGCGAAGAGCTAGGTACGAACATTTGAGGTGAATGTGCAAACAAGAAAATCGGAACGAGCCAAGAGTTGGACGTCGAGGATAATACCCTTTAAAGACTCCGAGTATCGTGATGACATATCTGCAGACTGAGATATTTCATTGTCACTCACAAATACATAATTAGGGTATCTGGAATAAGAATAGAAGAAAGAGAAAACTGTTAAATATTTTGTTTTCAATCCCTCCATTTTAATGGGGGACTAATCAGCGCCCCCCCCCTTCGAAATAATAATGCAAGCATCGTTAAGAGATTTTTACAAAAATAACAAAATAAAATAAAATAACCCCCAATATATGAGACATTCTTCATTCATCTTTCTTCATGCATCGTTCAAAATCAAGAGGTAAATTATTTCATGTCAAGGAGCTCACGGAAGCTACCCCGGGTTCACTTCCGTGCATGTGCGTGCGCAAAACTTTACTTTTGGATTGAATAGTGTGTAATTCTGTAATATCTCTTTAAAGTGATATTTGAAGTTGGTTTATTGAATTTTTCATACTCGAACGAAATCCGCAGTACAGTATAGGCGCCGGAAGTGGGGGGGGGGGGGCAGGGGGGGGGGCGGTCGCCCCCCCCCCCCAAACGAAAAAGTGGGGGGGGGCAAAATGCATTTTCGCCCCCCCAAAAGCCCCCCCCCCCATAAAAAAAAAAAAAATCAGTAGTAAAGGAGTAAAAATCGTGTGTATATTAAAAGCTTGATTGCTTTATTACGTAATTGTAAGCCTTTGTATTCATTTTTCGTATGCATGGAGATCACTGAAGACAGATAAAGCATTCAAACTTTAAACTTTAACGTAGTGGAGGTTTTGTATTAGACGCAAGGTTGCCAGAGTTGGCAGAATTCTGCTTTCTGGCAGAATTTTGACCGCTTTAGCATAATTTGACAAAATTTAGCAGAATTTTAGCATAATTCTGGTGTCTTGTTTTTTTTTTTTGCTTGTCAGAGAATTTTCGAGTAAAAATACACCCCAAAAATGCTTGTCAGAGAATTTTTGAGTAAAATTTTGATTTAGTAGTAGGATCTGTATTGATGTGAGAGGGTGGGAAAGCGTGTGTGTTTTTTTAGGGGTGAGAAGACATGAGCCCTTGAAAGGTGAGCCCCCTTGAATGTTTGCCCCCCCCCCCCCCAATCCCAAACTGCTTCCGGCGCGCCTGTATAGTGCTCATAATTATTTGTCACATTTCACACTCTTAGCGCTCCAGTAATGCCCTGCTAGCTTTTTAAGAAAGCTAGCAGGGCTAGCTTTCTTAAAAATTGGCTAAGTCCTGCCAATTATACCCATTAATCTCACCTGGGTCGAGTGTTGCAAGTGTAGATTAATGTCTTGCCAAAGGACGTTGCTGAAAATGGCAGGGACTTGAATCCTGTACCTTGTGGTCCACAGTCCGGTGACTTATCCACAATACCACAACACTTCTACATGTATTCAGTACAGGGTCCAATGTCGAATATCATAGTGTTTTAATGTGTGAAATAATATTTGTTAATTGAAAGTAAGTATGAAATAGATAGTACTTATGCAGATTTTTCTCATAATACAAAATATTATGGTATTATTATGATAACGGTTTAATTCATGGAGGGTAGCTGTATTGCCTTTTCAAAATAAAAGGTAAAAATAACACAAACTTGAAGTGTAATGAGGCCAATTTTGGGCCAATTTTTTATGAATTGTTTTGACTGGATTTGGAAAGTCATAGCAGGATTCCTGGATCGATTTAAACATAAGAAATTATCCATCTATTTATATCCATATACTGTATATACATGCACATATAATTATATATTTCAGTTTCAGTTTATTGTTTCATATTTCGCATTTACAATGTGTTTTTACAGTATACATGTAAATGGGTACAAACAATTATTGGTACGAACGAGATAAATGATACGAACAAACAAGAGATATATTGTCAAAGAAAATGAAAGAAGGTGAGTACCTCATATCTATGCATTTGCATGCAATATTAATTGAGCAGACTGGGCTAGAATAATAATGAAATATTGAGGAGCCTAAGGAGGAAGCTACGCTTGTGACTTATAGGCTCCAAAGAGTAATAAGATTTGTATTAGTCTTTGAAAATAGGAACGAGCAATGCATGATACAGCAATATGAGTATATAAATAAATATAAATGAAATTATTGTGTTATAGTAATTAAAGTCGAAGAAATAGTATTGGATGGCTTTGTCACTTTCATTACAGCAATAATATAACAATTCACATTTTTAGGGTAAATAAACATTTCCTAGAAATCAAATACCTGACAAATTACGTTGGTACTACACCTTATTCTGCCTATGAAATATGAACCTAAACCATTCCATAAGACTGCTACACTATTCAACCTCCAGTAATTCCAACGGTCCTGTGTCCCATTTGACTAATGGAAACCTTTCCCAATACCTAACAAATCTCAAGACCAATTAGTGGATAAGTCACCGAACTATGCCCAGTGCCACATGGCAGGGGGTTAAATTCCTGCACGGCACTTACATGACTTTGGCAAGAAATTTCTCCACATTTGCCACTCTCCAACCAGGGGCCTGTAACATAAAGAGATACAATCAATCCTACGATCAATTGTAACTCTTTAGTACATGGTTTACCATAGACTTACGATTGATATCAATCGTAAGATTGATTGTATCTCTTTATGTTACAGGCCCGTGGTGAAGTAAATGGCTACCAGGGTTAATTATGGTATTCAGCTTTGTATAATTAGAGGGAAAGCGCTTTAAAAATCCAACTATTATTATTATCATCATCATCATCGTCGTCGTCGTCGTCGTCATCATCATCATCATCATCAGACAAAAGGGGGGCTTTGAGTAACAAGTGGAAGCTTTCCGCCCCATCATATGAAGGCATTTTGGCAGTTCTCACTTTATCCTCGATCTTATACATGTCATAAGTCGGGTACTAAAAAACAAGTTTTCTTGGCATTATACATGTATTCATGTAACTTTGTTCCCATGGAATAACCGTACCAGCGATTCCCATCCACGCCCTATTTGATCAATACAGTGTCGCCAGGTCGTAGCTCTATCTCGTCTCTCTTACGAGGTTTGTGTCCGTCCAGCACCGTCAGGTTGTGGGCGAGCTGGCCGTGGAAGTAGAAGTCATTGTCAAGGGAACGGAAGTTTGTCGAAGCATCCGCGTGAAGATTCTGCATCATCTCGTAAGCTAACCGACAAACCTATTTTCGAAGAGAACAGGGAATGAAAAAGGACAGTTTCTTGCAGTCCCTTCTACAGATATATAGGACACACAGATAGGGAGGACTATGGTATTATATCAGGGATACCAACATTATGCCGTCTGCTAAGAGCCAAAAGGGACTTAACTCTTTCTAATTTTCTTAACGCCCTTCAGGCTAGAGACCGGCCCTGTTTTTCATAAAACTTGTTATCAGTATAATAAGATACAATGATTGCTAGAAGCTACTGAAATCCTTACATTTGATTGGCTATGAGCATATTTGTCATATAGATCTATGCCAGTTGTTATTGATAACAAGTTTTATGAAACAGGGCCTAGAAGAGGTGATAGGTTGCAAGTTAAAGGTATATTCCAAAGAATCGTAAGGCATGTTAACAGAGGAAAGTCAGAGAACTAATGATGAACAACTTCTTGGCCCGTAAACAACCATATCAAGTTCAATTCAGTTAGGTATTATGTGGACAGTAGGCATTGGTAGAAGAGCTACTCGACAGAGAACTTGAAGAAGAGGAATTTGCACATGAAAAGAGTAACATTCAAGGGCCTTTTAAGAAAGTGAAGAACTGAGCTCAGTTGCTGGTAAAAGGAGACAAAATGCACCCCCCCCCCCCACAAAAAAAGCAGCCTTGGGTATGTCCTGAAATGATGGGAAGAATAATTATCATCGAGAAAGCCTATCAAAGTACTTTCTAAAAATGAGAGTCTGTTTTAGTCCTGTCTCCAGCTCTAAGATTATGGATGGGGAAGGACAATGATGTAATTTCAGGCATACTACTATTGAGTTGTCTGCTGAGAGCCAAAAGAACCCCCACTCTCCTCCCCCCCCCCCCCCTCCAAAAAAGGGGGAAAAGGAATATCTATAGTTAACCATGTAGGCCTACAGGAGAAGGAGAAAGTAACTATGGAGGAACATTATGGATGTTATTCAAATATGCATTGACCTGTTGAGTGACTGCAATGAATATCAATGTTAGCATTATCATTGTCATCATTATTATTATTATTATTATCATTATTATTATCATTATCATTATTCTTATTATAATTAATATAACATTTATTTTTGTACAAAATACAGATAAGAGCGAAGAGCTAGGTACGAACATTTGAGGTGAATGTGCAAACACGAAAATCGGAACGAGCCAAGAGTTGGACGTCGAGGATAATACCCTTTAAAGACTCCGAGTATCGTGATGACATATCTGCAGACTGAGATATTTCATTGTCACTCACAAATACATAATTAGGGTATCTGGAATAAGAATAGAAGAAAGAGAAAACTGTTAAATATTTTGTTTTCAATCCCTCCATTTTAATGGGGGACTAATCAGCGCCCCCCCCCCTTCGAAATAATAATGCAAGCATCGTTAAGAGATTTTTACAAAAATAACAAAATAAAATAAAATAACCCCCAATATATGAGACATTCTTCATTCATCTTTCTTCATGCATCGTTCAAAATCAAGAGGTAAATTATTTCATGTCAAGGAGCTCACGGAAGCTACCCCGGGTTCACTTCCGTGCATGTGCGTGCGCAAAACTTTACTTTTGGATTGAATAGTGTGTAATTCTGTAATATCTCTTTAAAGTGATATTTGAAGTTGGTTTATTGAATTTTTCATACTCGAACGAAATCCGCAAAGTACAGTGCAAAATATTCTATGGTGACTGCCCCCCCCCCCTCCCTCTTTACTTCTAAGATGTAGCGGGCAACAATGCATGAGATTTTGACAAAAGCGTATATGAAAATAACACCCTATATCAGTCTCTCTTCCACCTCCCTGTTTCAAGTAACGTAACGAAATGAAATCTTAGGACTTTGGTGATAATAAGACAAGTTGCTCCAATTCTTTTGAAGAGAAAATTGTTAATTACATGAACCTATTCACACTACGAGCCCAGTATTCATACATTTGAAGAAAGGTAGATGTCGTTAACATAAATAAGAAATAATAAAGGGCCAAGGATTGAGCCTTATGGAACTCCACATTTTGTTACACGATGTGAAAAAGTAATTTTCACATTTCAAAGCATTACTTGTTATCCCATACTCACTTTTTCTGTGCTTCTGCTAGGAGATTAGGTTCGTCCGTTGCCAGGTAGATCTTTTTGACAGGCACTTTTTGTTTCCTCTCCAGTCTCCGGTAGAACTCTTGGGCGTGGAACATGTATTCCTCGATCCCATGAAATCCCGCCTCTGTCCCGACTTTGTCTGTCCGCCTCACTTGAATACTGTCATCATAGAAGATATACCTTAACTACGTTTTGATTTTTTAAAAGTTTGTTTCATATATTCCTGGTTTCCTATAATTCTGAGCAATTTTCAGTCGTTTAGCATGATATCTATGAATGTATCAATACCTAATTAGGACCCCATTGGAAATGCAAATGATAATTGGCAGCTTTCACCGGTATACAAATGCATATATTTCATATCGCTATCATACATTTATCGGTATTCATACCTGATGAATGAAATGGAATGAAATGAAATCAAATCATATCCTCTCATCTCGCCCAAAGATATGAAGTGTGAATCCTAATGCAGTAGCCTTATTGTCAATGACTTCCTAGACGGCTGGCTTCAGCCTTAGAACGAGGAACATAATCTGCATGACCCTCCCACTACAAATGAAATCAGATATAATTGAATCGAATCAAACAAAAACTTATATACGTTAATGTACATGCGAGGGAGAAAAGCGACCGAGTGGTAGACTTTTTGCATTTTCAACCCCTCAAAACGCAATTCTTATGCATTTTACCCAGGAAAATTCGCAGTTGAGCACTGCAATAGAGGGGTAGGGATCCGAATTTTGAACATTGATAAATGGTTTTCTATTCACTTCATTCTCAAATGGGGCAAAAGATTAAAGAAAACCATTGAGAAATAGTCGAGGAATTTAGCAAGGCAACCGAAAGTTGGCATTTCTTTCAAATGCTATTTTATACATTTTGCACTTATACACTTATACACTTACACACTTTATACATAGTTGGGGCGAAATATTTAAAAAGAGGCCGATGAAACTTACATGATAGCGAGCAAAGCAACGAGCATTATTGTTCAAATCTTGAGTCCTTTAAAAACGATATTTATAAACTACATGTATATATCATAATAGTGAGGCACGAAATTACGAGATTCGGGAGCAACATGATTATGCAAGGAAGCAAATCGAGCAGGTTTTTGAAAATTTTCGCATTTTAAACCCTCAAAAAAATGTATTTCTAATGCAATTACCCTGCCCTGCGGATTGGGGGAGCATAATCTCAATGATCATAATTTTTCTTCATTTTCTCCTCTTATTCTTTCTCTCTTTTGCGTTTTTGCGCCAGCTTCAAGTGCCGCCCGGGGCACGTGCACTCCTCCCCCCCCCCCACCCCCATAGATACGCCACTGACGGTAGGTCCATGATCTCACCCAACGATTGGATGTGTGAATCCTAAGGCAGCGGTCATGTTGTCCATGAACTCCTGGACGGAGGGCTGAAGTCTCTGAACGAAGACCAAGATCTGACCGACCAACCAGGCGAATGGCTGACCATGCAGCCTCATCAGTCTTTGGGAGATGTCCTCTGGGATGGCCAATGGCAGAGCGTCTGGCTTAAGGTGTTCATGGATCCCCTCTATCATGGGGATATTGACTACCTGGAGATTTTCGATCTCGTCGAGGCTGTTAGGAGCTTCGGAGAGATATTATAGAGATAGTAAAAACTATTTCATGTGAAAGATGCAGCTGTGCATCTCGAATGGAACGTTTTTTTCCAATCGTATGATAACACCAGCTAAATTTATAATCATTATCACGGATAAAACGGAAATTAGTTGAAATTTTTAGGGATTTGATAATCCCTTCTTTATTAATCTAAAGCGTAACCAGTTACTGATATAATACGAACATAATTATGTGAACGTGAACGAGGCTTAAGTTGGAGAATCGACTTCCTTCCTGTCATGGAAACAACATCTGGCATGTCTGTAAGTTAATTTCGTTATCAGATCAAGTAGACATCAATCTTGAAGTTACAAAATGAACTGTCTACTATAATAGTTTTCTTTCTGTAGGAGACCCCTTCGGTCTCCCCTATCAGCCAATGCGTGTATCTAAATGCACAGTACCGTATTATTAGGTAGAATGTGGGGCCTACCTGACATATTTAATCTAAACATGAAGTTCTTATATGTCGTAATGCATCTTTAGTTTTGGGGCAGGGATACTTACGTCCCCATTCGCCGGTGGTCTCTCCTGTCCAATCCAGACAGGTCTCACTTACAGGCAAGAAGAACATCTCCCATCCCTCTTTGGCATATACCCACCCCTTGGAATTCAGAATGAGAGTTCTTCCAGTGCCATAGGCCACAATCATGCAGTATGCTACATGGTTGGCCATGCTCCCAAAGCTACATTTATTATTAAAGTTGCACACGATCTTCCTGGCCTTGCTGCAGTTTCGGGGGTTCTGGGGAAAATGTAAAGAACGTTTATAGGACGATCATAATTCATTAATTGGGGTAGATCATTATCAAAATGTAAACATCTTTCCCATGGCATGTCATCTATTACAATGATGTAAAAAAAAAAGGCTCGGAATGAATGACTGAGATCAACCGTCACACAAGGAATATTATTTTTTTGTCAGTGAAATATATATATATATATATATATATATATATATGTAATATATAAGCTCAATGAAATTTTTTTTTTTTTTAAGCTACACGCACACGCATGCCCCTCCCCCAACACACACACACACCCACAAATAGAGGCGGCACGCGGAACCTCGGGCTCGGACAAACAAAAGGTGCTCCCCCCCCCCCTTCCATTGTCCGAGCCTGACGTTCCGCCGCCTCTGTCCACAAACGTACTTGCATTTGCATTGAAAACGAGAAAACCGATTTGTTGACCAACCTGGAGGAAGCGCAGTCTTTGCTGTATGAGGTTTGATAGCTCTTTTGACTCTTTTTCTCTCCAAGACGAATAACCATCCACTCGACTAAGATCGAATATATCAGTCATAATCGACCTGTAAAAATTCAAAGAGAAAATTTATTTATTTATTTATTTATTTATTTCTGATCTTTTGTCAGGGTAGCCCATTCACCATTAAGTAGTGGTCTTCCATGGGGCCCTGAATAATAATAAACATATTTACATCAAAATGCATAACGTATATACAGAATAGTTCAAAATAAAAATCCTCAGTAAAATTAGAGAGTGCAAACAAAGCAATAATAGACGTGGCGCAAACGAATACTCATTTGAAAAATAAACAAATATCAGTAAACTAGCTTAACTGTAATGCCAATATGAAAATATTGATTCAGTCGCAAATATGTGCACAAATCATACTAATATTACAGAATAAGCACTGAGTGTATGTTAGGCTGAGTTATTCATAAATTACAACTTCGTTTAAACATCCTCTTAAATGAACTGACAGAGGAAGCTATTCTCATCGAATTATCGAGCTTATTCCATTCAAACATAGAAGATACAATTGGGCTACACTTATAACAATCAGTGTGAAATCTGGGCACGCGTAAACATCCACTGTCTCTTTGTCTAGTATGATGCTCATGTACATCGTTAGGATTGATTAAGCCTACCTGAAGGTAAGAAGGTGCTAAGTTATGAACACATTTATATATCATCATAACGCGACTTAGCTCAAACCGTTTGTCTAGTGTCATCCATTTAAGACTAGTGAACAAATCAGCCGACGGTGTGTCATATGTTTTGTTCAGTATTATTCTTGCGGCCCTCTTCTGAATCTTTTGCAGCTTATTTGTATGGGCTTGAAATCTGTTCGACCATACAACAGAGCAGTAATCAAATCGTGGCAACACTAGACTGTTATAAAGCAACTTTAAAGTACACATTCAAAGAAAATCACAAATATGATAAATAATGTATCACTAGAAACTGGCAAGTTAACAGATAGCAATCGTATCAGTTTAAAGTCAACTACATATCAGGTAATTAAACAATAATACAAATAAAACTACCTCCCAGCATCTGCGATATACAAGCGCTTCGCCAAAAAAATAACAATGTTTCAATGACGTCAATAAAGGGAACAATCCTGTCCAAGCAGACGACGTCCCATAAAGAATGAACATAAGTGCAGTGCAGTTATTTCTCAAATTATAAAGAATTTAGTGTATTCAAACGTGCCCATATTTCACACCATTCTAAAATGGGAATGAAACAGATTCTGATTACTGAAATCTTTTGTTTGTAAATATATAGGATGAGGGTTAATGAACAATCAAAGAAACCACACTTTCAAATTGAAAAGCCCGCTGAATGATTGCAAGGACGGTATTTATCCCTCATTCAACGCCGAACGTCCAGCGGTGTATGCAGCTGTGAATGAAATGGCGTCCATTTTGTTTACAAGCAACTGATTCCTTTATTCTTGTAATGCTTCATTTTCCATCCAAATAAACCCATGCACGGGGTTTAGAGTGAGGCAATATATGGATTAAACATAATAGACTAATGCTAGTGAAGTGAAATAATTGAGGAGAAGATGACAAAACAGGCACTGGAAATATGTGAGATGTTATGGGACATCGTCTGCTTGTGCAATTAACGTCCCCCCTTTGACGTCACACATTTCAGCGGCTTTCGGAGAGCTGTTCAGGTGCTATGTCGGGGCTGTATTTTAGCAATTTGTAATTGATAATAATCATTACTTCGAATGTTTGCAAGCGTCGAATTTTGACAAACTTGTCCGGTCTAAGCTTCACCTACGCAAAAATGAAAATTAAGTCAGTTTTAAAAATCAATGAATATCTACTTTAAGGACTGCACAGGCAAAAAACACTTGGCTCTCTTTATTATGCCTATGTTTTTCTGGGTAAGTTTACATACGTTTTCAATTTGTTTAGACCATTTCAATTCTTCATCTATCAAAACTCCTAAGCATTTGGTGAATTGAACTCTTTTTATCAAATTACCATTTAATGAAATGGTGAAAGATTCAATTTTCCTGAGATTAGCACGAGAGCCTATTACCATGACACGATTTTTTTCAGTGTTAAGGACGAGACGATTTTCTTTAATCCATGCCAAGACTCTGTTTGACGCCACAGTTAATTTTTCTTCAAAAACTGTTGCATCATTTGCACTGACGGTAAGTGTCGTATCGTCAGCATACATATTGATGATACCTTCAGGAATACATTCAGGTAGACTATTAACATATATTGAAAATAAAAGGGGACCTAGAATTGAACCTTGTGGCACGCCTAACTTGATGGTTGAAGGGTGCGACTTGGCCCCTTTGAATTGGGTCACTTGTTGTCGATTACTTAAATATGATTTGACCCAAGTGATAGTCCTGTTACTACAACCTAAACAAGCTAATTTATGTAAAAGTAGCTCATGGTCCACATTATCAAAGGCCTTCCGAAGATCTATGAAGGCAACTCCAGAAATTTCATTGATGTCAATATTCAACGACCATTGATTTACAAGTTTTGCAAGGGCAGTAGCTGTTGAATGCATAGGTCTGAAACCAGACTGAATTGGGTGTAATAAATCATTCTCGTCCAAGAATTCACTCAGCTGTTGATGAACGGCCCTTTCTATAATTTTACTCACGATAGGTAATACAGAAATGGGGCGGTAATTATTCAACGAAGAAATATCTCCAGATTTAAATATCGGTACTACCCGAGCCTTTTTCCATTCACGTGGAACAACTCCCGTAGACAGGGATTTATTAATGATATCGCAAAGAGACTCTGCGATAACATTCTTTGTCATCTTTAAAAGTTTACAGCTGATGTGATCTTCACCAGTAGCTTTATTTATACTTAGATTATCAATCTGTTTCAATACAAAATCCCTGGTGATCAAATTAAGTTCAAATTGAGAATGAGTCGGACCAACATTTTTGTCCTCGTCTACTCTCAGCTGAGACGTATTCCTCTACAGGTCCTTTGTAATCTTAGTAGCATTAGAAATGAAAAAGTCATTAAATGCCTCAGCAATATTTGCATTGTCCGACACATTTGCTCCATCTACGTTTATGGTATTGGGAGAAATAGGTACTGACTTAGGCACAAGGTCTCTCAAACATCTCCACATTTTCTTACTATTATTATGATTTTGTGAAATCTGGTTTGCATTATATTCTCTTTTACTTTTTCTCATGAGACGAATAACTTTATTCTTTAGAAATTTGTAGGTATCCCAAAGATCATCACTTTTGTTAGCTTTAGCAGCTTTGAGAACCTTGTCACGTTCTGTCATGAGCTTAACGACCTCGTCAGATATCCATGGACACGCCTTTTTTCTTATCCGCTTTTTACATACAGGAATGTGCTTGTTGATTACATTATTGAAAAAAGTCAACCAAACATCCCATGCAATATCAACATCATCTATATCTTTTATGACCTGCCAAGGAGTATTTCTCAATTCACTGTAAAATGGTGATGAATGATGCAATACAGAGGCGGATCTAAGATTTTGCACAAAAAAAAAAAAGAAAATAAAAAAGGGACACAATATCCCGAAAAATCTCTATCAATCAAAAAAAAAAATTAAATCAAATTTTCCAGCTGCTTTTTTCTTGAAAACTGAAAGGGGCGCAGCTTTGGGGTTGCGAACTTTTAAAATAGGAAATGTTCCTCCCAAACTGTGAAAGTGATAAGAGATGCCTCATTGAGCTCGTTACTCTTTTTTGATGAATCCCGAGAAAATAAGCTTCCATAAAATTCATTCACTGCGTAACAATCTGACACCAAAAAAAAAAAAAATAAATAAAATTTAAAAAAATCAAAGAAATATGTAGGTAAGATCCTGACCAGGGATCGAAAGCATTTCCACTTCTCCGTAAACTCCAGTTTAGAGGCACAGGATAAGATCATTCTTCCTGAAAAAACAATCACTGACAAAGTTTAGAGCCAGAAAGAGCTTTTAATCACCCCCCCCCCCCCCCCCCCCCACACACCGTCCTTGAGAAAAAAATATCAAAGAAAAATATATTTTCTTCTTTTATTCTGCAAAGGCTTAACCCAGGCACGAGTAAACCGGAAAAAATGTTTATAAAATGATGAACAGTATTCAAAAGTTAAAATCTGTATATATAATAGTTTATAATTATACCTCTGTTGATCTCCACCATCTTCCAAAATCTGGGCAATCCTGTTTCGGGTTCCCCTCTCCCGAGTTTTTTTCTTGATTTGATTGAGCTGCCACCTCAAGTAAAACCAAATCTCCTTCACTCCATTTTCAAGTTTTCTTCGAGTCTTCTCGTAGGCATGGCTGGGCTCAGGCACAGCATATGGTGATTTCGAATTTGAATCTATAAAAAAAAGCACGCATCAAGCAATAACCATTAAGATTAGATGGCAAATATGTAGACCTCTAACACACGATAAATACCGATAGCAAGAAGAGGGACATTTCCCTCACTAAATGTATGGTAATGTGACCATATTTCACGCATGATCAAACTTTGCACACGCTCGAAAGATCTATAAAATCGCGAAAATGCAATGGAAAGAAGAACCTAGAATTACCTTGTGACGACATTTTCTTTGGAATAGGGCAATTATGAAAATATTCAAAAAAGATGGAAAAATTTACATGTACTCGTTTAAAAATATGAATTTAGCGACCAGGGTCTGGAGACCTGGATTTCTAGAGAAGATATCATCAAAATTGTAAGCAAAAAGTATTTCGCCTTGCAATTGATTTAATTATCTTTCATGTGATGAATCGCTATTTTAGGATAAATCATCTGTAAAGTCCGTGCGAGAACTTTGGACTTATTGTTTTGTGACCATCCCCCCCCCCCCTTCTTTTGTGTTGTGATCTGATACCTAGTTTTGATAATCAAGATATCTCCTGGATCCTTTGTTGATAAATTTTCTAGTTTCAAACATATGTGTAGTCTTTAATAAATTTGGCTTTCTTTTTACATTTATCGATCTAATTATTTTTGCTTTTTTGGTAAATTATATGAAACCATGTTTCAAACATCCAATTTCTGAAAAAACTCAAGAATGTGCTCAAGATGAGATTGGAAAGTTGCACGCGCGCAAAACGCGAACGCGGGCGCATACGAGTAGAAATTTTTGAAATGCTTAAAATGGCCGGAAACGTGTGCAAAAAAAAATTGAGACGATTTGGGGAAATTTAAATTTTTGCGCTCGCACTGACGCGCGAACGTTCGCGTATGCGAGCGTTTATTGCCCTGACATTGACCGGAATGACTTTCTGTTATGGAGATATGACAATTTATAGATTTTGAAAAAATTTCACAAAATGGCGCCTTGAAGACGTCATGATGACATGATGACCTTGAAAAGTTTCGGCAGCAAACTTCATTCAAGGCCTGATGACTGACCCAAATTTGAAGAAAATAGACTGAGCCAATTTTGAGTTATGTGTGGCACCAAAAATGGGCATTTGGAATAAAAATAAATAAAGAGAAAGAATAAAGAAAATTCTGACGAAATTAGAAGGTGATCTGTCTATGACAGACCTAATAATAATAGTGATAATAATGATAATTCGTTCTTGTATAGCTCACACTACATCATGACATGACGTCCTTTAGAAATTATTACCCCGGCTTTAGCTTCGACAACCGCTACCATCGCATAGTACATTTTCAGGAATAAAATCCTACCAGGTACCAATTTACCTCACCTGGGTCGAGTGTGGTAAATGTAGACCAATGTCTTGTCAAAGAACGGAAGTGCTGCGGCAGGGATTCGAACCCTGTACCTTGTGGTTCACAGTCTGTGGACATATTTATTTGACCACAACACCTCACTTTGGCAGTAGAAAAATATACTCACCAGATACATGTTGCCTTGTAGTCAGGGTAATCTTTTTATAATCTGCTTCCATTCTTGAAAGGAATGCTCTTGCTTCTTGCATTTTTTTGCTTAAGCAGTCAGCCTCTGCGCCTCTTTCTTTGGAATCAATGTTAGATGAACTCACAATTAGATATCTGAATATGTAAAATAATGTTGATGCTTTTCATTAGTTCTGTTGGTAGATTAACCGATAATGAAATCTCTGGCAGTACAGAAGGTTAATCAATGGGGAAATCATGAAAATCAAAGAAGAATGCACATTGACAAATGAATCTAGTTGCCACGGTAAACTGCATCGTAAAAATACGGAGTGTGGTCTACACTCTCCCCTCTCCTCCCCCCCCCCCCCTTTGCCCCCATTTTTTTTTGGGGGGGGGTTGTTTTTGTTTGATAGGGATGGGTGTCCCCCACTTCTAGCCTACTACTTGGTTTTAGTATATTATGATGGCCAGAAGATTTAAAACAAAAAATGTTTATCACACTAATTGACAGATATAATCTTATCCTATGACATAAATGTCGTACCATTCAATTTTCAATTCATTGCATCCCATTACATACACACACACACACGCACACACACACCCGCACACACACACCCTCATGCATATATATATATATATATATATATATATATATATATATATATTTATATATATTCATATAGGCCTAAATACATTACTTCAGGTCTTCCAGCTGTTCCTTCAGTTGCTCAACATTGAGGAAGTCATTGGTAAGACTGTTGTCCACCGGATAGTCATCCTTTCCCAGTACGGTCATGCTAGACAAGACGTAGCCGGACGTCGAGAGGTAGATGAGACTGACCACCAATGCCAGTCCTATGCCCATTCACACTTTGTACTGGACAGACATCATCCTCACTCCCCCTCAGACTTGATAGGCGACAATAGGCTTTTACCAAACAGTCGGGTCGAGGCGCGGCGCGGCTCGCTGGGTAGAAATTTTCGAACATTTTTTCAGGAATTTTTGTATGGTATTATGGTATCTTTTTTTATTCTTTTTATCCTATCTTCTTCTTCTTTTTTTTTGTTTTTGTTTTGTTTTTGTTGTTGCTTTCCATCTTTACTTTCGTTATGTTTTTCTTTGATTCCTTTTATCTGTTCTTCCATCTTTTATGCTACTCTTTATATTCATCCATATATCATTCCTTAGTCTATCTTTCGTAGTGTTATTCTTTTTTATCGTTCTATAATTTTTTCCCCTTTCATTATGTTATTCTTTGATTCCTTTTTTTTTTTTTTTTTGCTTTCCCTCTTCACTTTCGTTATGATATTCTTTGTTTCCTTTTATCATTTTCTCCCCCACCTTCCTCACGTTAATCTGCATCCTTCTACCTTTTCTCTCTCTTTCCTTCGTTATGTTATACCTTTTTTATCCTATCAGTTCTCTCTCTATCTTTCATATTCTTTTTTTAATATCTTTTTCTGCTTTCCATCTTTACTTACCTTCTTTAAGCCATTATTTGTTTCTATCCTATCATTATTTCTTTTCATCTTTCCTTTCGTTATTTTATTATTTTATTTAAATTATAATCTTCTCTTCTATCTTTCCTTATGTTGCTCCGAATGTCTTTATTCTTCTATCATTTATGTCTCTATCTTTCTTTATGTTGTTTTTTGTTTTTATCCACTCATTTTTCTTTCAAACTTTCTTTTTTGTGTGTGTGTATTCTTTGTTTCCTTTCATCATCTTCTCTTCTATCTTTCCTTATTTTTCGTTTTTAGCCTGAAAACGGGAACATCATACTGAGATGGACACTTTTACACTTTGTCCCCTTGAAGACACTATACATCTTCGAAATTTCTACCCAGCAAGCCGCGCCGCGACAATAAAAGCCCGACAATACTCCTACCTAGATTCAGTGTTTGGAACTGCGAAAAAGCGGACACAGGCAGTGAAAATATTGTTACTTATTATCAAAGGGCGTTGTTGTGCTGCTGCTGTTACTCCCAAATTATAATGCTACATTTAGAGAGTTCGTAAGAGTTGTCATCAGTGTGTCCAGCGTTAAAAATAGACTTATATGCTATGCTAGGGAGCAGCGAAAAATTCTGCTAAATAAAAAAAATAAAAATAAATAAATTTTTAAAAAGTTATCAGCATTTTGGGGGGATTTTTTACTCAAAAATTCTCTGACAAGCTAAAAAACAAACAAACAACAACAACAACAAAGTTATCAGCATTTCTTGGGGGTCTTTTTACACAAAAATTCTCGGACAAGCAAAAAAACAACAAAAAAACAACAAAAAAACAAACACCAGAATTATGGTAAAATTCTGCTAAATTGTGTCAAATTATGCCTAGCATAATGCTAGCTGCTAAAGCGATCAAAATCCTGCCAATAAGCAGAATTCTGCCAATTCTGTCAACGTTGGTTGTCATCCTGCTAGACATTCTTACCATCAAATTACCATTCTGATGTGAAATAAACTCATTAACTCGGGTATTTTACGCTCAGGCTTGGACTTTCAGTCTACTGTCTCGGACTTCCTTTGGACAGTGCATGTATATGAGGAAGCAGCTCATATTAAGTATCTACGAACTATAATTTAATGAACTTCTTTCAAGATTTCTGATAAACATAGTGACCATGGATGAACATACATGTAATACATGTACTTGAATTTTGAATGATCTGCAACACACTTGAATTGGCTAAGCCTCGTGTGTTTAAACTTTAAACCATTCCTTAGCATGCTTAGTTTACTCTTGTGCACATAATTTCAACCGACGCATTGAAGCCTGTGCCTCATTTGAATACTAACCTTTTGTGGGTGTGTGTGTGTGTGCGTGCGTGTGTGTGCGTGTGTGTGTGTGTGTGTTTTGTTTTGTTTTTACACAATGTACTTCTTTATCACTGAACAGGCTGAAGTAACTTTAGTGTGTACATGTATTAATAAATCAATCAAAGTTTATTCCCTCCCTATGTGCTTAATGTTCAAACATCGTTATAATCACAGTTATAGACTCACTGGACACTTTCATAGATACCTGGGGAGCGTTTCATCAAGCGTTTTGTCAGTGATTTTTACTGACAAATTTGCTCTCAGCCAATCAGATGCAAGGATTTCAGTAGCTTATAACAGTTGTCGGTAAAAATCACTGACAAAAACGCTTGATGAAACGCTCCCCAGATATGCTTCAACACAGTCTGTAAACTCCATAGGACAATGTTTAGCAATGTGAAAATAAAAAAAGCTCCACCAATTAGACAAATTATTCTCTACAAAAGCCAAGTACTTATAGGTGTTAAAGAAAGAAAGAAAAAAAAATTCACACTTTTGATCGTTAAGAACTCAACGGTAAAAACTTTGTATCAGACCGAGGAGTTTCATATTGTAAATTTTAAAGATGTTAAATTCATTGGTGTCAGGTTGTTATGTGTCAATTCATTTCTTGACCCGCAATCACTGAACAAAACATCATCATTTATCAGTTGTTATAGTTTCTTTCGTACAGTTTGCTCCAAAATTTCATGGATTATTATCATATATACACTCTGAATACTTGAATCAAAATGTGTGTGCGTTAAAATTTACAGGTGCCCTACAGAATAGTCATCCTGAATAATTTTAACATGGTAGGGGTCTATATGCATCTAGACAGATGTTTAAAATGAATTGCAAGTTACTTATTATTTAATAATACAAATACAATCCTTAATTTCCTTCTTATCAATTAATATTCTTTTTTTACCTGTATAGACAATTCTTAAATGCCAGTAATTTTCTCAACATGTTCTGGGGTTTAATTTCTTATTAAAAAACTTGATTTCTTAATGCTATAATGGTTGTATGTTTTAATGTGAAATAACTATGTATTTACATAATGTATTATTAATCTTTGTTTGATACACAAACTTATTACATTGTCACTGAACCGATATGCATCATGTATGTTTATACTAAAACGGACAAAAAATTAATCAAATCAAATTCACAACAATGTAAAACATGCACGATTCAGCCTTTGCTGCAAGGCATTTTTTTTTCTTACATAAAAACCATTATTGAATTTAAATGAATTGAAAAGGTGACATATATAGCTCCTACTTGCAGGCCCAGGAAAAGATGGATACAATTCGCGATGGGTGTACATCATGGATAGCTGACAAAGCACAATTTCTTATGGCATGCACTTTGGTCCAATATCAAACAGAGCATTTTCTGCGCAAGCCAAATCTTACGAACTTTACACTCTCAGAAATGTTGGTTAAAAATCATTAGGTTGTTTAAAATATGAACCTACCAACTGTTGGTTTTAAAAAATTGTATGTAAAACATATGGGATTTTTTAAAACCAAAAGTTGGTAGGTTCTTATTTTAAACAACCTAAAAACTTTTCTGAGAGTGTACAAGAGTAGCCACTGTTCACTCAACCGTAAAATCCTTTCGATGCTCACATTGCCATTCGATTGAATAGAGACTCAACAATCAATACGGGGGAGGGGGGGGGGATCATTCCGATATTGTGAAATTTTCCAAACTGTACTTTCTATACGCCTTGTATACATACATATCTGAATATCAGGAGTGCACGGGCATCCCTTTTACGACTAGACTGTACTAGTGCTACTGAATCTCATAGGAAATCCAAGATGGCCACCAAAATGGCCGACTTTGAACTTCATGGGAAAATATTTCGCCATGCAAAGTACGAAAATCCATCACAGAAACTCTTGAAAGATTATATAAAAATGTTTATATAAGTGTATGTATGTGTATATATATATATATATATATATATATATATATATATATATACATGTATATACAGTCAAACCTGCTTTAGCGACCACCTGTATAGAAAGACCACCTGTCTATAAAGACCACAATTTTTGTTTCCCTTGAAAAGTGTTTCTCATTGAAACATGTATTAAAGGAACCTGTCCATAAAGACCACCTGCTCATAAAGACCACTTTTCTTGTCTCCCTTGAGCGGTCTTTATAGAAAGGTTTCACTGTGTATATATATATATATATATATATATATATATATATATACACACACACTTTTTTGTTTTTCAAAATATTTTATTAGAGATTTCATTCAAAATAGATCATTACATAAAATAAATGTAAATAATTTCAAACAAATACAAATCTTCATTTCGTTTTCATACCATAGTGTTAAATTATTCACAAGACAAGCATGGAAGAATGTTGGAATGAAATCACTAAGTAAATGATATATTGACAAACACTAACGTACGCCCTATACCCCCTCCCTATGTCCCACAATGTATAATATTCAATGTAAATGATCTTTCATTCAAAATATGTTAATGTTCCTTTCTTTTTTTGTTATTTTCCTAGTTCATATAAAGGTCTCCTTTAAATGAATAAAGGGGTAAACAAAAATGTATAATTACGGTATAATTAAATGAAATACAATTCTTCATGTTATATTCATATCATAAATAATAAGATGTGCATTTAACAATTTACCCAAGAGAAGGGTAAAGGGCACGCACGCACACACACAATACATATATTATACACTATTCATTCCTGAGTATCCTGCGTCGTCTTTGGCTTGAATTCATCCCACTATATAATAAACATAATACATTGTATATGTATTCGAAACATACATTTCCGGTGCATGGGGAACCCCTGTTACTATTAAATTGATATTAATGTTAGAGTTACTAGTTTCATGAGTTTAGTTCGACTGAAGTGATTCAGTTTATTCATATGTAACAATGTTTCTGTGAATATTGCACTACATTGATAAATTGTGTTTGAATGTCAGGTGATTGCGTGTATTATTCTACCGGGGCTGATCTTAATGAGTAAGTTGCTATTTTGTTAGTTCACTTTACCCAAATTTGGATATATCTATCTAGATATATAATCTATTTGTTGTATTTTCGTGCCACATCTCAACTTAATTTTAAATAAATCAATTAGATGATTAATCAAAAATCAAATCGAATCAACTACGTCGGATGACTCACCGTAGAAGCCGAGAAGATGATTCTTTTGGGAGAAGAAGTTTCCAAGAGAAGAGATGCGTCAATCTCGGACACAGTGAACGTACAGAGGAGAAAATATTCAATTAAGAAATAATATAGATCATCGATCTCAGCTAATTGTTGTAGTGATAGTGAACAACTGTTGAAGTATGGTGCTACAAAGAGCCTATATTTATTATACTTTACCACAGACAAACTAGGAGCAAGATACAGTTTCTTCTGCAAACCTCGAACACTCTGATTGAAGATGATGTTGAAAGGAAAATAAAGAGAACTCTGTCTAATGGAATTAATATAAACTTGAATGAGAGGAATGACTACTCATTTTGGCTCAATATAAACTTGAATGAGAGGAATGACAACTCATTTTGGCTCAAGAGAAACTTTATGTCATATCAAACACGAGGCCAAAATGATCTAGGGCCTACATAAACATGAACATATAACAGACAGATCAAGGTCAAGCTGTCATTCTCCCCTCCCATTATCCTACGCATTCGCCCGGGCGCTCTCTCTCTCTCTCTCTCTCTCTCTCTCTCTCTCTCTCTCTCTCTCTCTTTCTCTCTTCCTCTCTTCCTCTCTTTCAAAATCGAAACACAAAACAATGATTATTTTCGTAAACAGAAGGTCATGTTGTCCGTGACTCGCTATGACCTGGGAGCCTGCATCGTCGATTATAATGTATCTAGATCTGACAATAATACATCTATCCCTGTTTCATGATGTCATTGAACTGTCTAATGTGGCTATTGCTAGGCCATTTAGAGGGCATAGACTATAATTGCTGTTATCCATTACCAAAAAGGTGTTGTACTGTCTTTATCCATTACCCAAAATGTATTGTACTGTATTTATCAATTACCAAAATGTTCAGTATTGCATAGAATTACAGCATGACAAATAAGGTTACATTTGGTTATTGCAGCCAACAAATAGTCAAGTCTGGCCGCAAACGATATACACCTTGTTAGTTTTTGACAATTAATAAATCATAAAGAATTACCATCATCAAATCAGAAACCAGTATTTTTGTTTAGCACTAACATCGACATATTTCAACATGAATCTCCTGGTTAATGGTAAATCAATGACCTGAAACATTTGATTTTGCGGCGATTTGAACCCCCACCCTCTAAGCATAAACATAACGGTTAATTTGTATTCCCACTTGGGAAGGATAAACCTTTTTTATTTTGCATCTTCTCCGTTTAGATCCGTCGAGGATGATTTTGGCCCTCTTCCATTCTCTTGGAAACGTTTTTAATTTCTAAACCGACAGTTTTCTTTATGGTCTTTATCTAATCCCTCTCCTCCGCCTTCCCCCTCCATCTTTATTCCACTTTATATATTTTGCTCTTACCTTTGTGGTTAATATTCGTATATGCACTGGCGTACCCAAGGGGGGGGGGCAGGGAGAAGACTGCCCCCTGACAACTTTTTACAGAAAAGAAAATTCCGCCATTTTAGACCTTTTTTTTTGTTTTTTTTTTGTGTGTTTTGTTGTTGTTTTTTTTGGTTTTGTTTTTGCTTGTCAGAGAATTATGGAGGGAAACATCTGCTGATAACCCCTCCCCCCCCCCCCCCCCCACAGAGCGACTTCTTGAGGGCTGGCAAAAAAAAAAAAAATCTCGCCACCTCCCCCCCCCCCCCCCCCCCCCCCCACACTGAGAGAGTTTTGGAGAGCTGGCAAGAAGAAATTTGACAAGAAAGAAGAATTTGACAGTTGACAAAATTTGCCCCCCTTGTAAAAAATCCTGGGTACGCCAATGCGTATATTATGTATAAGTTTGTTAATAAAATTCTGTTCTTCACACCGTCCCTTATTCACAATCCCTCCCAAGGTAGACATTTATTTAAGTTAATACCTTTTAAACAAGAATTAATTATATATTCGTCCCATGTATAGTACTTACTACAGAAATGTTTCAATGTTAGTGCTAAACAAAATGCTGTTTTATACGATTTAATAACAATCCTAAATGATCATCAACACTCATAAATATTTCGTATTGAACGAGGTCGAAATTGACAAGCTTGGTTGGCTCCATGTACCAAATGTATCCTTCATCGTCATGCCGTATTTCCATGTAACCTTAAACATTGAGGTATTAGATAAATACAGTAAATTTATACATTTTTTGGTAATAAATAAAGGCAGTACAATACATTTTTATAAGGAAGGGATACAATCCAACTATGGTTTATGTCCTTATGTCCTCCAAAATGGCCTAGCAACAGCCTCACTAGTCACTTTAGTGGAATCATGAAACAGGAATAGATGTTATATGTCAGGTCATTGACACATCTCCGATTCAGGCTTCCTATTTAAAGGTCATAGTGAGTCATGAAACGACATAACCCTTCTGTTCACGAAAATAATTATTGTTTGGAGTTTTGATATTGAAAGGGAGAGAGAGAGAGAGAGAGAGAGAGAGAAAGAGAGAGAGGGGGAGAGAGAGAGAGAGAGAGAGAGAGAGAGAGTGTGTGTGTGTGTGTGTGTGTGTGTGTGTGTGTGTGAGAGAGAGAGAGAGAGAGAGAGTGAATGCCTGGGATGAGGGGAGAATGACAACTTGAACTTGTTATATGTGCATGTCTATGTAGATCATTCTGGCCTCGTGTTTGATATGACATTAAGTTTCTCTTGAGCCAAAATGAGTTGTCATTCCTCTCATTCCAGTTTATAATGATTCCAATACACAAATTTCACTTCATTTAACAATTAACATCATCTTTAGTCAGAATGTATAAAATTATGTCGTAACGAGGTTTACAGAAAAACACACTGCATCTTATTCTTAGTTTGCCTGTACGTGGTAAGGTATAGAACAGCTGTTCTCTATCACTACAACAATTAGTTGAAATCGATGATATATTACATTATTTCTTGATTGGATTTTTCTGCTTCAATATCTATAGTACTTCTTTTGAAATCTACTGCTTCTTCTAAGAGTTGATTGGATTTTTCTGCTTCAATATCTACTAGTACTTCTTTTGGAATCTACTGCTTCTTCTAAGAGTTGCCTTCTTGGCTTTTATGGTGAGTCATACGATGAAGTTGATTTGATTTTTAATTTGGATTTGATCAATAATACCCCCTCTGCCATGTCTGCTAGGGATTCCTAACCAGCCCTTCAACGGTATGTATGAAAGTGTCCGGTACGTGTGTCTAGATGTGATTATAAAAATGTTTGAACATTAACCACATGGGGAAGGAACTAACTTAAAGGGAAGCTTGGGTTCTGGGAAAGGTAAAAAATAATTTGTGAGCTTTCTCATTCTGTTTTTGTTAGTTTGGATGATTATCATAGTAGAAATGTCCCCTGAAAATGATCGCTCTTCAAATGCTCTCACATTCAAAATATGACAAGAAACAGCTGAAATGTTTGGGCCGAACATTTGTGTGTAGTCCCATATACACAATTCTGTGTGTAGTGCATGTGACTCTCACCAGGACTGATTCAATTTTAATCATTTTGGTGATTCCAAAACCTTACAGCATACACCGATTCTTAGGTGCTATGTAATCAACCTTTCCCGATTCAATTTCTTTTACAATTGAATCTCATGACCAGGACTCAACTTTATCTTTAATCATAGATTTCTCAAGACACACCAAAGTTACTTCAGCCTATTTAGTGATAAATAAGATAAAAACAGTTTGTATAGTATAAATGATAAGGTTTTAAACCTTGGAATAGTTTAAACACAAGAGGCATAGTGTGTTATACCTGGCTAACACGAGGCGTCATTTGCTGACGCTAGGACTGCGTCAGGGACTTGTACGTTGTTGTTTTTTTTTGTTTTTTGTTTTTTTTTTTTTTGTTTTTTTTTTTTTTTGTTTTTTTGTTTTTTTGTTGTTTTTTTCCAAAGAATAATTTCGTTTAAAAAGTTATTGCAAAATGAACAGTGCAAAAAACACTTTTAATAACTGGCGTATGGGTTATTTGGAAGACAACAAATCTTTAGAAACTCTTTAGAAAATGAATGTAACATTACTATTTGGGATTAACAACAACAAATAAGTAGTCAATGTATACTGTCATTATAACAAATGATACTATCTTCACTGTCTATGTCATGCTTTGCCGTTCCAAACAGAGAAACGAGGGAGAAGTGGTGTTGCCGACAAGTGTGAAAGGGAGACCAATATCGACCCAGTACGAGGTGTTACTGTGCATCATGGGGCTGGCATTGTTGGTCAGTTTCATCTACCTCTCAACGTCAGGCTTCGCCCTGTCCGGCATGACCGAATCGGGGCAGGATGGCCATCTGGTGGAGAGAGCCGAGCTGGATAATCTTAACAAGGAGTTCCTGGGTTTACAGCATCTGAACGAACAACTGAAGAGGAATGCTGAAGAATTGAATGATCAAATGAAGAAGCATGCTCAAGAATTAAAGTAATGTCAAATATATTTTTCAATAGCGCTTTTGCCTAATCAAGCCTGCGAAGGGAGTTGATGTAACACAGTGGTCATGTTGCATGCACTTTTCGGATGTTGTCACTCTAACATTGAGCTTCAAAGACCGCGCCGTTCCCTGACGCAGTCCTGTATAAGGCGTCGTTTGAGCCCCATAAAGTCCATCTCAAAAGAGGCGTCTTTTGATTACCATAGGACCCCGTTAGTGATATAGGTCTCTTGCACGTCATGAAAGAGTGAAATCGTTTTAAAAAGTGATTGCAGAATGAACAGTGCAGACACTACTTTCAATAACCGGCCGCTACTGGCGTATGGATTAATAGACCAGTTCACGGTTAGCACATGTCCCAAATGACCCCGAATATCCACAGATCTCAGTAAAACATGGAGAAGTCCCACTTTGTACATTTTGAAATAATCGCTCCTACAGCGATGGAGGTGCTACATAAAATTGTATAGCCTTTGTTTCCCCCTTTCAAAGAATACTTCCACCTCTGTATCATGGAGTGCACTGCTTGTGCATAAATGAATAATGATTACATAACTTTCATGAGCACTATCCAGTATTTTGTCTCCGTGTATTTCACAATTTGGTCTGCAATGACCTTTATCTGCTCATGCGCAGACTGTAACCTTCACAGGGTCGCTTAGTGCAGGTACTGACGCATTCGAAATGACGGCTCATGTGAGCCGAGCTTTAGGTGTCGTTTATCTGACGTAAACTGACGTATACGTCAGATAAACGACCCTTCGTGTGCAACGGGCATTGTGTCCGTTAGGCATGAGGCGTCACTTCGAATCACGTTGTTATCAACACTAATCTAGCCATTGAATGAAATTAGTGCATGCGCCAGTACTTCAAGGCAATGCTTGCACTGTTCATCTTGCATTCCTTGTTTTTATGTGCAATGGGCATTACGGGTACGGTTCGCGTGGCAACTATATAGATTCATGTTTATTGCCAATGTATATTTTTCTTTGCACTTCCAACTACAAATCGCTTAATGATTGACATTTCATATTTCCAGAGATCCCGGGGTCGTCTCAACGGTTGCATGTCGTTTTCCGAACTTTCGTATATCCGATGGTTCATTAATCCGAAAGGCTCTTAATTCCAAAAATGAAATAGAACCTTATATTATTTTCGGAATTCGGAATAATGAACCCTACTCCATTTTCGGAATTATGAACCTTCATATAACCCAACCTTCGGAATAATGAACCTTTGGAGTATAATGCAACAAATGTTCTGAATTATGAATATAGATCGAGGTGTTGTGGATCAGTGAATAAGTCCCCGGACTTTGAACCACAAGGTCCGGGGTTCGAATCCCACCGCAGCACTAGCGTCCTTTGGCAAGACGTTAATCTACATTTTGCCACTCTCCACCCAGGTGTTAAATGGGTACCCGGTAGGATGCGAAAGTTAATGTTAATTTGCTTAGCAATGTGAGCGCCATGGCCCATTGCTGGAATACTCCCCAGGGAGTGGAGAATGTGCATACATTGTGTACGGGCAAGCCAGAATCCGATGACCGGGGTAATAATATATCTGTAAAGCGCTTAGAGACATCTCCGATGTATTAGGCGCTATATTAAAGCGGAATATTATATGATGATGAGGGCTTAATGTTTTGGATTTATGAACCTTCGGAATTACGAACCTCAGGAAAAAAGACAACCTGAAAAACAAGTGCCCCCGGTTTATATACCAACATAACTAATGAAAAGCATCAATATTGCTTTAAATTTTTCAGAGATCTATTCCTGAGTTCATCTAACAATGATTCTAAAGAGAGAGGTGCAGATACTGATTGCTCAAACAAAACATTACAAGAAGCAAGCGCAATCATTTCGAGAATGGAAGCAGACTCTAAAATACTGTTTCTGGATCTGAATACAAGGCAACGTGTATGTGGTGAGTTTCTGTTTTGTGTTGGTTTTTTTCAACTTTTGTGAGATGAATACATTGGTTGCTAGATTATCACTGATTAACACTTACTGTGCCATCGTTCCATTTGCACAGACTTTACACACAGAGTGACCTGTCATAGAAGAGTATTTATGTGGCATACCAAGAGTTAATAACAATGATGTAGACATTGTGGTCTCATTTACATAGGACATCCTTATCACTGATCTTTGTGAGGGAAAGCCTTACACTTATTGTTACCTCAACATTGCCAGGTACCTCTATAAACACATCTGGGTCGAGAGAGACAATATGGGTAAAATACCTTGTCCAAGGATGTAGGCACCGAGCAAGGATGTGACCCAGGACCACTTGAGAGTCAAGAGCGTTGGAGCCTTCACCAATATACCACAGTGAAAAATATACTTAAGATCGTGTACACCAACAGAGAATACATCATGTATCATTTGTGTATTCCTACAACTATAATCAAAAATGTAGATTTCATTACATGCATCGTAGTTTTAAGGAGAGAAATGTCCTTTTCTTGCTGTCATTATTTTTTTTTTTTTTTTTTTTTAAAGTGTATTATAGTCCTACATATTATCTGCAATTTTATCGCAATGATTACAGTATGGTGTTTTTTCTGAATAGATTCAAATTCGAAATCACCTTTTGCTGTGTCTGAGCCCAGCCCTCCCTACGTGAAGACTCGAAGAAAGGTTGAAAATGGAGTGAAGGAGATCTGGTTTTACCTTAGGTCGGAGCTCCATCCAATCAGGGAGACAACCCGAGAGGAAGGAACCAAAAACAGGATTGCTCAGATTTTGGAAGATGGTGGAGAATAATAGAAGTATGTAGCATTGATTTATCACTGTTTAACATTTTGAAAGCATTTTCTTGATATTCGGGCAAGAAATGCAAGCCCTCGTGGTAAATTGTGCCCGCACGCCAATTTTTAAAAGGCAGGGATGATTAAAATGATTAGATGACGAAAAGGGACCTACAATCGAAGATTACTGTTATAGTATTACTAGCCTATTATTATTATTATTATTATTATTATTATTATTATTATTATTATTATTATTATTATTATTATTATTATTATTATTATTATTATTATTATTATTATTATTATTATTATTATCTCTATTATCACCTCTACCACCATCATCTTGCTTTGCGGATGTAAGTGTTATCATAAGCCTTGCATGCAACATAAATGGGAAAACTGTCGGTAAATTTTAGTCGGCTGCCCCCTCCCCCTTTTGAAAAAAAACTGGCTACTGCATAGTCCTTGTCCTAAAGCTGGAAGAGGGGTCCAAAGACGCTCTCATTTGCTCTGTTCTCTCCGAAAATAGGTTTATCGGTAAGCTTACGAGATGATGCAAACTCTTCACGCGGATGCTTCGACAAAATTCTGTTTCCTTAACGATGACTTCTTCTTCCATGGCCAGCTCGCCTACCACTTGACGGTGCTGTACGGACATAAACCTCGTACTAAAGACGAGATAGAGCTACGACCTGCATGGCGACACTGTGATAATTAGACGGAGTGTAGATAATTCCAGCGTAACGGACATGACATTCAGATTTATTTTTGGTTATTTAAATTTGATTTGATTTGACATGGTTTATTGAAGATAAAAATCCTCACAGCTAAAAGCTGAATTGAGATTATTTTACATAATTATTTTGAAGATTAAAAGATAAATACATGGCAAATGTAAATGTACAATAATAACGAGAGATAATCAACCTATCTTTGTATTAATATAAACTAAGATAGTAGTAAAGGATGTCGCTAGTTAATTTTTTGTAATACTAAGCAGTAATAAGTAATTAGGGGTATTAAAAACTGTCAATATAAACTTAGGGGGAATCTAAGATGAGGTAGTAACATGTACAATTCGTAACAAGTTTGATAAATTTATCTTTAGGAAAAAAAAACTTGTAAAGAGGAACTTCTATAAATTTGAAAATTAGAGGTAAAGGAATATTGGGAAAAGTAATTTATCATCAAGGAATGAAATCATGATCAAATGTGAGCTGTCTGTTTGATTATCCATTCTGGAAAATAACCGAAATGTATGGATAACATCATAAAAAAGTAAGACTCCCGAAGTTAACAATTATTCCCAGATGTAATTATATAACAGAATTGTAGCTAAAACTTCATTAATGTTAAGTGATTTAGGAACAACAATGTCATAACAAATAATATAAACGGATCAATTTGAAGTAGTTTCAAAAATTTCAAACATTGGTAATATATATATACATGTATATATACATGTATATATATTTAAAGACAATTTTAAGGAAATTAAGAGTCCTATAGCTAAAATAATAATATTCTAGTTAGTGAATCAGATCCATTTGATTATCAGGCCGGGGCATACACAGGAAATTTCACAGTATTTCGCTCAAGAGCTGAAGAGGAAATGTACTCTTTGTAACCGTAACGAACACGACTCGGAATGGACAATATTTTTTAACTCGTGTAAATAGTTTGGAAAGTCTGTGAGGTTAAGGGTTTAATGATTCTAATTTAGGTTTTAACAGAAGCTTGTATTCATAAATACATGTTTCAAAACTATTAGATTACACGTTTCCTTGTCAGAGCTAAAATGTAGCGTAACGGACATGACACTTTTGCCCACTTACAAAAAAAAACCTATAGCTTTGCTCTAAAATGTTCATTGGGTCATGGAAACCTCTTGTCAGTAATCTTTGTTCCATTCATCACATTTTACTACCAAAAAAAATCAACTCTGAAGTGCTCTTGGCGTGAAATAACGAGACCCCAAAATAGCATGTTTTGACCTTATTGTCGCTAAATTTTGCCACCGCAAGCGCTTTGTTGTTGTTGTTTTTGTGTTTAAAAAAAATCATACTTACATAAATGTACTTCAGTCGTATTGGCATACTATCAATTACATTAAAGAACTTGTTGAGCTCCTTTGTTTGATACTAAATTCGTCATGGCATATAGCCCAAATATTTTTGGAGTTATCGCCAATTTTATGGTCGTTGGCTAATGAACATTTTCATGGAATTACCCAGATGGAAATCGCAGGGTCGATAATGCTATAAATATAACGCCTAGGCGTCTTTGTTTCTACCCGAACTATAAGGTTGGTTACATGTCGTTTTTTCCCCCGAAGGTTAAAAAAACTCCAAAAACGAAATAGAACCGTATATCATTTTCGGAATTACGAACCTTCGGAATAATGAACAGTATTTCATTTTTCCGGAATGCTGAACCCTATTTCATTTTCTCAATTAAGAACTCCCGGTATATATGGGAAATTTGTGTACCGGAATTATGAACCTACGGAATGACCAACCCTCGAAAAAACCAACCTTCGGAAAAGGAGTGACCCCGTAAGGCTAAGGATAAAGTAAAAACTGCCAAGATGCCTATGACTGAGCAGAAAACTTCCACTTGTAACTCAAAGCCCCCTTTCAGACTGTTTGTCAGGAAGTTTGCACGTTGGTTTTCTGTCTGATGATGATGGTGGTGATGAAAATGATAAAAAAAAAATTATGATAATAATAATAATAGCTGTTTTTTATATAGCGCCTTACCAGTTACAATGTAACCGACCAAAGCACTTGCAGCATTATTACCACGGTCCCTAGATTCAATTGCGATTCTGCACATGGCAGTGCACATTCTCCACTCCTCTGGGGAGCATTCCAGCCAGTCGCCTGTTTCCAAGCGTGCACATGCTAATCCAACCACAATAACGTTCGCATCCTTCCGAGTACCCATTTAACACCTGGGTGGAGAGGAGCAATGTAGATAAAATGCCTTGCTCAAGGGATAATGATAGTATTAATAATAGTAATGATAATAATGATGATATTGAGAATAATAATAATATAAAAATTTATTAAGCGCTTTTTCATAAAGATATACAAATCACTAAATAATATCATTAACCCAGCTTTAGCTGAGCTACCCCTATAGGGTGCTCATGCATTCAAGGATTTTCTTCCTACCGGGTACCTATTTACTTCATGGTCTATACTTCCTCACACTATACTATTTGCATTGAAAGCATTTTGCGCTTGAATGAGCACGGCCTACTATAAATTTGATAAAATCAGGGATGAAAGTACTAGGTGTATAGTTCAAAACGTTTTCCTCTAGGCTTTTTGTCTATATTGCCTTCCTTTTAAACAAATTCCTGTAAAGTATTGGCATGCCTAATTTACATTTCGCTCTAATTGTACTAATGCCAATAAAACTTGTCAAGCCTGAGTGTACAATAGCCTACCCAAGAAATTTTCCGCCACTGAAAAAAAACATTTTTTTATGAACCTTACAAAAGCCCGAGCACACTCAAACATAAAATGCTTTTAGTGCCAAGAGAGTCATTCAATTGGATAGACCGTTCAACTATTTGTGTGAATTTTGTGAACATTTGTATGAAATTAGTGTGAACTCTGTAGAATTGTCATGTTATTTTTTTCAAAAATCGCAATGTTCACTTTTTTTTATGATGCTCTCTGTATTACTTTTGGGAGGGAGGTGAAGCTTTGGCTGAAGCTGTCCCATTGTATCCCTCTTGATTTCGATGTAAATATATTACACCTGCTGATGTTTGATAGAGTGGTTTCTTTTAATGAATGTTTGAATATTAATTTAACTTAATTCAATTTCGTTTAGTGTACAATATCCAGTAAATTATGCCTTGCTTTGCTTTATTATGTTTTGCTCTTCAAGCCTTTGTTGTCGTCAAATATATATTTCTCTATGATAATTAATTTTATTATTTATGTACGTAATCATTAAATGTAGTTTGATAATGTGTTGTTGTTTACTTATATCTCAGTAAACATCTCCTTTTCCATTGTATTTTCATTCATATTTATACATGTATCTGTTTATCATCTAAATTCTTTTATTGTATTCTATTGTAAAGAGCATAGAGACTTCTGTTAGTATAATGCGCTATATAAGAATCTAATTATTATTATTAATCATACATGAAGTAGGGGCAGCGGAACGTTTTTCAGTGGAGTGTGGGGGGGGGGGTGGGCATTGACGTAAATTAACATGGAGGCATGCAGAGAAAGGAAACAAATCTGAGGGGAAAACTAATCAAATCTGAGGGGGAAAATCGGCCTCGCGGGGCTACGGTCTCGTGGTCTTTCGGTCAAGTGGTCAGACCTCGGAAAGGTTAACCCTTTCAGGACAGGAATTATTTAACAGCTAGATTGATCACATTCTGTTCTCCAAATTGGCAACAATAATAGTTTTCTTTTATTGCTCTATGGTTCTAATAAGGTGTAATATCTTTAAAAACAATCAACATGGTTTGTTATTTTATTAAGAAGTTTTAAAAATTGCCAATTTTGATAAAAAACAATGATTTTGAACCTCCAAGTGTATTGCCAATTTAAGGATTTTGAAGGTTATTCTAGTTTTTAAAATTCCTGGCATCAAACGCAATTATGGTCATGCAACAAAAATGGACATAGTGTGTGTAGAAATTTTTGCTCTTTCTACTCATGCATCTTGTATATTTTTTAGAGTTCTAAATCAAAAGTTATTGAGCCAAACCACAAAATGTGGTCAATTGTCTTGAAAGGGTTAATTGCCGTAAGAAAAAGGCATAAATATTCGCCTTTGTCATGAAGACACATTTTTGGCTTCCTTTACCACCCTTCTAAGGTAAGCCTTTCTTTGTTTAGTGGAGAATTTTATTCACTCACATTGGAGACAGTTTTAATTTGGATGTTAAACTCCTAATCATGAAGCTGTCAGTTGTTATTATACTTAATCATCGTTCAGTGTGTCCTTCATCTAATTATAATTCGTTTGATAGGTGAAATCTCACCGCCTTACGGTGAGGAATACGCCAAGGCTGTATAGAATGGCCAAATAATGTTTTTTTTTTATAAACAAGGGTATGAAGGGTTTAGAATGAGATCCCTCTAGGTCGGACAACAGTTAGACCTCATTTTTGTTTTGTAATTTTCTAGAAAGGTAGTAATGAACAGTTCCTCTTCTTCCTAATTCTTCTTCTTCCTCCTCTTGTTCTTCTTCTACTACTACTACTACTACTTCTCCTTCTTCTTTTCTTCTCCTTTTCCTCTACTTCTTCTTCTTTTCTTCTCATTTCCCTTCTTCTTCTTCATCTTCTTTCTCTCCTGTTGAAGTACAGGCCACCTTGTTGTTGGTGTATCTTCGTACTTTTTTGCAGTTGTATGTACAGTGCTGTGAAAGATTTGTCATAGTTATGAAAGTATCAATTTTTTTTTTTTTTTTTTTTTGGGGGGGGGGGTTGTTTTGTTATAAGGATAAGTTATTCTCATTATTTTCTTTTTTTTTAGTCATTTTAGATGTCTGTTAAAAATCCAGTATTCAGAGCCCTGTTTAAAAATACTCGTTATCAATAACAACTGTCACAGATTTACGACAAATTTGCTCTTATAGCTATAGTCAAATGCGCTTATAACAACTATTGTAACTTGTTATTTATTTACGAAACAGGGCCCTCGTTTCATGTCTGAACTGAATACCGGGTGGTTCCTTATATGGCACAGGATGTTGTTAATTTCGTCATTGTTATCCCAGTCTTGTCATGTATAATTATGACGTGCACATGAGAGATGTCACGTGATGTTATCGGTACACAATGATAAACAGTTGCTTTGGAATGAGGGACACATGCGCAGCTAGTTATGAGTGTTATTCACCCCTGGGTTTTTCACTCTGCCAACACGTATAGGCAGGAGTGGAAATTCCACTCTCTTAGGAGTCATAGTAGAGATCACTTCGTTTTGGAGCGGAAATCCACGCTCAAAATAGTGGAATCCACTCTCAAAAGAGTAATTCAAACGCTGTACCTAGAGTGGATTCCACCATAATTTTGGCGTAGATTCAACTCTAAACGAAGTGATCCTTCATGACTTCCAAAAGAGCAGGTTTCTGCTCCTGCGACTGTATCAACAACAACAACAACAAAAATCTGGTAAAAAGGTTAAAGTGATTAAAGTGACAGAACAGCTAGGGGTTAGATACAGTGGGCTTCAACTAAAGATTCAAGAAACGAATGACCTATAGGGCCTAATGATGGGAGAAGAAGAAAAAAAATCACTCAAAAACATATTATGACTATACAATGGCTTCTTTCAAACGCCCTATAAAATCCATAAAATGATCAATGTGGAAAAATATCTTATTCTGCTGCATATTACCTTTTGTCACCATGATTCACGATGAATATATTCAAAACTAATATAAATCATGACCAAAAAAAATCAGAAATTTTCTTTTTCACTGGCCTTGAAGAAATCGTGGTCATGGGGTGTACAAAACTTCGAACATCGTACTTTGAACAACTGAAGGAAGTCATTCATTCAAAAAACGGGGCCAGTCATTTAAAAAAAAAGAAGAAAAGTTTATGAACCTTTGGAAAAACGAGTATTGTGGCATTATGTTTTTATGAAAGGCACACATTTCTTTCTTTTAGTTTCAAAGAAATTGCCATTCTATGTACTTCGCAAAAATTGTTTTGGAGAGGTCAAATGATAACCATGGTGGCCTAAAATAAGCCCACAGGTCTGACCCATGACCACAAATGACTGACCAAAACAAAAAACAAAAACAAAAACAATATATATATATGTATATATATATATATATATATATATTTATTTATATATATACACACACACACACACATATATTGTTTTTGTTTTTGTTTTGGTCAGTCACATATATATATAATATACAGTTTGTATATTATTTAAGAAATAATTATAGTATAAGCTATCATACCAGCCTGTTTGATTATAGCCAGTTTAATTGGTTCTTTAAATTTGGGTTGAATTCAAGTAGTTTTTTTTTTCTTTCTTTTACTCAAATACAAATCTCATCGGCAGAATCATGCCAAGTAAATGATTTGAATTTTACATGTAGGCCTGATATTATACATAAATCATTTCAGAAAACAGAATATGTGCAATTGCGAAAATACTCACAAATACAAGGGAAAACAAAACATATCTACTATAATGTCAATATAAACATAAACCAGACATTGAATGCAAGAACTGTCCTCGGTTATCACGATATGCGCAAATAAATTGTCTTTAAGTTGAAAATTTGACAAATTTCTGTTTCTTTTTATTATCCAAATAAATCTTATAACACATATGAGTATGAATATAAATATAAATACAAATACAAAGACAAATACAAATACAAATATGAATATAAATATAAATATAAATAAACATAAATATGAATATAAATACATGTATAAATATGAAATATATATATATATATATACGTATATGACTATGAATATATACATGAATATATGATTATATATGCATGTATATATATGAATAGAAATAAACATTTGAAAATTGAGGATCAAAAATGGCTGGATAGTTTCTTATGTTCAAATCGATCCAGAATTCCTTCTATGACTCTCCAAATCAGTACAAACTATTTACAATTACTATCGTCATCATTATCAATACTATACAGTGATTTTCACGCTTTCAGGATTTTTCAGGATTTTTCAGGACTAAGTACATGGTGAACTCATTAGTCCAATGTCACACTTATCTTACTGGTCCTGTAGACCTATTGGGATTCAGGCCTAGGTATTATATGATGTACAGAACCAATGGTAAGCAGGACCATAGAAATCAAATACCTGACAAATTACGTTGGTAATATGCCACATTCTTCCTATGAAATATAAACCTAGACCATTCCATAAGACTCCTACACTATTCAACCTCCAGTGTTTCCAACGGTCCTGTGTCCCATTGGACTAATGGAAACCTATCCCAATACCTAACAAATCTCAGGACCAATTAGTGAATAAGTCACCGAACTATTCGGGGAAGGTGAATTTGTGGGGAGAGTGAATCAGTGGACTTCGCACCGTTCTACGTTGAGTGCACGCACACGGGGTTGTAGCTTCATGGTTTTACGGACAAAATAGTTAAAAACGTCCAGAACTAGACTAAGTGCCACATGGTAGGGGGTTTAATTCCTGCACGGCACTTACATGACTTTGGCAAGACATTTCTCCACATTGCCACCCTCCAACCAGGTGAAGTAAATGGCTACCCGGGTTAATTATGGTATTCAGCACTTTGTATAATTAGAGGGAAAGCGCTTTAAAAATCCAGCTATTATTAGTATCATCATCATAGTGGTGGTGGTCGTCGTCATCATCATCATATACAGACAAAAAGGGGGCTTTGAGTTACTAGTGGAAGTTTTCCGCTCCATCATATGTAGGCATCTTGGCAGTTCTCACTTTATCCTCCACCTTATAAGTCGGGTAGAAACCAATTTTGGTGGGTATTATATTCATGTTTGTTCCTACAGAATAACCATCCCAGCGATTCCCATCCACGCTCTGTCTGATCAATACAGTGTCGCCAGGTCGTAACTCTATCTCGTCTCTCGTACGAGGTTTGTGTCCGTACAGCACCGTCAGGTTGTGGGCAAGCTGGCCGTGGAAGTAGAAGTCATTGTCAAGGGAACGGAATTTTTCCGAAGCATCTGCGTGAAGATTCTGCATCATCTCGTAAGCTAACCGACACACCTATTTTGGAAGAGAACAGAGAATAAAAAATGAGTTTCTTGCAGTCCCTTCTACAGCTATATATTGATTGAAATGGTTTTATTTATTATCAAACTTCGCAGCCAAATGGCTGAATTGTGTCTGATTTACAATGATGAAAAATACGATAACAGAAAAAATACACTACACATAGGAAACACGTTAAGAAACAAAATTCAAAACATAATTGAAATGCACAGTATAAAATTACAATACGAAGATTAATACATGTAAATCTAATAAGTATGGGAATAGCTGGAGTGTGTGACATTAAAGTTATTAAAACCTGGTTTGATATTCTAGATGTACCTAATATATACCCGGCATATTCATTATATCATCATCATCATCATCATCATCATTATCAACATCATTATCATTTATTACCAATATTATTATTATTACTACCACTCCTACTACTACTACTACTACTACTATTATCAATATTATTATTATTATTATTATTATTATTATTATTAATATTATTATTATTATCATTATTTTCATTATTATCATCATAATTATCACTATTAATTATCATAATTGCCATTATTATCATTATCATTACTATCATCATTATAAAGTATTTGGCGTTAACTGAGCCATGTTTATAGTACATAGTGGAAAAAAATATATTGGCACAGCAGGAAAGCAGATGAAAGAGAGAGAATGAAGAGAGAAAGAAGAGAGAAGGAGAGAGAGAGAGAGAGAGAGGTGGGGAGACTGAGTGAGATAGAGATCAGTATCTGGGGATATAAATATCATCTATGAATCAATAGAATAATTAATAATAATTAATAATAATCAAATAGAATATTGCACTTACTCTGACAGTGTGATACTTAGCCAATGAACGTTAAATTCGATACCTTAAGCAAACGTCATAATTTACATATCACAATTCTTTCAGTTAACGGAAAAAATTGGTACAGGAACAGAGAGAGAAAGATAGATATGTAGACCGAGAGTGAGAGAGGAGAGGGAGAGAGGAGAGAGAGAGAGAGAGAGAGAAAGAGAAGAGAGAAGAAGTGGTAGAAGAAGGCGAGGGGGAGAAGAAAAGGAAGAAACAAAAGGAGAGCAGGAGAAACGAAGAGATAGAAGAAGAAGAAAAAAAAGAAAAAGAGGAAGAAAATGAAAAAATAGAAAGCTAGGTAAGATGGAAGTACAGAGTATGTCATTCTAACGTGGTGTAAACTCTGAGCTACTGCACGATTACATTGTATTAAATATATGTCCTCATTGGCATTATACAGACGTACTAATGATGGAATAGGGCTAAATTTCATCCTGTTTGTTCTACAAAAGAAGTCAGGAATTTTTTGAGAATGTCTTAGAAGTCTTCTGTTACCCGGGTTTTGAGGTAAGTAACTTTTGAACTGATCAGTGTTGTTCAGAGTTTTTTCTATGAATGTCAAACAACGTTTTCCTCCTTTCCTCCAGGATGGTCAGGTTTAGTTGCGCAAGCACATCAAAGTAAGTAGTGTATCGACAACCGAAGATGATGCAAAGAGCTCTTTTTTTAAAATCTTTTCAATGTTTTCACGCTGGTTCCGCAGTGTGACAATATCGAGAGGGGAGGACTATGGTATTATTTCAGGGATACCAACGTTATGCCGTCTGCTAAGAGCCAAAAGGGAGTTAACTCTTTCTAATTTTCTTAACGCCCTTTAGGCTATATAGAGATCGGCCTTGTTTCATAAAACTTGTTATCAGTATAACAAGATACAATGAATGCTAGAAGCTACTGAAATCCTTACATTTGATTGGCTTGGGGCAGATTTGTCATATAGATCTGTGCCAGTTGTTATTGATAACAAGTTTTATGAAACAGGGCCCAGAAGAGGTGACAGGTTGCAAGTTAAAGGTATGTTCCAATGAATCATAAGGCATGCTAACAGCAGGAAAGTCAGAGAACGAATGATGAACAACTTCTTGGCCCGGAAACAACGACATCAAGTTCAGTTCAGTTACGTATTATGTGGACAGTATAGGCATTGGTATAGAGAGCTACGCGACAGAGCGCTTGAAGAAGAGGAATTTGCATATGAAAAGAGTAACAGTCAAGGGCCTTTTAAGAAAGTGAAGAACTGAGTTCAGTTGCTGGGAAAAAGAGACAAAATGCACCCCAAAACAAGGTTGGCGTTCTGAAAGCAACTTTTATGAATAGTGGTCCTTATGAATGGAAGTCCTTATGAATAGCGCGGTAATTTGTCTATGGTTTGTTCGCCATATGGAAGGACCGCTATTCATACCAAACCACTATTCATTTAGTCAGGCGTTATGGATAGCGATCCTTTGAATAAGTGGTCCTTACGAATAGCGTCCTTATGACTAGGGAGGTTACCCCTATCAAAGTAATTGCTAAAAATGAGAGTTTGTTTCAGTCCTGTCTCCAGCTCTAAGATATGGATGGGGAAGGACTATGGTGTAATTTCAGGTATGCTACTATTAAGTCGTCTACTGATAGCCGAAAGAAACCCCACACCCCCCCCCCCCTCAAAAAAAAAAAGAAAAAAAAAAAAGATGGGCAAAAAAAAAAAGAATATCGAAACTGAACCATGTATAGGCCTAAAAGAGAAGGAGAAAGTAACTATGGAAGAACATTAAGAAATAAATCATGTGGCTGGGATAAACGTGGACGTTATTCAAATATATGCAGTGACCTGTTGAGTGACTGCGATTCTGATAATATCAATTTTATCATGACCATTGTCATAATCATCATCATCATTATTATTATTATTATTATCATTATTATTATTATTATTATTATTATTGATATTGCAATTATTTTTGAACAAAACAGAGATAACAGTGAAGAGGTACAAACATTTGAGGTGAATGTGCAAACAAGAAAATCAGAACGAGCCAAGAGTTGGACGTCGAGGATGATACCCTTTAAAGATTCCTCTGAGTATCGTGATGACAAGTCTGCAGACTGAGATATTTCATTGTCACTCACAAATACATAATTAGGGTATCTGGAACAGGAATAGAAGAAACAGGAAACTGTTAAAGATTTTGTTTTCAATACATCCCTCCATTTTAATGGGGGACTAATCAGCGCCCCCCCCCCCCTCCCCAATCTCGAAATAATAATGTAAGCATCGTAATGAGATTTTGTGAAAAATTAACAAAATAAAACAAAATAACGCCCAACATATGAGACATTCTTCATGCATCGTTCAAAAGGAGGTAAATTATTTCATGTCAAGGAGCGCACGGAAGTTAACACGGTCCCCGGGTTCACTTTCGTGCATGTGGGTGCGCAAAACTTTACTTTTGGATAGTGTGTAATTTTGTAATATCTCTTTACAGTGATATTTGAAGTTGGTTTATTGAATTTCGCGTACTCGCACGGAACCCAAAAGTACAGAGAAAAATATTTTATGGTGACTGGTCCCCTTTACTTCTAAGATGTAGTGGCTAACAATGCATGAGATATTGACAAAAGTGTATGAAAATAACACCCTATCAGCTAACTAGAAATAAAATCCTTTGATTTTGGTAATAATGAGACAAATTGCTCCAATTCTTTTGGAGAGAATAATTGTTAATTACATGAACCTGTTCACACTACGAGCCCAGTAATCATACATGTAAAGAAACGTAGGAGATGTCGTCAAAATGGATAAAAAATAATAAAGGGCCAAGGATTGAGCCTTATGGAACTCCACATTTTGAAAAAGTGACTGAATCTAACAAAGAATATCGTTCTCTAAGTGATAAGTAATTTTCACATTTTAATTGCTATCCCACACTCACTTTTTCTGTGCTTCTGCTAGGAGACTAGGTTCGTCCGTTGCCAGGTAGATCTTTTTGACAGGCACTTTTTGTTTCCTCTCCAGTCTCCGGTAGAACTCTTCGGCATGGAACATGTATTCCTCGATCCCATGAAATCCCGCCTCTGTCCCGACTTTGTCCGTCCGCCTCACCTGAATACTGTCATCACAGAAGATATACTTTAACTACGTTCTGATTTCTTTTTTAAAGTTTGTTTCATATCATTCTTGGTTTCCTATATTTTGAGCAATTTTCAGTGGTTTAGCATTAACATTATATATGTGAATGTATCAATAACCTAATTAGGACCCCATTTGAAATGCAAATGATAACTGGCAGCTTTCACCGTTATACTACAAATGCATATATTTCATATCGATGTCATATACATTTACCGTGCTTCAAATGTATTCATATATACATGACACATGAAATCAAATTAAATCAAATCAAATCCTTTCATCTCGCCCAACGATATGAAGTTTGAATCCTAATGCATCAGCCTTATTGTCAAAGAACTTGTGGACGGCTGGCTTTAAATAGCCTCTGAATGAGGATCATGATCTGACTCTCCCACCATGAATGAAATAAAGCAAAATCTAATGAGATATAATTAAATCATTTAAAACATCAGGTAGTGGCGTATCTAGGAATTATGGCGCTCGGGGCAAAGAATGACGTTGCGCCCCCCCCCCCCAAAAAAAAAAAATCTTTTCTATGTCAATGTACAGGCGAGGGAGCAAAGGGACCGAGCGGTAGATTTTAGCATTTTCAACCCTTCAAAACGCAATTTCTTATGCATTTTACCTAGGAAAATTCGCAATTGAGCACTGCAATGGAGGGTAGAGATCTGAATTTGAAACATCGATAAACGGTTTTCTATTCACTTCCTTCTCAAACGGGCGCAACATTAACGGGAACCATTGAGAAATAGTCGATGAATTTAGCAAAGGCAATCAAAAGTTGACATTTCTTTCAAATGCTATTTTATACACTTAATCATATATTGGGGCGAAATATTTAAGAGGAGCTAGGCCAATGAAACTTATATGATGGCGAGCAAAGCCACGAGAAATACTGTTCAAATCTTGAACCCTTCAAAAAACTATTTATATACTATCATTATATAGTGAGGCGCGAAATTACGAGATTCTGGAGCAACATAATTATGCAAGGAAGCAAAGCGACCAAGTCTTGGAAAACTTTCGCATTTTAAACTCTCAGAAAACTGTACTTCTAATGCATTTACCCTGCGGATTGTGGAAGCATAATCCTTAATGATCGTAATTTTTCTTCATTTTCTCCTCTTATTCTTTCTCTCTTTTGCGTTTTGCGCCCCTTTCAAGTGCCACCCGGGGCACGTGCACCCCTGCCTCCCCCCCCCCCCTTCCCCGTAGATACGCCACTGACGGTAGGTCCATGATCTCACCCAACGATTGGATGTGTGAATCCTAAGACAGCGGTCTTGTTGTCCATGAACTCCTGGACGGCGGGCTGAAGTCTCTGAACGAAAGCCAACATCTGACCGACCCACCAGGCGAATGGCTGACCATGCAGCCTCATCAATCTTTGGGAGATGTCCTCTGGGATGGCCAATGGCAGAGCGTCTGGCTGAAGGTGTTCATGGATCCCATCTATCATGGGGATATTGACTACCTGGAGATTTTCGATCTCGTCGAGGCTGTTAGGAGCTTTGGAGAGACATTACAAATAGAGATAGTAAAAACTATTTTATGTGGTGAAAGATGCGGCTGAGCACCTCGAATGGAATGTTTTTTCCCCAATCTTACAATAACACCCGCTAAATTTATAATCATTATCATCACGGATAAAAAGGAAATTAGTTGGAATTTTTATTAGGTATTTGATATACTCTTCCTCATTAATCTAAAGCGTACCCAGTTATTGATATAAAATTACGAACATAATTATGTGAACGTGAACGAGGCTTAAGTTGGAGAATCGACTTCCTTCCTGTCATGGAAACAACATTTGGCATGTCTGCAAGTTAATTTGGTCATCAGATCAAATAGACATCAATTTTGAAGTTACAAAATGAACTGTCTACTAATAGTTTGTTTATTTTTCTGTAGGAGCCCTCTTCGGTCCCTTCGATCAGCGAATGCGTGTATCTAAATGCAAAGTATCGTATTATTAGGTAGAATGGGGGCCTACCTGAGATATTTAATCTAAACATGAAGTCTTATTTTGGGGGCAGGGATACTTACGTCCCCAATTGCCGGTGGTCTCTCCTTTCTGATCCAGACAGGTGTCACTTACAGGCAAGAAGAACGTCTCCCATCCCTCCTTGGCATATACCCACCCCTTGGAATTCAAAATGAGAGTTCTCCCAGTGCCGTAGGCCATAATCATGCAGTATGCTACATGGTGGGCCATGCTCCCAAAGCCACATTTATTTTTAAAGTTGCACACAATCTTCCTGGCCTTGCTGCAGTTTTGGGGGTTCTGGGGAAAATGTAAAGAACGATTATAGGACGATCATAATTCATTAATTGGGGTAGATCAGTATCATAATGTAAACTTCTTTCCTATATCACATGCCTTTTATTCCATGGTGTAAAAATGTCACATAAGGAATATTATTTTTTTGTCAGTGAAATATAGGCAATTAAGCACACAAGCACTCACGCGCACGCACCCCCCCCCCCCCCTCACAAGCACACCCACAAACAGAGGCGGCGGAACGTCGGGCTCGGACAATGGAAGGGGGCACCTTGTGTCCGCCAAACAAAAGGCGCCCCCCTTCCATTGTCCGAGCATTCCGCCACCTCTGCCCACAAACGTACTTGCATTTGCATTGAAAGAGAGAAAATCGATTTGTTGACCAACCCGGAGGAAGCGCAGTCTTTGTTGTATGAGGTTTGATAGCTCTTTTGACTCTTTTTCTCTCCATGACGAATAACCATCCAGTCGACTAAGATTGTAGATATCAGTCATAATCGACCTGTAGAAATTCAAAGAGAAAATGTGACAAAACACAGTGGCGGATACAGGATTTCATAAGGGAGGGAGGAAGGGGGAGGCACAATTCCGAAAACTGTCTGACAAGCCAGATAAATAGAGGTTTTCACCTTTTATTTGCAGCTGCCTTTTGGGTTTAAAAATTAGAAAGAGGGACGTCTTTTGGGTTGCGAAGTTATGACAGTTGGGTTTTAAACGGGGACAATTGTCAATTGTGCCTCCCTAAATCCACCAGTGATAAAACATGCAGCAATGATAAATCCCACGAAAAATCTTCCATAAAATTATCTTCTTAATAATCTGACATAAAAGGGAAGGAGAAAAAATTCAAAGGAAATCGAAAGATAGGTCAGATCCTCACCAGGTATCAGAATCATTTTATTTTCTCTGTACGTAAATGCAGTTTAGAGGGAGCATATAAAAACAAAAGTATGCTTTAACACAGTAAACCACGGAGAAAAGTTTACTGCAAGTCAGCGCTTGAAGGGCAATCCAACCTTGGTAATAAGATGATTTGTGTGAAAGCAGAAAAATAAGAAAAACAGGATGGTGAACGTTTGAAAGAAATCGGACAAGGAATAAGAAAGTTATGGATGTTTGAAAAATGAGATCACTACATCTATGCGAATCTCAAATTGGCAATTTGGTGAGTCGATTGTGACATTTTTGTGGACAACTCTTCCATTTGTCGTACACAAAAATATCAATTTGCGGTTTTCTTTGAGGCGCTTTTACCCTCGAGGCAGTACTCAAAATATATTGGAGATAACATATTTTTATAGGTCCTCATGAAAGAAAAAGATCCTACTGAGTAATACATTTTGAAAAAAAGTGACATTTTAGTAATTTTGTGTGGGGTAGTTGTCCACAGCTACATCACAGTGACATTACCTATTCGACCAATTTGAAATTCCCATATGTATAGTGATTACAACTAGGGCTGAGTCGAAACGGTTCCCCGACCGGTCCCCGCCCGTCACGCTGAAACCCGGGTTTGCATTTTCGGATTTCGGGTTTTTCCAAACTAATTTTAGCACTAATATATTGCAATTTAGAACTTTAAAAATGCAATTCACAAACTGAATTTCAATTTAATCCAATTATATTTGCTGCAGTAATAAATGGAAATCATTTCAGACGACGATAGGTCTTTTCATGAGTCTCAAAAAATAGAGCTGCGAGGAAGATTCAAGCTAGGCGGTACCGTGCGCGTTCAGAAATGAAGTCAGAATGGGAGTCACCGGCGCTCAGTGCGCTCGAATACAGCCTTATACCGTAATACACACAGACGAGGGTCGAATATAACTGATGTGATCGTGCCAAAAGTAAGCTTGAAAACAACCAAAAATACCACGTAAGCGACAACAAAAATACAAAATTACCGTAAAACAATTCTTTTCTTTGGCAAGAAATAGTATGGGTATCCATAATATTTCGTAGAAAAAATGATGTTGGAGGATTGCGAGTGCACTTCCTATCGAGATTAGGCAGCCATATTTGACATTGTTCTGCGTAGCAAGACCGTAGATGGCAGCAGAGAGGAACAGTTGTGGCCGATCACCTGATCTAGTGCCCACATTTATTTTCCTCTCTGCTGCCATCTACGGTCTTGCTAAGCAGAACAATGTCAAATATGGCTGCCTAATCTCGATATGAAGTGCACTCGCAATCCTCCAACATCTTTTTTTCTATGAAATATTATGGATACCCATACTGTTTTTTGCCAAAGGGAAGAATTATTTTACGGTAATTTTGTATTTTTGTTGTCGCTTACGTGGTATTTTTAGGTGTTTTCAAGCTTACTTTGATCCGATCACATCAGTTATATTCGACCCTCGTCTGTGTATTACGGTCTAGGGCTGTATTCGTGTGCACTGGGCACAGGTGATTCACATTCGGACTTCATTTCTGAACGTGCACGATACCTACCACGAAGCTTGATTTCCTCTTTCAGCCCTCAATTTTAGGTAACAAAGAGACCTTTGGCTGTATTTCTTAATGTTTTGTTTTTATTCCGAAATGTTATTTCTCTCGGGAAAAGCACTGTTTTATCGATTTGGATTCAGTAACTGTCCTCTATGCTGCATTTTAGTTTAGCAATTTTACCTTGACTGTTGACTCCCGTCACTACATACACTCACATTGTCTGTTGTAGGGAATTCCCGTTCGGGTACCCGGTCCCCGCCCGAAATTTTGGAGTCAAACCCGGGTTTGGAAAAACCCGTGATGACTCAGCCCTAATTACAACTTTCAAAAATTCATAACTTTCTTATTGCTTGTCCGATTTCGTTCAAACTTTCACCAATCTGCTTCTCTGATTTTTCCTCTTTCTTTCAAAGCAACTTGCTATTAAGGTTGGATTTCCCTTTAAAACCCACCCCTATGCCACAAAACAAAATAAGGATGAAATTTAAAAAGAAAAAAAGGAAAATGATTCTGACCTAATCTTCTTTTCTTCTTTAAATAATTCCTCAGTTTGCACCAACAAAAATTTAAAACAGTAATACTCTAGTTTAGAAGTAGACCATAAAACAAACCCATATTTCTTAAACACAGCAAAACACAGAGAAAAGTTTACTACAAGACACGCTGGAACCCAAACCGAAAAAAGAAAGAAAGAAATATCAATAATAATATCTAAAAAACAGGAAAATATTTTGACTTTCTTTTTCTTCTTAGAGTGCACGTATCTCTGCGTTTACGAATAATTAAACTGGATGCAAATGCGTTCAAAAGGTTGAACAGTGTTCAAAAGGTTAAACCAGTAAATCCAATAGTGCTAAGTACTTCTGTTGATCTCCACCATCTTCCAAAATCTTGTCAATCCTGTTTTGGGTTCCCTTCTCCCGAGTTGTTTTCTTGATTTGATTGAGCTGCGACCTCATGTAAAACCAGATCTCCTTCACTCCATTTTCAACTTTCCTTCGAGTCTTCTCGTAAGCATGGCTGGGCTCAGACAAAGCGTATGGTGATTTCGAATTTGAATCTAGAGAAAAAAGAAACATCACGCAATAACCATTGAAATTTGATACATTCTTTAAAAAAAAGAAGAAAAAAAAGTTGGGTAAAATTTAACCCAAATATAAGGTCAAAAGCGAACATGCACGTTTGTTGGGTTATATTCGGTAAACTTTTACCCAGCATTTTTAGAGTGTAGCAAATACGGGGTGTCTCAAATAATGCCACGAGATTTTGATCGGCAACATCTTGAAAATTACTTAATTATCCTCAGTGAAATTTCGTAGGTAATGGTGTAGAAGTATCACCTTTTACGACGTGTGAATTTCACAAGGAACACTTCAAGACCAGTGTCATTTACACAAAGATAAAGGTAATTTGGTGTCTTTAGTACCTCTTTATAATAGTAATAATAATAATAATAATAATAATAATAATAATAATAATAATGATAATAATAATAAACTGTGACTTATATAATCAATTAAAACTGCTCTGTGCGCTTTACATACAGCTCTCCAAGATTACTTAACTACAATACAAACAAATGTGTCTTTAGATTTTGCTTAAAAGATTCTGTAGATGTACACGACCGTAAATGTGCTGGCAAACTATTCCACAGTTTTGGACCACAAAAATCAAAGCTAGCTTCACCCTTCTTTGAATCAACTCTAGGAACATGTAAAATTGAAGTATCTTCACTAGAGCAAAGTCTGTAATTTGACCAGTGAGGTGAGGACAGTAAAGTAAAAAGGTAATCAGGTGCCGATTTGTGTATGCACTTATAAACAATCAAAGCAACCTTGTAAGAGATTCTCTTCTCAACTGGCAACCAATGTAACTGCTTCAACAAAGGAGTTGCCTTATCATGCCTATCCTGTTTCCTTGCTTTCAAAACAATCCTGGCGGCACGATTTTGGATGCGCTGCAACCTCTCAATATATGTTTTATTACCATTGATTAATAGGGAGTTTGAGTAATCTAACCTACTAAGCACAAGCGATCGAATAGCATGGCTACAAGCTTCTTTTGTGAGCATTTTTCTTACCCTACATATATTATACAAATGAAAGTTGAAAGATTTACAAAGTGAAGTTACTTGGTTAGACATAGATAATGAAGCATCAATATAGACACCAAGAGTCTTAACAGAATCGGAAGGGACAATGGAAGCATTACCGACCGACACTCTTTCTGGAAGGTGATGATTAAGTTTGGGTGAAACAAGTAACAATGCCTCTGTTTTTGCATCATTTAACTGTAACTTGTTCATCACCATCCACTGCCTTACATCATGAATGCAACTTTCCATCACCGATATTGCACGGTGCAAACTATCTGCATTTTAGGATTGAAACTTAGGTACATTTGAATATCATCAGCATAAATGTGAAATTGTATATTGTGATTCCTGATGATATGGCCCAGTGGTTTGATATACAATGTAAATAACAGGGGTCCGAGAACGGACCCCTGCGGAACACCATATTCTAATAGATATCTATCTGAGTTTTCATTCCTAACACAAACACTGAAATGACGGCCAGTAAGGTAGGACCGAAACCATTGCAGTGCCGTATCAGAGACAGAAAAATCAGAGTACAATCTTTCCAACAATATGTTGTGGTCAACTGTATCGAATGCTGACTTGAGATCAAGCAAGACAAGTATAACACCCTGTTTACCATCGAATGCCTTATGAAAGTCATATTTCATGCGTAACATAGCAGTTTCGGTACTATGATTACATCTATATGCTGATTGAAACTCCTCTTGAAAATTCCACATATCCAAATAAGAGAGTAATTGTTTAGAAACAACTGTCTCAGTAAGTTTGGAGACATAGGCAAGGTTTGAGACAGGCCTGTAATTGCTCAATTCAGCAACATCTAAGGTACGTTTCTTTATAAGGGGTACGATAATAGCCTCCTTGAATCTGCAAGGAAACTGAACAGATTATAATGAACAATTAAAAATCTTTGTGATAGAAGGCAGAAGAACATCTGAATTACGCTTTACAAGCCAGGTTGGCATCGGGTCAAGTGAACATGACTTATTAGATGATTTTGCAACAAGTTTTCTTACGTCTGCTTCACCAACTTCAGCAAATACTGAAAAACTTTGAACATATAGTATACTTTGTTCTTCTTTATCATTTTATGTATTTTAATTTGCCAGATAATATAATAATAATAATAATAGTAATAATGATAACAGTAATAATAATAATGATAATAACAATAAGGATAGTAATAATAATAATGATAATAATAATAATAATTATTATTATTATTTTTATTACTATTATTGTCATAACTATGATACTAATAACAATAACAGTAACAATGATAATGATAATGATTACATACCAAATAAATTGATATTTTAAGAGTTGAACAAGTATTACAGTTGTTTTTTTTTATTAAAACAATGTTTGGTTGTTTCCTACAGTACATTGAGTTATTCGTTTATTTTTTTTTATTCATTTATTTCCACATAAAAAGAAAACATGATACATAATATTCAAATATTTTTACATAATGTGGGGGAGTCACTAAAAGCCAAGGGCTTGTCAAGAGTGACTTCTACTAAAAAAAAAAACAAAGCAAACTCTTTTAAAATGCATATAATAAGCGAATATTAAATCATTACTTATTTGTATATCACATAGTATTGTCAAATATAATCCAATAATTGTTCTGGTAAATGATACACTGTTTTGTTTTTAACTCTCTTATTCTGTTCTATTTTAATTCTTTTCCTAAGTTCAGAGTTAAAAATCCGTTTCAGTCCAATTTCTCTCAAATCATATCCCTTGTTGTTACGCATTAAAATCATTCTATATATCGACCAAAAAGCTATAGACATTATGTTATCTATTTCACTTTCATTGCCTAGTTTAATGAGGAGATCTACTTCAAACTCTATGTCAATATCAAACACTTTACGTATAAGCCAATGTAAATAAGACTTAAAGGAATCATTACACTTACATAAAAAAAGGGCATGAACCATGTATTCACTTGTTTGGCATGGTTCACACATATCACTGGATGCAAGTTTCCACTTCAAAAGGTTTTTCTTCACTGGCAATAAATTATATAAGATCTTAAAGTGGAACTCTTTTAATTTATTATCTTTAATATTAACTAAATTCCTTTTAAAACAACTTGGCCAATCAATGTCTTCATCCACAAACTTTTGCCAAAATGAACAACATCTAGGAGATTGCTCATCTGATACTAACATATTGTAATACTGTTTCCCTGATAACTCATACAAATTTCTGATTTTGTCCCCACTTAAAATTTTTGGGATTTCTAAATCTCTTTTTTCTAATTGACCATTATTATCTACCTTTATATTTAAAAGCTGTTTTGGAATAGCTTTTTTAAGCTTTGCAAAATCAAAGAATACATTACTTTTCCCAAATCTTAAAATATGCTTAATTTGCTCAATATCTATGAACTTATCATTTACAAAGACATCATTTACGTACACAATATTGCTTTCAAACCAGTTTTTAAAGAACATCAGTTTCTTTTCAAATATGATGTTCTTATTAAACCAAAGAATATCCAGCTTGGATTTCTTCCTTACTTTTTCCTTTACTTTGCACCATGCCAATAAGATTTCAAAGTAAAATTTTGGTATTTTTTCTGCACAATAATAAAGAATTCTATCATCAAAATCACAGTTTAATAATAAAGAAAGACCTCCTAGCTGATCAAACCAGAAGTTGGACATTTTCTTCCACGTTGTATCTGACTCATCAGTGATTCTCCCTAGCCAACGCAATCTAAAACTACTAATTTGTGCTTCAATGTTCATCATATTCACACCTCCTTTTTTACAACTTTTAAACATATCAATTCTTCTTACTTTTTCATTTTTCCCGTTCCAAATAAAGTTAAAGAACATCTTATTCATTCTTTTAACATACACTTTAGGCACTGTTTCAAACATCATTAAGTGTATCACCAAGCTTATTGCTAATGTCTTAATTACAACTACTCTTCCAAATAATGTTAAATTTCTTTTTCTCCAATTATCTAATTGTTTTTTCATTTTTTCCATTTTACTTTCCCATAAGATCTTTATGGCTTTTTCTTTATCTTGTGAAATTAGCATACCAAGGTATTTTACTGGTTCATCACACCACAATAGTGTATGGTCTTGTAAATTCCATTTATCTGCTTCATTTCCAATCCATGTGAGTGTCGTTTTACTTTTGTTCAGTTTTTTTTCCTGCAACTTCTCCAAACATTGTTAGTTCTTTTAATACTATACATAATGATTCTTGATCCTTTACAGAGAAAACTGTGTCATCTGCATATTGAAGTAACTTCATATGCAGAGGACTTTTATTACTTCCTACACTTATTCCTTTTATATCTGAGTTGTTACGTATTCTTATTGCTAACATTTCAGCAGCTAAAATGAATAGTAGTGCCGAGAGAGGGCAGCCTTGTCTGATTCCTCTCTGGGTTTTAAACTGCTCTGTCAGGAAACCATTAACAATGACACAGCTAGTAATCTGCTCATACAGTACTGAAACCCATGTGATAAACTGAGGTCCAAAATTAAACGCCCTCAGTGTTTGTATTACAAAATCGGTGTTTACCACATCAAATGCTTTCATAAAATCTACCATCATAATGGCCCCTTGCTCATTTTTCAATTTCATGTAGGCTATCATATCTTGGATAAGCCTTACATTAAAGCCACTAAGTCTGTTCTTAATATATCCAACTTGGTTTTCATTTACCAATTTTGGGATAACTTTCATCAAACGTTTAGCTAAAACTGCGGCCGCAACTTTATAATCACAGTTTAATAATGTCACTGGACGCCAATTTGTTAAATTTTCAGGACAACCTTTCTTAAATATCAAAGTTATTACACCTTTTCTTTGTGATTCAGATAGCTGTCCATTTTTAAAAGATTCATTTAAAGCCTTTATTAATATCTCTTCTATATCTTCCCAAAATACTTTGTAGAACTCTGATGGGAGTCCATCTATGCCAGGAGATTTATTTTGTTTCATATTAAATACTACTAGTTTACATTCACTAGCTGTCATAATACCTTCACATTCCTCTTTTTCATCTATATCAAGTTTGGGAAATTCGTTAAAAGATAAATAGTCCATTATTTTTTCAGAAGATATTTCTTCTTTCCTATATAAATTTTCATAAAACTTTTTCACTTCACATCTCATTTCTTGCTGATTTGTTATCAGATTATTTTTTCTATCATGAGTTCTAAGCTGGGTTAATACTTTTCTCTCTCCTAGTCTCTTCTCCAGTGACAAGAAATATTTTGTGTTTCTCTCACCTTCCTCCATCCATCTAACTCTGGTTCTTATGCCAGCGCCTTTACATTCTTTTTTGTATTGCATTTCCAACTGTTCTTTGACAGCGATATACTCATCTAGGACTTTTAAGTCTCCATCTACCAATTTCAAATCCAAAGATTTTAATCTATCCTGTAAAACAGATGTCTTTACAGAATTCCAAGATTCTGAGAATATTCCCGGCATTTTATCTTTATTAATTCCCATTTCGTTACAACATTTAGCTCTTGAATGTTTTTACATTCTCTAATAATATTTCTTATTCCCTCTTGATATGACTCATCATTCAAGATCGAGACATTGAGTTTCCAGAAGCCCGGCCCTTTGGGGTATTTTTCAGTCCGTATTTTCAGTGAAATTGCATTATGGTCACTTCTGAACATTGGACGTATGTCTGACGACACGACCAGTGATACAATTTCTTCACTAATCAACCAATAATCTAATCTTGAGGCTATATTTAAAGTAACATTTCTCCATGTGAACTGTTTAACATTTTTATTATACTTTCTCCATACATCCTTTAAATTTAGTTTCTTAATCAAATTTTTGAAAGCAACCGGTTTTCTATAATATACATGGCTTGAACCTTTTTTGTCTTTGTTGGGGTCCATAATACAATTCATATCTCCACCTAATATCATATTTACATCTTCACTCTTCTCTTTAACTTTTTCTATACACAAAAGCACTTTCTTAAAAAAAGATTCTTTATGCCGTTTTTCTGTAGGTGCATAGAGATTAACAAAACAAAGCTGATACTCATTAACATGACCTTTAATTATCAAAATACGCCCATCATCCTCCGTGCACTGAGTGACATGAACGTTAAAATTATCCTTAAACAAAATTGCAACTCCTCTAGCATTCCTTGTGCCATGAGAAAATAATGATTTTCCTCTCCATTCACTCTTAATAACAGTTTCAAGGTCTTTCGACCAATGGGATTCCTGAATAAAAAGAACATCACCTTTTTGGTGTCTAAACCATCTAAAAGTATGATTGCGTTTGTCTTTATTACACAACCCTCTTATGTTTAAACTTAATAAATGACATATACCTGCTGCTGCCATTTAAGTTTAACATGTGTCTTTAAGTTCAGCAGTTTTTTAACAATCAAATCATTTCTTTTTCCCCTTCTTGGTTGATTTTTGTTTTCTTTTCTTCACACTTTGTTGGCTTCCTGTTTTGGCGTTTCTGGTGACTCAATGGATATATCTGTTTCTTCATTTTCTGTTAGCGTACACTCTCCTTCGTCACCGGATTTCCATTCTGACAGATCATCATGGTTACTTTTCTCTGTATGTGCAGATTTTTCTCTTTCGTTTTGTATAAACTGCGTAATTTTCTGTTGTTGCCATGTTGCATCCCTTGTTAATGATTCTGTTTCATCCAATTTTCTCGCGAAAGCACCATCTGTATGTGTATTGATCGACGCACTGGTTGTGTTCCTCCCACCTACTGAATCATGTGTTGTCACTTTTCGCGAATCACATGTATCACTATGAATGATCTCTGTGTTGTCATTCCTGGATTCCTCTTTTCTCGCGTTATTCGCAGAAGAGGTTTGAGGATCACCTGCACTCGTGTTTTCCCCTTTAGGCTTTGCTGATTCGAAGTACACGCTTTGCTCCTGGTGCACAGATGTTCTATCGCTGATGTTGGATGATCTCCCCGTTTCCTGCTTGGACTGTTGATTGTTTCCTGCGCCATTCCTGAATCCTGAACCTTCATTTTGGCAGTCTTTCTGAAAATGTCCTAACCCGGCACACATCCGACATATATGCACGACGAATGTCTCATTGTTCATGTGTACAACAGTGTGTTCCAGTGGGGATTGAGCTTAGACATTTTACATTTGATAAATGCAACTCATTGATTCTTAAATATTTTGGAAGATAATATGCTTTTAATTCAGATCACACTCCACAATTCAGTGGGAGCTTTCTTTCTGCTCAGGACTGATGGTCACTGGGAGATTGTTGTTGTAACATGGTAACTGTTGAATGAGACTCTTTGCTTGAGTGTGTCGTTAGTAATGAGACGTTTTGAGAAGAGAAGACAGAGTAGAATGAAAAGACAAAACTTGAATAGAAAGATTGACAAATGAGTGTTAATAGAATCATGCTTATAAGTGACCGTCAGACCTGGCTGGAGGAGGTTCCGAAGAATGTGTGGAATAACAGAGGATTTATGGATAACGTATTATGTATATCAATGTCAATATTTTTGAGTTGTTACATGAATCTAGGTTCAGTCTCACTCTGGGATAGACTGGAATGTACCATTACTAACTTGATAAGTATACTTTGTGAAACTCTTGTAAAAACCCGATCAGAAGGAAATAAAAGATTTTTGAAAGAAAAAAAAAAAAATCATTACTTATTAAAAATACAAATTACAACTACAAAGAAAGAGAAAGAGGAAAGGAAAGCAAGGAAAGGGGTTGATATAATGATAAAATAAGCAAGTTATGAGTTGGTCATTACATTACATTTCTTCTGGTGGTAATTGTTTGTATTTTCTCTTAAACTCGTTTAAAGATTTGCTTTGTCTTATGCAGTCAGGTAAGCTATTCCATAATAGTAAACCTTCATAAAATACTGATGATTTTGCTACCTGTGGTGTGTAGTAACTGACGGTTGGTGATTGTCGATACTCAATACTCTTGAGACCGAGTTTGATGATTTCACTCAGAAAAGAGTGAATTATCTCTACTCTGCCTACATGAGTGATAAAATTTTCACTCTTTAAAGGATTGGTGTTTCACTCCTTCTTGAGTGAAATAGTGACCACTCTTTTTTCACTCGAAAAAGAGTTGTCCCTCACTTAACTCCTGGTGAGAGTGGAATTTCACTCTCTTTTGAGTGTTTTTTTCACTCTTTACATTTAGAGAGTAGCAATTTACCCATTTATCTTGCCTGTGATAGATCGCTACTTTGGATAAAATCATATGTAAACTCACTTGCACGAACTTTGGATTTATTGTTTTCTGACTTGTTTTGATTTGTAAGTTGTTGATTCGACATTTCATTTTGAGATCAAGATATCTCCGAGATCCTTTGTCGATAATTTTTTAGTTGCACTTATATACAAGCCTAAAAATTTGCTTTTCATTTCGTATCAAAAATATTTTTTGGTGAAATATGAGAAACTATAGATCAAATATCAAATTCCTAAAAATAAAAAAAGAAATGTGCGCGAATTTTGAACAACCGATCATACAATTTACATTTTTGGTCATAGTTATAAAAATACATGATGCATACTAGATATTTGTGTAGAAGATCTTAAAAATATATTTTTCATCGTGGTACGTTGATGAAAGCTTTGACTCTTATGCAAGAGGTCCAGGATCCAATCCTCGCTCGGTGCTTACATCCTTTAACAAGGTGTTTTACCCTTCTTGGTATCTTGGTCACTCTCGACCCAGGCGAGGTACCTTGCATTGATGTGGTAATAATATCAATGGGGGTCCTCAGAAAGAGTAGTGTTGAAGCTACTCTCGGTAAATAAGATCATATCATCATTATTATCTTTATTCGAGGCTCAATATCTGAATGTGTTTATGTATTTTCTCGAATTGACAAAATCGGGCCTATTTACTTGACGTCAAATGATTAATTATAACAGCCAATGTATTCATTACACCAACTGCAAAATAACAAATAAAATCAGGAAAAAAAGTAGACAAGAAAAAGGAAAATAAACACTTACCACACACATGTTGCCTTGTAATAAGAATCATCTTTTGATAATCTGCTTCCATTCTTGAAATGATTGCTTCTGCTTCTTGTAATTTTTGCTTGAGCAGTCAGCATCTGCGCCTCTCTCTTTAGAACCATTGTTAGATGAACACAGAAGTAGATCTCTGAATATGTGAAATGATTATGAAGCTAGATTAAAACTGATACTAACGCAATCGAAATTACATATACATGTCTGTCTACACACACGTACACACACACACCCACTTACTAACATATACACACAAACACACCATGTAGAAATGCGAGAGGAGAGTGTGTGGGATCAGGTTGTCCCTCCATCTTTCCCCTCTTCTCTTCTTTCCCCCTTTTCTCCATTTAATAGGGTGGGGAGCATGTGTAGCCCATGCCCACTGTTACTTTCAGTGTATATAATCGCAAGAAGACCTTTAGATTTTACGTATCATACCAATAGACAGATAGACATGTGTAGTCTTACCCTACGAAAAAAAGCTTGGTTTATAGGGGCACTTTGGTGTTTTTGCAGGGGCGTGTTTCTCCTCCTTCCCGAAGGAAATTTTTGTCAGTTTTTATATTTTTGTAATGTACACCCATACTCACTTCCTTCTGACAAAATTTGGTCCATGTGCCTTAAAGGGGAAAATTTTGCCTCAATTTTGAGGGGAAGTCTGACAACCCATCCCGACTGAAAACTTTGTCAGTTTTTGTGTATAGTCATACACCTTCCTTCTGACAAAGTTTGGCGCATAATTATGTTAGATGGGTTGAAATCGACCCCACGTTGGGGCCCTTTTGGGGGGCTCTGGGGGCCTTTTCCGGCGTCTTCGTTCGAGCTGACAAGCTTTTTGTGAATGACATGGATGGTCTAAGTAACTTTAAGGGATTAAATCTCATATGTAAAATGGGGTGACTATTTTAGGACAGGCTCCCAGACTAATAGCTGACTGTATGAGAAGCCGTCATGCCCAAATTTCTCGCTCGAATATTTGCTGAGCTTGCACTTCTGCTTGTGCTTATACATATTCAAATTAGTTACACATATACATAACTTTACAAGCGCTTTCGATTTAATCTCTTCAGGTGAAAAGCGCTTGTGAAGTTAAAAACATGCTCCTCGTGTGTGTATTCTATACGATGTTGTGAACTTAATTTTCTACATTAATATATATATGTAGAAAATAAAGTTCACAACATAAATACATAAATTCCTTACTTCAGTACTTGAGCATGCTTCTTCGTTTGCTCGTTCAGTTGCTGCATACTAAGTAACTCCTGGGTAAGACTATTCTCCACCAGATGGCTGTCCTGTCCAAATGCAGTCACGCTAGACAAGACGAAGCCAGACGTCAAGAGATAAGTCAGACCAAGGACCAGCAATGCCAGCCCCATACCCAATAGCACCGTGTACTTCTTCGACATCGTCAACGCTCCCTTTCTCTTTTTGGAACGAAAGACATAGACAGTGAAAATATTACTTATTATTATAATGACAATGTTCAGATTTCAGAATTTGTTTATTCGATCATATATTAACATTATACTTTAGTGCATGAAATGTAGAATAAAATAACAATAATGTTAACAATGATGTTTTTCATAGATTTGAATCCATAATTAAATACCAATAAGAAAAATGTATGATGCACAAAATTATGAACTAAGAGATATATATGTACGTACAAATATATATATATATATATATATATATATATATATATATATATATATATTTACTTATTTATTTACTTATTTATTTACATATAATTTGGCTGCCTCTACTTCGAGGAGTTTCCTGGTTATTATTATTATCATTATTACTATTATTATTATTATTGTTATTATTATTATCATTATTATTATTTATTCGACCATAAAAACGATATGCATACAGAGTAATAGATAAAATATACATAGAACAAGATAAGACAGAATGGCATGTGGATCAGGGTTCACAAAAGAGAAATTCTTCCCTGTTGCCCGTAGGCATGTGGACCGGCACATGCCATTCCGAGAAATATAATATATATTGCACAATATACATATATAATTATACAAATGAAAACAAATGATCGTCCAGAAAATTACAGGGAAGCATTGAAATTTGCCAAATGTAAATTACATCGGATCCGGATAAAAACTGCCTGTCATCAATATTGATTAATTCGTGAAAATATCCGTTTGAATGAGGCCTTGAAAAAAAGAAAAGAATAATGCATAATGCATAACTATTTAAAAAATGAAGAAAACAAATTGAAATGAGATTTGACTTATAATTCAAGTTCAAAAGGTTAAATCTTACCAGAATATCATTAAAAACATCTTGCATGTAACATTAAAAATGCTAATATACTTTGATATTAAAAATTGCAATGCAAGTATACATTATGATTTGAAATTCAATTGCAATAGATTGAAATATACACGGGGAATGACAGAGATACACAGAGGAGGTAAAATATTGTATGGAGGCTAGATAATTACCAAATTCTATGAATATTTTAATGATACAAGTTTTGAGTCTATGTTATTTGAACTGTAACGTTGTGAATAACTTTAATAAAGAGAATAAAGTGAAATGTGAGTACAGAGTATTGGAGTAATATGTATAAACAGATACACGAGCAGCGTTTGTATTCAATTAGTAGATAAGCAGGTTTACGAGTAGGTATACGAGTAGGTACACGAGTAGATTACATTCTGCAATCTAAACAAAAGAATGTAATAGAAACATTTAATACGCATTCATTTTCACATGTATAATTATTGTATAATTGTGATTGAATGAACAACTAAATGGACTTATATTATATAAACATATATACATACATATATATAAATATATATATATATATATGTGTGTGTGTGTGTGTGCGTGTGTGTACGTGTGTGCGTGTGTGTGTGTGTGTGTGTGTGTGTGTATATATAAGTCCATCTGGTTGTCCATTCAATCATAATTACACAATTATATATATATATATATATATATATATATATATATATATATATATATATTATACATATATATTATATATATATATATTTAACAGTGGGACATGTCAAAAGCAAAGTTTGTATATCACATGTCCAGAAACTTAGAAATGTTGCAACGACTAGGTCACTTCCAGCATAACGCACATGACATTCAGACTAATTTTTTGTTATTTAAGACAGTTTTAAGCCCAATCAAGGGTATACTAAAACATATTTCAGTAAGTAAATTAGACGCATTTTGTCTATCAGGCATATACACAGCAAATTGCGTAGTATTTCACTGAATAGTTTAAGAGAAAATGGACTCCTGGTAACCTTAACGGACATGACACATTTGCGTCATGTCCGTTACGGTTGTTTCATATATAACCATTTTCTGTAAATGTTGTATTACGTTTATAAACTGTGAACTTTTGAATGTAAAGTAATTGCGTGAATTGTTTTACCGGGCTAATCTTGATTAGTGAGTTGTTATTAAAGTACACTTTACTAAAGTCTGGACATATTTATCCATATACATTTACCTATTCGTTGTATTTTTGTGCCACATCTCAACTTTGGTAATAAATGATTGATCAAAACCAAATCATATCAACTACATCGGATGACTCACCGTAAAAGCCAAGAAGATTACTCTTTTAGAAGAAGTAGTATAGTTTCCATGGGAGGGATAAATATCAGAGAGCAGATACGTCTCGAACACAATGAAGGTACAGAGGAGGAAATATCCAATCAAGAAAATAATGTATTATATCACGTTGTCAACTGTTGACGTATAATGCTACAAAGAGCCTATATGTACCTTACCACAGACAAACTAAGAACAAAATACACTTTCTTCTGTAAACCTCGAACACTCTTTGAGATAATGTTGAACGTCAAATAAAGACGCCTTTGTCTCATGGCATCGATATAAACATGAATGCAAGATACGACTACTCATTTTGGCTCAAGAGAAACTTTATGTCATATCAAACACGACAGGTCACGCTGTCATTCTTCCCTCTATCATCCACTCCCTGTATTCTCTCTCTCTCTCTCTCTCTCTCTCTCTTTCAATGCCAGAATGTTATTTTATTTTGTGACTCATGACCTTGGAGCCTGTCTTATATTACTGAAGAAATAAGTAAGGAGGCCATTTAAGAGGCCATAAAACATTGTTTTCATTCATTACCAAAAATATATTGTACTACTTTTTTTTTCTTCTTCATGTTCAAGGTTACATAGAATTGCGGCATTTGCTTGCATGGTTGATGGAGCCGACAAAGCTAGTTAAAGTTGACTCATTTCAGTGACATTCAATTCATCATTAACAGATTAAGGAGTATTTAAAATCATAAACCGGTATTTCTGTTTAGCACTAACACTGGGACATTTCTGTAGTAAGCACTATACATGGAACGAATGTATTAAATAAATAATGCATGGTCTATCATGCACTATACTGGATTATGTGCACGACAAATAATAAATTATCCCGAGTGCAGTTTTGTTTCACCGAGGTAGCAAGCCGAGGTGAAATAGACCTCCACGAGGGATAATTTAGTATTTTTCATATTGTCCATTTGTAATGGTGCATAAATAGAACATGCACTCATTGTTATAGTATAATAGACCCCTAGATCTATAACAAATGAATTCATCTCCTATTCATTTAATTCCCGTGCAAAAATCAAAGTTAAAGTGCACGATCGTGCACTATAACATTTTTTTGCACGTCGCGTGATGCGAATCTAACCAATCACAGCACGTACTGTACATACACTATTTACTATGTATAATTAATTCCAGTCTTAAAGGAATTAACAAGGATACCTTGGGAAGGATTGTAAATAAGAGATGGTGTGAGATTTAAACTTGACGTATAGGTGATATGATTAGCCCCAGCGACACACAAGTTTGGGCGTCACACCTTAAAAAATTTTCGGCTAATTTCACACCCCCCCCCCCCCCCCCCCCCCCCCATTCAAAATGTTCTAGCGACGACTCTCTTCGCTCCTCACACGGCAGTGGCCGATCCAGCATTCTCTTACAGGGGTGCGGGGTGGGGGATAAGTCCGGATAGGGAAAAACATTTTCCCTCACAAAACGTTGATCATAGTTTTCTTAAAACTCTACGGGAGGTATATTACTGTACTTTACATTTTAAGATATACTTTAGTAAATGAATTTACCAAGGGCAAATCCAGGAATGGGTCATCGGTAAAATTGTTCCCGACAAATGTTTTTCATAAGAACATGATTTTGGGGAATCTCGACCATGCTTTATCGCTCTAAAGCTCTCTTCTTGTGCCACGTAGGAGTAAAAAAAATTATTCCGCCGACCCTCTCCAGGCTATCTCAGTGGGGGAGGGGGGGGGGGCGGGTAGGAATATTAAAAAAAAAACGATTTTTCTTTTCCCTGAACATTTTTTTCCCAGGGAGGGGGTATAGGAGCATGAGTAATCCTCGATTAATTTCCCCCAGTAATTATTATCCCGCGGTAATCCCGCCGACCCTCCCAGGGTCCAGAAAAGAGTTTCTTTACCCCTAAACAGCTTTGTTCTTCATGTGTGTGTTTTCTCAATAGGGAGGATGCGCCTATATAGGAATTAATAACTTGCAATTTTATGTCAATATATTGGATAGTACCTTGAAAAGACCGGGTTTTATGCAAGTCTTGCTGTGTTCTGTACCGTGCATATGGCCCATTGTATACAGTGTGTATCGAAAAAATCAAAATACCCAACTTTGTTAGCCTCGTATAACATGTTAAGTCCCTTATTATCTTGAAATCTTGACGGTCTTGAACGTCAGGTTTCTAAAAAAAAAAAAAAAAAAAAAACAGTCAAAATTAATTTCTACCAAGTTTTTGTCAAAATCAAAACCGGTAAGTCAAACTTCACTAAATCATTTGAAACTTCAGTCTGAAAACAACTCCTCAATTTTTAAATAAGTTTTGCGCTTCGTCACTTCAAGGTCAAAATTATAATTGGCATAAGAAAAAGGCATTAAAAAATTATTCTCCTTGTCCTGGGGAGCGTTTCATCAAGCGTTTTGTCAGTGATTTTCACCGACAACTGTTATAAGCTACTGAAATCCTTGCATCTGATGAGAGCAAATTTGTCGGTAAAAATCACTGACAAAACGCTTGATGAAACGCTCCCCTGATGACACAATCTTGGTTTCCTTTACCTCCCTTGTTAAAGGTAAGCCTTTCTTTCTTTAGTGGAGAATTCTATATGTTCACATGCAGCGGAGAAAGTTTAAATGGGATGTTAAGCTCTTAATCATGAAACTGTCATTTGGTGTAATAATTATACTTGATCATCATTCAATGTGTCCTAACTGTCCTTCATGTGATTTGACTTCGTTTGATTATTTATCTCACTCTTATGGTAGGAACACGCCAAGGCTAGAATGACAAAATAATCTTTGTATTCCTCTCCCGCAAGGCCTCATTTTTGTTTGTAATTTTCTAGAAAAGTAATAATGAACAATTCTTCTTCTTCTTCGGCTTCTTCCTCGTCCTTGCCATCGTCGTCGTCATCCTCCTACTCCTCTTCTTTTTCTTTTTTCTTTCTTCTTCTTCTTCTTCTTCTTCTTCTTCTTCTTCTTCTTCTTAATTCTTCTTCTTCTTCTTTCTCTTAATGAAGTACAGGCCACATTGTTGTCGGTCTTCGTACTTTTAAAGTTTTGCAATTGTATGGACAGTGCTGTGGAAGATTTGTCATATTTATGAAAGTAGTTTATTATTAATCTATTTTTATTTTATTTTTTTGTTATAAGGATAAGTTATTCTCATTCTTCTCTCTCTCTCTCTCTCTCTCTCTCTCTCTCTCTCTCTCTCTCTCTTTTGGGAGGTCATTTCGGATGTCTATTAAAAAGTGTGTACATTATTCAGTTCCCTGTTTCTTTGATCTTTGAAAAAAGTTGCATTTTTAGAAAAGCTATAATCAAATGCACTGAATTTTAGTAGCTCATAATAACTATTGTAACTTGTTATTTAGAGCATTTTTTACGAAACAGGGCCCTGGCTTCATTTCAGAATTGAATAGCGGGTGGTACCTTACACGGCACAGGATGTTGTTAATTCCGTCATTGTTATAATGCCAGTCTTGTCATGTATGATTATGACGTACACCTGAGAGATATCAAGTGATGTTATACACAATAACAGTTGCATCGGAATGAGGGACACATGCGAACATTTCCATCCGCTTGCCCAGGTATGTTCACTCTGCCAATATAGGCAGGAGAGGAATTTCCACTCTGACTCTTAGGAGTCATATTATATGGATCACTTCGTTTTGGAGTGGAAACCCACTCTCAACATAGCGCAATCCACTCTCAAACGAGTAATTCAAACCAACACTTAGACTGAGTTTGTTCATTTAGAGTGGATTCAACTCCAAAAGTGATCCTTAATGACTTTCAAAAGAGTGGGTTTCCAGTCTGACAGAATTTTAAAAATACATTCGGTAAAAAAAGATTAAAGTGACGTACAGAACAGAGGTAAGATACAGTGGGTTCCAGCTAAAGAATAATTAAAACCGAATGACCTATAACTTAGGAATAAGAGCTAGAAGAAAAACTCCCTCAAATACATATAATGCCGGGCTTCTTTCAAACGCCATATATAATCCATAAAATATCAAATGTAGAAAATTTCTTATTCTGCTGCATATTCCTTAATTTTTCTCACCATGATTCACAATGAATATTCAAAACTATAAATCGTGAAAAAAAAGTTGAGAAATCTTCTTTAACAATGGCCATGATGAAATAGCGGTCACTGAGGAGTACAAAACTTTGAACATCGTACCTTGAACCGGGTCCGCTTGCTATTCATAAGGACCGGTATTCATAGAAAACCGCTATTCATTTAACACGCGTTATGAATAGCGGTCCTTATGAATAGTTATAAATAGAAATTTGCAATTTGCAATTTGTCCATCTCTACTGGAGTTGTCCCTACAGCTATGAAATTAGCTCGAGTTATTCCTATTTTTAAAAAGGGAGACAATATGATATTAGGAAATTACCGACCAATATCGTTATTAACATGTCTATCTAAAGTTTTGGAAAAAATTGTTTTTGTACGTACAACTAAGTTTTTGAATACGCACGAATTATTATACCAGATGCAGTTTGGGTTTCGTGAAAAACATTGTACTACACATGCATTGTTGACAATGCTTAATAAGATTACTAGTGGGATTGACAGGTATGAACACACTGTTGGGGCAAGGAGTTATCACAGTTCTGTGATAACTCCTTGGTTGGGGTGTTCCTGGACTTCTCCAAGGCTTTCGACACAATTAATCATGATATACTACTCTATAAACTCAGTTATTATGGAATCAGAGGAATAGCCTTGGAGTGGTTCAGGAACTACCTCAGGAACTACCTCCTCAATCTGTCAATAGGCAACATTATGTTTCTATTGCTAACGTCGACTCTAACTTTTAAAATGTAACCTGTGGTGTCCCACAAGGTTCTATTTTGGGCCCACTTCTTTTTCTTGTCTATATAAATGATTTTTGTAAATCCTCAGATGTTTTATCATTTATTCTTTTTGCAGATGACTCTAATATTTTCTTTTCCCACAAAGACCCACATGTTTTGATTGCCACAATCAACCAAGAATTAGAACGAGTTTCTGAATGCGGATCAAAGCCAACAAATTATCACTCAATCTGCAAAAGACCTACTACATGGTCTTTAGTAATATCATAAATGAGCTTCTATAGGTAATGTAGTTTTTGATCATACAAATATACAAAGAGTTCTAAACACTAAATTTCTGGGAATCACTATTGATGATAAGCTGTCATGGAAAGATCACAAAGATAACATCTGTAAAATCGTATCTAGAAATATTGGTATAATAAACAAGGTCAAATTTTACTTCCCAACTCGTATACTATTAAATCTGTATTCCACACTGATCCTTCCACATTTAAACTATGGTGTAGTAGCATGGGGCAGTTGTGCCGACTATCAATTAAATAGAGTTTTACTTTTACAGAAAAAAGCTCTGCGTGTTATATGTTATTCGGATTACCGAGCGCGCACCGATGCACTCTTCAATAAACATAACATATTAAAGATAAGCGATTTATATAGTTATAATCTTAGAATATTTATGTATAATCTAGATAGAAACGAACTGCCGAATGTATTTTATTCAATATTTTCAAAGAATTTCAATATCCATCAGTACCTTACTAGGTCTGCCGGATTTTTTCATCTACCAAGAACGAGAACATTGATTTCAAATAAAACGTTTATATTTACCACACATTTTCGTTTCAGTAGAGGGTTTAAAAAACTTTTACTTCAAAAGTACAGTTCATATCGGAGTTAAAGTCACTCTTTCTCTCTCTTCTTTTTTTTCTAGTGCAGTTCGAGTCTATGGTTTGCTCGCTATTTAGAAGGACCGCTATTCATACAAAACCGCTATTCATTTAGTCACGCGTTATGGATAGCGGTCCTGATGAATAAGTGGTCCTTATGAATAGCGGTCCTTATGACTAGCGAGGTTACCCCCTTTGAACAACTGAAGGAAGTCATTCATTTTAAAAACGAGGTCAGTCATTAAAAAAATGATAATATTTTTTTGTTTAAAAGTTTGGTCAGTCATTAATGTGGTAATGAATCACACCTGTGTGTGGGTTTTTTTTTCAGGTTTGAAATTAAAAGAGTGAAATTTGTGCCTTTCGAAAACCCCAAAATCTTACACAGTATATCAACACTCATATAGAGAACCAGGCTGTATGTATAACAGCAGCCTCTGTGACAACACTTTCTTAAGAGCCACCTTGGGCCTTTTTTTTTTTTTTATTAACATGTTTATTTTGTTTGATTTTGTTTTGATTTTGTTTGTTTTACAGGTTTGTCATAAAAATTATTACAACTCTGGCAACCATGAGATGCAGGGACCGTCAAAGCTTAATTTAGGATATTATGAAATCGAGATGTAAATGAGCTGTAAAAGAGATGCAAAATTTAGAAAATCATACGGTTATTTATTTGTGTTTGTTTTGATTTGTTTTATTAAAAGGAAAAATGAAGGTCTTATACCATCAATCTTTCCCACGTGTCTACAGGAGGTATCAGCAAGGAGTTATCACAGAACTCCTTGGTATCAGACTATTCCATTACAGAGAATTCAAAGTATCAATGTGGGTTTATGCCATCACCTCCGGACCGCAGGTAAATACCGATGCAAGACAATGAGGTTGAAATAATTTTGGCCGATATGTCTATGATCCCCTAATTCTGAAAGGCGGTAGCCAATTTTTGAAATAGTAATGGTCATGATAATGGCTATATAATATATAATCTACAATTTAAATATTACAGTTTAATAACTTCTAGTAGCTAATTTTTTTAATTATAAAAAATAAAAAGATAAAGTTACATACTTTTCTATTTTAATTTAGTTTCAAATAATAAACACTTTTTGAACAATCCTAATGTCTTTTGGCTCCGATGTTATGATTTGACAAGGTGAGTTAAAACGATTGCTTTTAACTGTTAATTCTGTTTAAGTTGCTCATATTGGAGAAATTATGAAAGCTGTGTAGAAGCATTCATTATGGTATGATTTCGCGTATTTTTAAATCCATTGTGCTTCTCTGAAGAATAGTAAACATTACAATCCCACAACCAAGTCCCATATATTAATGTTCACGTTGGGCCTTGTTCGCTGCTTTTCATATTCCATTGCATGGCTTGCAATGTCACTTAATATGACGGGCACTCATAGGCCCTTGCTTATGTGGGACTGTGTCCAACTTTCACTGTTGCAGCAGTCAAAAACAGACAACAAAATTGCTCTAAGCAAGATTTAATTTTCATAAATTTGCTAGATTACCTGATTGATGATTCAAGGACTCTTCAAAGTTCAACTGAGTCTTACTGTGCCACAAATTTGGGGATTCACAATTGAAAGTGAAATTTTAAATAATTATTTTCCTCTCATGTATTAATGATCTAGACTTGAAAAAAGCCTGCTAATACACACAAAAGCTATTGAAGCCTATTCACCTGTAAAAGCTAGTCTGGAGTACAAGGTTATATTATAACCTTGTTCATTGGATAAGTGCAAGGTTATCTTCAGATAAGCTTGTACATGTTATAAGTGTATGACGGTAGCCCTATGTCTGCGCACTTAAGATTTTGACCTGAAAATGAACAAGAATTTCTTTAATATTCCTCAAATTCAAAAGCTTAATTTTATATTATTCCTGATATTTAAAGAGTAAGTTTGCAAAAAATCTCATCTGAATTAGAGCATAACCTTGCATAAGTGTGAGTGAGCAAGAACATGATTCATGAAGAACAATGCCACTTGACTTATCTGTATCATGCTTATACTATGTACAACTACAAATGTACAAGCTTATCTGAAACGGGTCAGGCTGACTCGACACTAGGGCAAACTCGGCACTACCGGAAAAGTGAGGCCGAGTTAGCCCGTAGGGCACTCACACTTGTGCAAGGGTTTAAATCGATTATGAAATACCAACCAATGTGTAAGGTTTTGTTGTGATTACTAGCTAAGAATATGTTTATTAACCATTCTTTTTGATAGAATTATATGAAATACTCACTTTGAAGATTAATCTTGCAATTTTCTTGAGTTAATGTGTTAGAAAAGTGACATTTTGGACAGTTTAATCACGCGACACAGATCGCATTCTGTAGTTCGTAACTATACACAGCGCTGTTGTATTTATGATTTAAATCCTCCGGGCTAACTCGGCCTCACTTTTCCTGTACAAGCCGGCCTTTCTCTAGCGTTGCGAACTGCGACTACATGCTTTTCACTGAAATTACGTGTATTTTTTTATCTAAAAATTAAACAAAATAAAACTGCAACTATTGATTGATTGCATTCATTAAGTTAAATTTAGTTGACCAACTTACAACTTACCAAAAACCGATGATTTATTGCGTTGTCTGCCCACAGTCCGTATTGGCAGAATGTAATCGCTGCACTTTTTGAAAGGTCACACCCATGTGCACTCGCGGGACCATCACTATACGGAGCTGTGTCAATTTCAGCCTGTCACGACCTCAATTTGAAGAGGTAGAAATTCCAATATAATCAGCAAAATTTTGAGAAAATACTTCCTTCTACATTTTATAATGATATAATATCTAATTTCATGCCAGATCCTTTGGTAGGATCTTTATCATCTTGATCAAGTGAAATTTTCAGGCTGTTTTTGGTCTCTGATCTTGCTCCTCTGCCGCACACATATGTGCAAGATATCACACACTTGCTATGGGAGGCAATTGCTCACGGTATGAAGGTACAGAGTGCGAGGTTATCTCCAATAACCTCGCATAAGTGTGAGTGACCCATGTGTAACTATACACAGCGCTGTTGCTAAACGGTACGGCGATGGACAGGTTTTTGCAGTCAAAAGTTGAAATTTTATACCCCATGGACATTGCCTGATGGCTTGCTGGGGATTGAACTTCAACAAATCCATCCAAGCAATCGATTTTGTGTGAGTATGACGTAAAATTGGAAGTTTAACATACATTTTCAATTAATTTTGTACATTGTTTTTAGCGACATTGAGGAGTGTCGCATTGAAAGTATAGTGGGTCCTTGTCCAGTGACTATCTCCACAACTACCTCCACAACTTGACCAGCTGAATGCCCAGGATGTGCAGTGCTGTGATCGCTGCCAGGGGCAGGTTCTTAGATGAGAAGACTCTATGGTCAGAAACATGAAAAAATAAATCTGAAAAATAAATAAATGTACATCTAATGATATATCATTCATTTTGTCATAATTTCAATACCATATTTTCAGATTATCACTCTGCTTCACGAAGGGTACGGGTTTCAACAACAAAGATGACATCTCAGCGCAGTACCCAGTCTTACAAGTATTCCATAGCAGGGAAGAGAGCCAAGGATGCGCTGAATAAGGATGAGCGGGAGTTATATGAGCTCTGTTGCTTGGCAGGGATCGAGATGAGCCCTGCCGTGTATAGGTAAGAAAAAAAAACAAAACTCCTTGATATTCCCCTTGCTTGAGAAATGGCATTGATATATTTTGGAAATGAAAATTTGCAGGGAGCAGAGAATGGAGTGTGATGTCGTACCAAAACCCAAAAATATGGTCAATGCAGCACTGCAACCAGCAAGTCAGGCACCAACACTGTTTCTCATATAAAGGGCACTTTCTCTGAAGACAATCATGACCTGGTCCCGTGGTCAATTAGTCCACAAAAAATGTGACCCATGTCATTTAAAACTGAATGAACTCACAGTGAGGAAAGATATAAAAGACCCTTTTGTAAATATAAAATTCTTTATGTGAAGGGTTAGAAAATGTAACTAAATGAAACCAGTGGCAAAACCTATGTATCCATTCTGGATTCATTAAAATCATTTCATTGCATGTATGTACATTAAAGTGGAAGGTACTTTAGGCATTCTCATTTATTGTATACAGTTAAGTTTGAATAAGTCAAATCTGTTGGAACCGCAAAAAAATAGTTCAACTGATGCAAAATTCGACTTAGGAAATGTAAACAACACATGTTTTGCATAATTTGGTTTTAAAAAAATGATTCGACTTCGGGAAAGTTCGACTCGTGCGACTTTGAGTTATGCAGAGTTAACTGTATTATGAAGTCTCGTCCTTTTGATTCTTAATACTTAAAAGTAGATTGAGAGATGCCAACAATTTCATGATTGAATGAAAGAGTTGTCATTTCCAATTCCCTGAAAGCACCATATTTTCTATCCATTATGTTCAATATCACTGACTTTATTGTCCCCGCCGAACGAAGTTCGCGAGGGGACTATGAAACGGGCTCCGTTCGTGTGTGCGTGTGTGTGTCCGTGCGTCCGTGCGTCCGTCTGTCCGTGTGTGCTCAAATGTTAGAAAATGCTACTTCTCCGTCATATCTTGGCCGATTTTGATTCTGATTGTTTTATCTGATAGGGCTGGGTGGGGGCTTCCAAACTTCTACACAGAATTTTGAAATTCATTAATTATGCAAATTTATGCAAATTTATTCAAAATTGACGAAAAATGCTACTTCTCCTCTATTTCACATCGGATTTTGATTCCGATTGTTTTATCTGATAGGGCTGGGTGGGGGCTTCCAAACTTCTACACAGAATTTTGAAATTCATTAATTATGCAAATTTATGCAAATTTATTCAAAATTGACGAAAAATGCTACTTCTCTATTTCACATCGGATTTGATTCCGATTGTTTTATCTGATAGGGCTGGGTGGGGGCTTCCAAACTTCTACACAGAATTATGCAAATTTATGCAAATTTATGCAAATTTATGCAAACTTATGCAAATTTATTCAAAATTGACGAAAAATGCTACTTCTCCTCTATTTCACATTGGATTTTGATTCCGATTGTTTTATCTGATAGGGCTGGGCGGGGGCTTCCAAACTTCTGCACAGAATTTTGAAATTCATTAATTATGCAAATTTATGCAAATTTATTCAAAATTGACGAAAAATGCTACTTCTCCTCTATTTCACATCGGATTTCTGATTGTTTTATCTGATAGGGCTGGGTGGGGGCTTCCAAACTTCTACACAAAATTTTGAAAATTCATTATTCATGCAAATTTATGCAAATTTATTCAAAATTGACGAAAAATGCTACTTCTCTATTTCACATCGGATTTTGATTCCGATTGTTCTATCTGATAGGGCTGGGTGGGGGCTTCCAAACTTCTACACAAAATTTTGAAATTCATTATTCATGCAAATTTATGCAAATTTATTCAAAATGGCTGTAGGTTCATAATGTTTTCATGTTTTATATTTCAGTTGTATACATGCATTGTTGGTATTCTCTTCTTTTGCATGCAGTAACATTATTATTTTATTCACTAAAGTTTTTCACTGAAGTTTTAAGGTTCAGGCTAGTTAATTTCCACAGATCTGCACTTCCGGCGGGGACATTTATTACGCATTGCGTAATTTACTCATTCACTTGTTGTAAATTGTTCAATCAACTCAGTGCTTTGACTGATATATTTTTCAGCTGCTTTCGCATTTGCAATGGATTCAGTTTATAAAGCAATATCACGGCATGTATACCCTTCTGTTCCTACTGCAGGATCATCATGAATCTTCTGAAGATGAATGTCTCGCCTATCGCCATTGTGCAGATGCTGAAGTCGATGGTCAACCCTAAGGGCACCATCACAGCTTCTACCCCAGCCCCCTTGATGACAGCTCGATCCTCTGCTTCCAGCTCGGATATTCCTGGAACAGGTACAGGAACATACCCTGGTCACAGCTTGGTCAAGCGGTCGGCGTCTCACTCGTCTGTGAGCGGAGGATCAACTGCATCCAGGAGTTCTAAGGGAGGGTCCAGGAGTGCAACAAGTCTCCAAAGTAGCGATGCCAGCGGAAGGTCCAGATCAGTGAAAACTTCAAGTAACACAAGAACTTGATGCAAACAAACAACACAAGGACTTGATGCAAATACTTCCAAGTAAAACAAAGACAAGATACTTACACTTTGTGGACAGGAGTCCAAGAGTTCTAAGGGAGGGTCTAGGAGTGGACAGGTATCCAAAGCGATACCAGTGGAAGGCCTAGATCATTAAAGACTTCTAGTAACACATGGACCTGATGCAAATACTTCTTGTAAAACATGGACGTGATGCAAGTACTTTGTGACCATTTGTACTGCACTTGGGCTTGGAGTTTAGACTATCCCAATATCCTAGGATAGATTATTGTTGCTGAAATGAGAACATTTGCTGGACAAATATCAAAATAAAAACTGTCATCTCGAGTCTTGAAGGGGGATATGTAGAGATAATGTTGTCCCCTACCAAAGTTGTGGAACGATCCAAGTTTAATAGAAGAGCTACTTGTACATTAACATGTTGAATAATGACATCTTCTAGGGTTATGTAAAATGCACATTTTACCAAAATCAAATCATATTATTTTAGCTGGTTAAAGAGTGATTTCAAAGGAAGTGTACTGGACACTGAGCATTCTATGAGGTAAAGAAGTCATTCACATGTGTACTTGGTAACAGTGGAACCTCGTATAAAAGAACACTAAATAACAAACTCTCGTTATAACAAGGTAATTGTACTGGTCCCACTTCTTTGGTTTGTTTTTGTTTTTGTTTTAACCCTGATAAAGCAAGGTTTCAATATAACAAGGTAATTTGACGAATTTCCGTGGTTCCACTGTACTAATTATATTTTCAGACAGAAGCAACTATACATGCTACTTATTCAAACCAGTTTCTTCCCCCCTTTCAAGGTGATTAACAGAGTTGGGCCAAGACGTCTTTCGTGCACATGCATTTCTCGATGCCTCAAATTACAATTCATCAAGTCTTTTTTTTTTCCAGTCCAGGTCATAAACCTCCATAGGGTATCTGGATAAGCTTTTCTTTCTTTCTTTTTTTTCATTTTGAAGTGAAGTACTTTGGCAAAAATTCAAAATTTCATTTTGAGTTGCATCCATGTTTGAATCTACCTACCTGTAGAAACCATTTTATCTTGGTGGTTATTCACTTATCTGCTACGATGCAAGAATTATGTCAGTTGGCACTCGTGAAAAATGAATGCCAAACATTAGATTTTTCATAGGTGTAATGTACATGTAGGCATGCTAGAGTGAACTCCTGCAAAATGAAGTTCTGAATAGAAAGTGCATAAAAATGTAGTAACTGAGCAAACATCCTTGATTTTTTTTGCTTGCTATTACAAATATTTTGTGTGAAAGATTTGTATGGGTGGGGTTGGCTTGGGGAAATGGTTGTGAAAAGCCGCAATTCTGTACAAAACCAAATATTTCTTGAATGAATAAGCAGAGTGTTAGTCATGAACATTATTTTTGAACAATAAAGCAAAAGCAACAGGCAGAGGCATGCCATTGTTTAATTACCATGCACCCGATATTGTGCCTTCTTTTCATTTGTTTTTGTTGTTTGGGTGAAGTACCCAGTACAGTGGTAGCTTGCTATAAAGAGCTCTGATATAATAAGATTCCTGATATGACAAGGTAATTTTCATGGTCCCATTGGGTGATCTCAAGTTCGGTGCTGGTGTTGATGTTGGTGTTGAGAGCGTGAATTGGGCTGCTGATTCTAGCCCCAACACCGAATTCGGGTTTATAAAAATAATACCAATCACATTATTCATAGCTCAACACCTAGTGAAGTCAATCCCAGCACCAGCTTCATTTCAGGTTCGGTGTTGTGGCTGGTGCTAGTTTTGCCCCAACACCAACACCAGCTTTCAACACCGAACTTGAATTCATCCACTGTCCTCGTTATAGTGAGCTTCCACTGCACATGTACATGTAACACACTTTACACCTATTTAATGTTGTAAATAAACTGCAGATATTTCATAATGCCTAACTATGTTTATTTCTAGTTTCTTTTCCCCCATGGAGGTGAATTATTCATATACATGTATGACAACCTTCATAACAAGTTGGAATGGGTAACAATTGAAAAATCGGATAAAGCAGTTGGTAAATTTATGTAACAGAATTGGACTAGTAAGAAAGGTATGAATGATTGTGCTGAGATTACTGTACGGGAATCTAAAATTTGCAGATGGCTTATCTGACTAGATTAAATTGTGACAACTTTCCCATTAAAATGAACTTATAAATAATTTCTCTCCTAATGAAATTTTCTCTTTGGGCTGTTCAATAAAAATGTCAACTGGCAAGTGGACGAAATGGATCTTACATGTAGCCAAAATGATCAAACCATGTGGAATAGACGATCTGGATGTCCACAAAATGCAAAGAGATAAATCAGAGGTTGGATGAACATGTCCATTAATTTAAAAAATTTTTTTTTTTTTTTGTTTCGTTTGTTTGGAGTTTCGTTATTTTTGTTTGTTTTGTGTGTTTTGTTTTTTTTATTTCACATGTTCACATGTTTACTTTTCACTGAATGAACCCACACTGACAACACCTGTCACATTGAACATTTATTTTTTTTACCAAAATACATACAAAGTCATTTCATGACAACAAAAATACTGTACACTTTAATTATCACAATAAATCTACAATGGTTTTGAGGAAAATCCCATTTCCCATTTCCATATCCAATTTAATTACAGTGACACATAATGATCTTTCCTAGAAAACCATTAGTATAAATTCTTTTTCTACTTATATGCACATCAGATGTAGGATACCAACATAATAGGGTGATATTACTCTTGATTCTCCCAAGACATATGGAGGATCTAGTTGTCAAAATAGCACATATGCCAAATACAACTGGCACTTCCACATTAGAAAAATACAGAACACCTCGTTATAAAGAACACTGTTATAACAAACTCATTATAACAAGGTAATTTTACAAGTCCCACTTCTTTGTATTCTACTGTTTTTAGCCATGATATAAACAAGATTTTGATATAAAGAGGTAATTTCCTTGGTCCTAAGAAGTTTGTTGCAACAAGGTTCCACTGTCTGTAGCACATATGCAGAAATCAAACTGGCACTTCTACATTAGAAGATAAATACTGGTAATCCAGATCAAAAGTTTGGCCTTGGAAGTGTCAATCTGCTTTCCCGTAACAAAATACATGTAATAGGTAAATAATTGATCGACAGAAAGAAGGTTTTCAACCATCATTACTTCAGTCTCTTTAACCATGTCAGAAGAATTTTCAGGGGATACAAGCATATATGTGAACAATAACCTGAATATGCACCAGACCTCTTCAAATTTACTCTAGGACCAATTTTCAGTTCTATGTTCTACCTCTCTAGCACCTTGGAAAGTTAATACAAGTGTATTCATCAGGTTGATACTTGTACATTATTCAAATGTACATGTATAAATACATCAGGACTGTGTAGCTGGTTTATTAAAATCATAGATTTTCTAAACATCAGTTGACACAATTTATTACAAACTTATTTCCAATGTTTGCTGTAACATATACTCCAAACACACTAAGCATCAGAAGAAGCAACATCCGCTGAATTATATGATTATATAATTCTGGCTTGAGACTATGGAAAGTATATGCTATACCAAAATCATATCCTATTGAGCAGGTTAAGGATTTTTAAAATCAATTATATACTACAGTAACAGTCTCAGAAACATGCAAATGAATAATAATACCGGTATTTATACCTAAAAATCACTTTGGATTGTGCTGTTCTCAGTATGTAAAATACAACTGGTCATAATCATAAAGAGGACTTACAGTGGAGATGTATAGTTCAACTTTAATACTCCATATACGTGCAATATTCATATTTTCAGCAGCTTCTGAGCTCTTTGGGTGTCACATGCACTTTGCTCAGAAGGGAATTTTGCAGCAGGATTTTAAAGTCAATAGAAGATGAGATAATTATGAGCAGCTTTTTAGAATACAAGTCAATACAAGAGTGAAAACTGCACAGCAAAAATCAAGAATGAAATTGAAATAACATGTTCCCAATGGCTTCACTGCTGAAACACTTTGAGGGATCGACAACAGTTGTAAGATAGTCGCCAATGGTGGTGCTATATTACATTTGTTGTGATGCCTACTTCCGGTACAGGCGTGCATTATGGGTTTTCCTATTGATTAGCTGACGTGTTTTACTCAATGACGGGTCTAAAAGCTTTTGAAAAGTGACTTAAACATTGATTTAAATCATACAAAAGTGTTTTTGTCGGTATGGGGTTCCGTTGCAAAGCAACAAAGTGCTGTTCGGAGGAAAATAAGAGTAGGACTGTATCATGTCGTATGTAGCTGTGATAGAAATATACTGTAAGTGAAAAGACCGGAAGGAGACAACACAACCGAAGCTGGACCAACAGCTCCCACAGCGTGAGTAAACCTATCAAAAGCAAGCATTTGATAAATATCTGTGGACACCCTCTAGCGGCCAAATAGTTCTATTTATTGTCGATCCCTCAAATTAAAGTACTATAATATAATGGCTTCAATTAAAATGTGCAACATAGCTGCATAAAGCAGGTCATAGAGCTGTATAACTTTACAACATGCTTTTGCATTACTCAAACGTGAAATATAGGTATTAATAACGAAGACATTATTTTCGATGAATAAATTAATCAAGGGAGAAAAATAATGGCACTTACACACACAAAACTGCAGCATTCATCAACAGCCAACTCAGATTAGCACATATAAAAGATAAAGTTTTGAAACAAAATCAACATTTGTTAAGAGCAACCAAATAGGCAAACGGCTTTTCTTTAAAAATGTTTTGTAATTGCATGTGTAGCACTTGGGTCTAGCCAAGTCCTTCTTTACCTGGTGGTTGTTTTGGATATTTTATGAGGTCTTGAATCGGTAATAAGTACAGCAAATACTTCAAATTCTATATAATTATACAAAAAAATTAAGTATTGTTTAATGGGTCACAACCCAGATTAGACAGTGTAACAAAGTACATGTAGTTCTGGGCCAAAATAAGAATGACTCTTCTAGGTAAAGGCAGTTGGATTGTAAATTGTAACAGGATACTTACTTCTTTCACAACAAAGAAAAATCAAATCAAAATTGCTGCATGATCGATGCTGTGCAGCTATATGGTAAAAGGATTGCACATAGAGATCACTCATCATTCTTTCTCTCTTGTAGTATAATCTCTTCATTTTCTCCTATCCTTTCGGAAGAAAAGTATACATTCTATCAAATATTGCAACAATTGCCTCAACTAAAATTGTGCAATTCTAACGTGTCTCTCAAATTAATTCATCAAAATCTCACATACCATACCGAAATGCATGCTTGTGGAAAGATTGTACAAAGACCAAACAAACTAACTCACATTGAAATATAAATAAACCTACACACTTGGCATAAGATGCTTTTCAGAGTAAACAAATTGCATGGTTGGGACAAATTGTATATGATTCACAGCATAGGAACTTTACCAGAAAACTTTCCACTTAATACTGGAATACCTCCGGTACATGTGCTACTATGTCCAAATTTCTAAAGTTTGAAGCACACACTGAGTCCAGGAACACATTGCCCTTTCAATTTGTTTGTTTGTTTGTTTGTTTTTTTGTGTATACTTTTGAATTATAACCAACTGAATTACTTTAGCCATTATAAAAAACGTGTATCATTCTTTGTTGTGTTTTCACTGAAATTAACCCTCTTAGTCCCAAGCCATAAAAACCCCATTGAGTTAATAGTTTTTGCACCTTGGAGACTGAGAGGGTTAATATCTGATTTCGGAAATGGTAGTAGCTTATACAAAAAATTGTATCATTCTTCTTTGTGTTACTGTTTTCATTGAAAATTATATGTGAATGAAAATAGGACATAACATCAGACACTTTAGGGTCGAATTGCACAGCGGAAGTGATTGACGAGGGGGTTACGGGTCAAAGGTCACAGGTCCATGTCCTCGTCAAAGTCTGGTAAAGACTCCTCCTGCATGATGTCACCTGCAGCAGGGGGAATCCCCTCGTAACGTTGGGGCTGCTGCACCATACTTCTTGCCTCGGCTCTCTCCCTCTCCACCTCTACTTCCATGATGGGTGCCAGTTCCGAGCCCGACGACGAGGGGGACGATGGGGCCGATGACGCTGGATCTGGTCCGGCCCTTGGGTTGATGATGGACAGAGGTCTCCATAACACAAGATCCATACAAGGTGATGAAACTCTGTTACGGAATTAAAAAAGAAAGGATGAAATTATAATTACCATTATCATTTTGGGGGAAATTCAATTTCTCAATCGAACATAAAGAATAAACAAGTATACTGCTTCATCTAGGTTGCAAATGCACATGTACAGTACTTGAGTTACTGAGTTTCTATTACAAATACACCAATTGACGTGAACTGCTTGGGGTCTTTTTAAAGTTAACTTTATAACCATTGTCCTCAGCCCTTCATCCCTATTGCTTTTGGTCAAAAAAATCAGATGAAACCTCGTTTTAAAAAAAAAGAAGGAATGATGTTTTGTTTTATATCCGTTTTACCTTAGTTAATAACACATAAAATGAACCAGTTTTGTGGTTTATGCATTCTTGACTCAGCAGTATGTAAATATAAATAGCCTTTATTAAAACATACATTCCATACAATGAACAGACCTATCCATTCTACACAATAAATAACAATATGTGAAAGGCCCTACATACAAAACATGTCACATACAAGTACACATCACACTCTGGTCAGTTAATTCTTAACATGAAAACTAACATTTTCTTGACTATGTCTGTTGGGAGCACATGACTAGACGTTCCTTTGGCCTTGAGAGCAGACACCAACTGAGGGGTCATCTCAAGCCGATGACCATCCCCCTGGTTTGGGGGCATGTCCTCTTCAACTCCTTCATCATCGGAATCATCATCCAGTCTGAGAAACATGGAAAAGGCAATGTTTAGAGAGAGCAAAGTTTTGGGGATGAGTACAACAAAATCACAGGGGGAGGGGGGGGGGGGGGGGTTTACCAGGGGGCTGAAGCCTACAAAGAATTTTGAAAAGACCAATTTTCGGGCGTACAGAAAGGTGGTCTATTTGTACTCTTTATATATGTCTTATTTTGTATATTTTAATGACAAACTTACATTGTCACTACAATAAATTGTCAAATATTTTAGAAATTGGCAAGTTGCTATTCGGGTCAGAGACGTCAGCCCCCTGACAAAATTGGGCCAGTACACCTATGAATATAAATAATTTGATCCATGCAATTCAACATTTAGGAAAGCATTACCTTAAAGCGTAAAGTGACATCGTAGGTGAATTAGCATTTTCACAAATAAGGATGGTTTTGCATGTCAACTTTTTTTACATCTAATCATAAATCTATGCTTCAGACTCAGTACACCTACATGTATGACTATAATTAATATGATCCATGCAAATTCAACATTTAGGAAAGCATTACCTTAACGCATAAAGTGATTACATCATGTATTAGAACATTCACATATTAGGATGGTTCGGCACATCACTTTTTGCCATCATCAAATCACATGCTTCATCACTCTTGAATTAATCTCAATATCTGATCCATTTTAAATGAAAGACTCTTTCACATACAGCACACTTATTAACTACATGTAATGCATGAGAGTTCATCTCACGTGAACTGAATGATCAAACATAAAATTATGAACATTACATAACACAAATATAATTACATGTTTGTGTTGCTTGTTACAATTTTCAAAAAATTTACCAATAATATTGATGTGGATGACAATGTAGAAGCTTAAAACCTTTAAAGGGATTCGGTAACTTTGTGGAGGCTTGATCTAATAAATTGTTGAATTTTGATATCTGTCTTGTATAATGATGTTCAGGAGGATAAATAAATAGCCAGGCATAGAAAGGTTTTCAAATATATAATGCTTTTATTAAGATATCTATGATTGAATACTCCCATTTACGAAAGCGTATGGCCATACGCTTTAGTCTAACACTGAGTCTATGGGGGAAAATGAGTCTGGCATTTCCAGTCACTTGCATATGTTTACTTTTGTGAAGCACATGACGATTTTGAAGTGTTTTTTTTTTTTCCTGGGCTTCATTTTTACACCATATTACATACACTGATAGCACGTAACGCCAGGCAGTTCAGATTTTATCAAGCCTCTACAAAGTTACCAAATCACTTTAAAATATGAGAGTTATTGTTACACTGGGCTGCAGTAGGTGGCTGAACCCACCAAGCAGGTTTAGAGCCTACCACCAACTAACCAGCAATTATGGCACTACAGCCCACCACTCAAGAGTACAGAATTCACATCATTCTTGTCAAATTCATCCAAAAATTGAAATCATACATGTATGACAGAAAAAAAGAAATTATGTATATTTTCATCAAACGCCACCCGGCACTAAAACTGTGCTGCCTATAACCCTGGTTGCTATCATTTTAACAAACATGCAAAGGAAGATATGAAAAGACCTATTATCAACAAGTGATGTATTAGAAAAGATGATCATGCTCGGTTAGACATACACTTCAAATACTTTTTGGATACAATTACACAATCATTCCTAACTGTACTCAGGGGGGGGGGGGGGAGCAGCACATATGTTACTACATAGCTGCAACTGTCGCATTTCACATAATGCCATTTTATGTCTCTTATCTTTTTAATCTTGCTCATCCTTTGACACCAAGTTTATGAAAATTGAATGAAACATATCTAAGATGACATTACGTCAGCAAAGAAAATCTATAATTTCTTCATTTTTTGCAAAAAATGGATGGAAGACTGTCTTTCCTTATTCCCTTTTGGTAAATCGGATGCATTTCTTTTCAGTATGCTTTATCATAGATATATTCTATCTGGAACTTGGTTCAGACAAAACTTTCAAACAGTAGAACTCGGAAATAATGTAACAATCTGAGTTGACAGATAAGGTAAAAAAAAAACCAATAGAATTAGGAAAGAAATTCATCCCTTTTCAAGATTTTCATTGGTATCAATGTTTTTAAGGTTTATGAGGAACTTCATGATTGAATGAAACATATGACACTGATCATCAATAGAAATTAATATTTATCAAATAAATCATGATACAGAAAATATCTGATATTATCTCATATCTTATTGAAAAGAGAATGAGCAATGCTTAATGTTCATGCCTAATTTTGCAGTGACGAGTCGTGTCATAGCAAAACTCAGAGGGGGAGCCCCTTCCCCATCATGAGGAACTTTGAATGACCCAGAACAGTAAGGATTTATTGACAATGGAACGTGACAAGGGAATATAAGAGCTTGGGATAAGATGAAGCTTGCATAAATCTTGAGCCATTGCCCTATGGGATGGTTCTTGTATTAAACCTCGGGGAAATGACGGAGTAGTAAACCGGTAAATACACAGTTCCGCTCATTCTGCACACTTGTGCAACATGTCAAAGTTAGCCTACCTTCTCTCAATATCGGCAATCACTGCTTCAGCATAGCTTCTTGACCTAGGACGATGATCATGATGGCACTGGTGATGCCTCAGGAGGTCGGAGGAGTTGCCACGGTAACACTGTCCACTGGTCGAAGGGAGGTTCTGGTTAGCAACAGAGGAGACGTTTGAGGATGTAGGTGATGATGATGATGATGATGAGGTTGATGATGAAGGAAGAGCTATCATGGGTTGCCTGGCAACACCGTCCAGACTGAGGTTGTGCATCTCAGCTGTCATGCGCTCCTCACTGATGAATTGCTTTGTGGTAGGCTCTGCCGACCTAAGAGAAGGGGATATAATTATTTGTTTATTTGGCAAAGGACAGGAAGAACATATGCACAGAATGGAGTAAAAAAAAAAAAAAAAGTCACAAGAGCGCAGCAAAAATTGTTTGCCTTACATGTAGGTAGCTTAGCGAACGGAAGTGGCACGAAAAGACACATTCGGAAAGCAAACGGCAAAATTGTAGATGGTAAATGGTGAATTATAAGTTGTAATTTGACATTTGTAATAACAATTTTGACAATATTATGCCTCATCAAGGTAGTACAGGTATTTTTACCCATTCTAGGGCTTAATAATATGTCTCTACCTTAATGCAGTAGAATCATGATTTTCAACAACATGCATTCTGCGTTCCGGCACAATTCTTTTCGTGCAATGTTTCGCTAAGCTACCTTATAGAAACCCCTTCCATTTGTAATGTCAATATAAGAAATATACTGAAACTATAATCAAGATCACAAGATCAGAATCTAAAGTAAGTGCAAACTTTGTGAGCCTGTTGGGCAGTTTCTGCCCTTTCTGAGAAGGATAAGCATGCTTTGTTACATCTCTGATGGCACCAAATCATGGACAAACTCTGAGAACTACTGAATGAGAAATACTACAGGACAACACCCTAATGCTGTGATGCTGAAGTACAGAAGGTCAGGGTGTTTTAAATATCCCTCTTAACCTGTTGACTACTGAATTATCCTATAGCCTTAATACAAGGGCCACCCAGTTCCCATGTAGTCAATGCGTTACCGGTAAATGGAAAAATCTCAAATCATTAAAGGGCAATCCAACCTTGGTAATAAGATGATTTGTGTGAAAGCAGAAAAATAAGAAAAACAGGATGGTGAAAGTTTGAAAGAAATCGGACAAAGAATAAGAAAGTTATGGATGTTTGAAAAATGAGATCACTACATCTACGCGAATCTCAAATTGGCAATTTGGTGAGTCAACTGTGACATTTTTGTGGGCAACTCTCCTATTTGTCGCACACAAAAATATCATTAATTTGCGGTTTTCTTCGAGACGCTTTTACCCTCAGGGCAGTACTCAAAATATATTGGAGATAGCATATTGTTATAGGTCCTCATGAATGCAAAGATCCTACTGAGTAATGCATTTTGAAAAAAAGTGACATTTTAGTCATTTTGTGTGTTAGAGCGAATGGGGGAGTTGTCCACAGCTACATCACAGTGACATTACCTATTCGGCCAATTTGAAATTCCCATATGCATAGTGATTACAACTTTCAAAAATTCATAACTTTCTTATTGCTTGTCCGATGTCGTTCAAACTTTCACCAATCTGCTTCTCTGATTTTTCCTCTTTCTTTCAAAGCAACTTGCTATTTAAAGGCATTGATTAACTTTGCCCAGGATTGAAAAAAAAAATCACTGTTCCAGCTAATGCTGTAATCATAATTGCAAACCTTTAGCTCAGACAGGAATCGCCTGAGTTTTATAAGCTGATCGGTCGTTTATATATCAAGATATTTACGATTGAACATTGATGTCGGGATAGAGTACCACCGAACCCTAAAGAACTCTTACGGGGCATGGGGAACCTCGCTCTTTCACAGAATACCGTACGGGCTGGAAACCCGCTCTGAAATCGCCAAGCGCTGGTGCTTGGTTTTTGTGACTGTAGCGAAGCGAAGAAGCCGAGCGACTTGCGCTAGCGATTGACCGCGATTTTCTCTTTTTTAGGATAGTAAACGGGTTCCATTTTCTCTCATACTTTCACATATCCTTAATCATATATGTAGTTAGAGGACTGCACACAATTCACTGGCATTTGAGCTGATTTTACAATTTTTCACAAAGTTAATCAATCACTTTAAGGTTGGATTTCCCTTTAAGGTTAATCCTGTTTGCACTTGGTAATCACTTACCATGATTCATCGTTTCTTGTGTTGGAAAATGATCTCTTTCCAAAGAACCTGGCACTACTGTGATCGATCCCTCCGATAGCACCACTAAAATAGCAGAGAAAGAATGGAAGGCAATATATTCTTGTGGTTTGTCTCAGAGAACGTTTTAATGAGGTTAGTTATTGCTAAAGTAAGATTTCAACTTGCATTTATTTGCTGGAAATCAGCTTAGAATATTAAAATTCGCTACATGAGTAGTGTTGATAGAAATTGACAAAATAAGAAAATATTAGCAAGTTTCATTAAGTTTTTTTTTATTACCTGGACTAACCTTCGTGATGCATAAAGCAGGGCTTGACACTAACAGATACCCACGCACATGGACACCCAATATCTAGGTCCAACCCCCAAAATTTCAAAATATAGGGCTTAATGCATACAGACCCTAAAATTTAAATCTGGAATTCCCCCCCCCCCCCCAACAAAAAGTAGTGTGGACTGTGGAGCAATGCAAAAAGCCAGTGTTTTCCTCATCAATCAATCTACCCTGCCTGAGAATAAGAGTCTCAAAATAATTTTTCAAAGCAGGTTAAAGTTACAATTGTAAATTTCCAAGGTCAACTTTCCAGCCCAACTGGATTTGGCTTTAAGGGTATCTGTCTTAAACCTGCATCTGTTTATCTAGCTACAGGTTAAGAACTTTAAACAATAACCTACCCTCCCTGAGAAGCTGCCACACTGAACGTGAATGGCTGTCTGTCACTGTGATTCCCGCTGCTCCTCCTACCATACTTCCATACTCTTGATCTCCTGACCGCAGAATTAGGGATCCTCTCTTCTTTCTCCACCGGTGATGTAGGCGTCGTGCTACCCTGCGAAGCATCACATGATGCCGACCTTTGACCTGAGGCAAACGGGTTTGTCCTTTGCGGGCTATTATTGTCCAAGTCCAGGCTTTGGCTATAGTACAGCTTGTGACTCTCTGGGGGCCACGACTGCTGCTGTGTGAAAAAGAATGGCCCCGGTTGTTGTTGGTGAGGATGATAGTGAAGGGCATCACCAGATTGTCCTGCAAAATGTAGGTTTGCTTGGTTCAAAGCCGGTGCTGCCCCCATAGCACCAGGAGCTGAATAAGAGCTCTCCACAATGCCAGGATTGTCAAGGACAAGGTCACTCAAGGGTGGATCAGGAGCCATGGTATTGTAAGTGGGTACGAACTGCACTTCGTTCTCTGGGAAAGGGGTCGATGGCCTCCCAGATTGCTCTCGGCATGGCGATCTCTGCTTGTGCGGACTTGGACTGGCTACTTTGCCAGGGTTGAATTCCTGGCAGGCAAAATTCACAGGTCGGGAGGTTGCGCTGGCCGTGGCAGGGAAGTCTTCATTCTCGGTTTGCCCCATCGGAAATGAAGGCATGTTCATCTTCTTCACGATGAACCAAGGTTTGACTGTAAATGCAGACCTGCAACCTATTGAAGTCTGGAATACAAACAAGCATGAGGGACAGGAAAAATTAACCATTGGCTTTCGATCTACAACTAATACCATAGGCGGATCCAGAGGGGGGGTCGCGGGGGTCCGGACCCCCCCTTTTTGGCGCCGGTTTTTTTTTTTTTTTACTTGGCGCCGTCTTTCTTGGCGTTTTTTTTTTGTTTTTTTTGTTTTGTTTTGTTTTTTCCCCCCAGAAATTCTGCCGACCTGATCATGCAAGATATACTGCGTAGGCACTATTCATTACCCATTGTTTCATCCGTCGCAAAGTAGGCCTAAGTATTGTACTGCCATGCCAGCTATATGCGGCGCGGCACGCATAGGTTTATATTATGCATGCGACTTTTGATCGTACGCTGTCATGTCTTGCAACTATGCTTGCAACCCTCGAGGAAGCAGGCTGCACGCGGCATCATTCAACTTCAAGTCACTCATTCGAGGCAACTCGTCATTCTAGACAATACCAAAGCACAAGTATCCATATAGGTAAATAATTTTCGCTTGGCCCAAATATATAAATGCAGCTCTGCTGCAGGTTAATTGATAAAAACTTTCGGCGCTAGTGCAGTTGATTAAGTAGTGGGAACATGCATCCCCGCCGTGGCCGGGGCGCGGGCCGGGCGGGGCCCGTTCGCTCCATTCGGCCGCGAAGGGAAAGCATGCCCCCACTACTTACTCAACTCACGGGTGGGCGCCGCACTGCGTGCGGCGGCTGTCGCAGTTAGGGTGGGCTCTGCAGTGACTGGATCTGTTTATCACTGAACAAACACTCGTCTGTCGTCGTCTGCTTCGTGCCAAGAATACCGTGAAACTTATAATAAACGCAGCCCTGGGTGTTTACTGATTGCCTTTCAGACCCTCCATCATTAATTAGAGACATTAGAGACCAATCAGACCATATAGACCTAGTACTATTCCAATAGCACAGACTAAGTTAAGCCTGGACCATGGCCTGGACTAACAAAGACTTAGTCTTAGTACATACTTTTATGGAATGCCATTCGTTGTTCCATCATGTTCTGTGTATAAATCATACAAATTCAGCAACGAAATGCACAAAGAAAACTAATGTTGCATTGACATTAATTTTAAAGTGATGCAGCTATGGCATTCCATAAAAGCAGGGACTAAAATTCCAGCTTAAGCCTTAGTATGGACTTAGTCCCAGCTTATAATAGTGCACGGAATACCGGCATCTCATGTGTTTATTGATTATACCCCAGGCCCCTACGGCCCTACCCAATTGCAAACAAAGAGATGGAAATGACATACTAGCCTAATTTTGAAAATATCTTCTTTTTTTTTACATCTTAATATTTAGATCTTTTGTAAAATATGTTTTTTTTTTAATAAAAATGTTTTTATAATCTATATAAATAAATATGCAACAACAGGACATGGGCTGATTCTACTCTAGTCCTGCAAACTTGCATTCATGTTTAAATTGCAGCATGGCTTCCAAAAAAAAGAGAAAAAATGCCAAAGGCCCATGCACCCTCCGGGATTTTGGAATCACCTCCACAAAGAAGAGGAAATGCTGCCCTGATGATGGTATGTACCCAATTTAAGGCGTAGGGCTAACACCAAATATTGAACTTAAATTAAGGTTGTACACTACCATTTCTTCCCATCCATAAATTTCAATAAGAACTTTCAGAGTGCAAGTACAATAAAAAAAAATGTCATTTTGAAGTGGTATCACCGCGTTTGTGTGTGTTTTTTTTAATAAAACGGAGTGAAAATTTACATTGATTTGAATGGGGAATGGAGATAAGACGGATTATTAATGATAAGAAATATTGATTCCACAGATTTTAAAATAATTGTGGGAATGACATGCCATCAAGTTTTGCTGGCGTAAAATAAAAAGAAAACCGGGGTGGGGTCACACGGCATCGCATGCATCTAATATAGGTAGAGGGCTTTGTCACTGATATACTAGTAGTAATACATTGTAAATCTGAACTAAACACATAATAAACACATCAGGCAAAATTAACGGCACATTGAACATGTTGAATGCCGTTTAAATGGTAATTAAATTTATCCGATAAATGCTATAAAATTTTTGGTTAAAATTGCAACAGATTTTGATGAAACCAAAACATACTCTCCAAAAAACAATTCTTTATTGGTATTTACATTTCCAACGAAATATCATTTTCCTCAACAAATATTTGAGATTTCGGTTGAAAATGTAGCGGTCTCGTATTACTTTCATGGGTAGGGAATAATGGACCATTTACCTATGACGTCATTAAGGAGATTATTTCATTAGGTAAACAAATTTTTGTCATTATTTCGGTACCCTGAGAAATAAAAAGAGTTGCTGAAAGCATTGGTAAACCTTACTAGTGTGTGTCTGTGTTCATGTTTATGCAAATCATGCAAACGTGCTTAAGGGTCTGGTATTCCCTACACCTACCCTATGGTTGTACATCGCAAGAAGTGAACTTCATGTGTCCATATAAAGGTTAAAGTTGTGAAGGTCAAGACTTAAAGTCACACAAAAGGTCAAAGGTCTGTCAGAGTCAACAAAAAGGTCAAAGTCACGAAATTCAAAGGTAATGACAGGTGCTCGGGGGGGGGGGGGGGGGGGGGGGGGAGTTTGTTTTCTCCGAGGACTTTTGATATATTTTTTCTTGTTGTTGATTGGGAACGCTTGAATCTGATACATTGCACCATGACTAGTTTTGTGATACAAAACTTATTTATTTTGCGTAATGAGTAGATGCTGTGGTTGATTGTTAAATCCTGTGAATTTTCAGCAAAACTGGTATTGGTACTGTTGTTGATCGGCCTTGATTGTGAACTCCTGAATCTAAGGAACTTTCCCTTTTTTGTGTTCTTTTGTGATTTGTGATTTATAACTCGTGATGATGTAAACACTTGCGAATTGTTATCTCAGGGATGGGAGGAGATAATATAGATGATAATTATTTAGTGAATAATTCTTCATTGCTGTAAAATGTGTACATGTATCACTAAAATTTACTAAGTGTGTTTGTACAGCATGCGCACACCCAATTCCTAGGTTATCAACATAGTACTTCAACATTGAAGAACCAATCTCAAGTAATAAATCTCCAGATTTTATTCTTATTTGTCTCACTGGACTGTTTGTGTTGATGCCACATGCCATCTGAGGTCCTGCACAGCAATGCAGACTGGAAAATCTGGGAAAACTTTTAAAAAAAATATATATACATATATATATTAATACAGTCCAATGGCGCAAATCCCGGAGGGGATGGGGTATGCATTAACCCCCCTCCCAGTTCTGATGTACGGGGGGGGGGGGGGGAGGTGGCCTGTACAAATATACCCGCACTTTTTGATAAAAGATGGTAATTTGCAATCATTATATATGTATTTTCCATCTCAAATAAACAATAATTCCATGTAATATTAATAGATTAAATGTAATTTCAGTACAAACTAAGACATTTTCAGGCTCGTATTATCAAATTTTTGTGGCGCGCTCTGCGCGCCCAACTATATTTCAACATTAAAATAGTCAAACAGGCAATATATATATATATGCCTATAGAGGCGCTTGCGTTTGCCAGAATGATAACTTCTCACCCTTTGGACCCCCCCTTTTTTTAAAACCTGGATCCGCCCTTGAATACCCCTTTCAAACCAGTTTCCCCACTTAACTTCCCCGGTGCAAACCTCCAATTTTTACGAACACAAATTCCTTAGGGTAACCCGGGAAGTACATTAGCAATTTTCAGACCGACCTCACTTCCCTGGGAAAGCTGCCATTGGTTACGAATTCCACATTCAATTGGCTGGAAGTCAGGTCAGAGTCAGGGAATGCATATTTATGTTTTCGCGCAGGGATTTAAAATGAAAGTCGATGTGACGACATGGGATCATCATGTGACGGGTCGGAAGTGATAATTGATCTCTGACATATTTCACTGGGGAAGTTCTCCACTGACCTTTCAAACCAACCACTTACCCGCTGAAACTCTCTTTCCCCGTGTGAGTTCTCCACCTCAGTAGGTGGAGAAGTTGCATGGGGAAGTCTTCAGCTTTACGCGGGTAACTTTTTCCTTGTTCCTTTCAGACCAGACCTTTCCCCGCGTAACTCTGGGGAACTTCCGCGGGTAAGTGCTTGGTTGAAAAGGGTATTAGTTAATGCCCAACCAGAAATTTATAGAAAACATCTCAACTGCTTCATGTTCTAAAAATCTGATGTTAAATACAATTCATCTTAGCTTAAACATAGCTCTAGATAAACCTACATGTACATGTAGATCTAGGTCTATTCTAGATCCAAAGAAACTGATTTTCTCACGTCTGCTCAAACTTGAACTACATGTACATGTAGTAGAATAATACAAATTTCAAATGACTTAGAATTTCAAAAGAAACTCAGATTTTCCTGACAAAAATGTGTTCTGCTGTATTCGGACTGGGCGTCTTTGGCATACAATGCTGAAGATGGCCAGCATGCTCACAGATGATGATACTTGTACTTTAAAAAGAGCCTTGATTATTGACATTCCGAAAGAGAAGAATTTTTATTTTTTTATTTTTTTTTTAAATTTTTATTTAAAAAATGGTCACTTTTATCTTCATCTTCTGCTATAATCGTTCTTTCTTTCATTCTAAAATTTGAAATTTCATTTGATCTTCTACATGTTTATCTTGTGAATGATCTCTCTTTCCAATTTCATCTTCATCTGATTAGACTCTTTTTCTCGCTGCATTTTTGTCCATCACTCTGTCGATATCCACTTGACTGTTGGGAAAAATGTGATAAATTCATTACGAACTCGCACACATTGATTTTTTCCCTTCATAATAATTTTCCCTTGTACGTAGACTAGAAAAGCTGCGATGTTATCTTCATTCCTGCGCAGTGGAAACCGTTTGAATACGGCTGCAAGATTTTCAAACAGAGAATAACTTGGACCCTGAATTACCTGAAAAAGGAGCCTTCATTTACAAGGAATAAAACAGTCAAATTGGTAAGTGAACAGATTCGTGAATGTTTAGAGCCTAGGCCTAATCTATTCAATTTGTAAAAATATTTCTAAAAAAGGGGGTCTACAAGCCTTTTTACGACTACATGCCGACTGTTCTCGGCTCTCAGTAAGTTAGCACAGCAGAGTGATAGGAGCGCGAGCGTTTCTGTCTCTAAGTGAATAGCCGACCCTGTTAAAAATAATTAAGAGGCTAATGAACGAGAGACAGAATTTTTGGTGATGGTCCCGTGAGTGATCCGGACAGGTCATTTTTACACAGTACCAGGCAGTATGCAGTAAATCGAACAACTTTTCATGCAAATTGTCGGAATTGTCCCAAATGTTTCACAGGATAGGTTATAAATCATGTGAACTTGCAAATTTCACTGATTTTACTGTTACTTGATTTACATTTTTCACACAATCTGACGGCAAAATTGACAGGCTAATTTTGTTAAGTGTCCAGACACACAACCCCCCCCCCCCCCCCCCCCCCACCCATCCTCCCAGATTGATAATGATAAGCCACGGAGCTATGTCTACCAATCACAAGCGAGAAATACACTAACACTACAGTCCCACATGCAATAATTCCCGTCACGCACACACAATTAATTCACTGAAGTGATGATAATACCGGAAGGTATGCACGAATAGAACATATAAAGCGACGACTTGCGGCATTGAAAGTGTTCATACTTACCGTATGAGGGTCTCAGTTGGTAAATTTCACCAAGATAAAGAGGGATCTAACTGTAATTCTTCTGGTAAACTGATGAGCAATCGTTCGATGAAAATACAGCAAATACAGCATATACTAACTACGGGTACGTACGTGCGCCGCGCGCCAGGCACGCGCGCTGCCGAAGTCCAGAAAATCCGGAAAGTTTCTCGAAAGGCAAGGCATTCTCGAAAAAGCCCTTGTTGTTGGTCACGAAAAAACGAGAAACTACAGGCTACACAAAAAAGAGATTTCTCGATTACAGCTCGAAACCAGAGGCGAAGGGGCAGTTCCCCCCCCCCCCCCCAGTTATTACCTCCCCGAAAAAAATGGAAGTCAGGCCCGGTCAGGCCTAAGGCCCCCCGGGGTGTGGGGGGGGGGGGGGGGTGTCCATGTAGGGTATGTCTCATTGAGGCCTGTACGGCATCTGCGTCCATGAAAACGAGTAAAAAGGGGTTGTTTTTTCAACATCAGACGGGTAACCCGGTAACCCGGGGATCTCCTTTAGGAAAGAAGAACCATCCTCGAATAGGCCGTGTACAATACTATGCAAGATTATAAAAATCAATGTGAAGGATCTAAAAATCATAAATTTTTCTCGGATTTTCCCCTGAATAGGATATCAAAACCAGTCAAATCGTCTCGACTTAAATCCTTAATTGTTTAGGGTGCTTTTAAGAAAGTCATGGACTTTTTGTTTTAAGTTTTAGGCCTGGACGCGGATGCCGAACAGGCCTCAAGGAGACATACCCCCCCCCCCCCCCCCACCCCCCGGGAGGAGGCCTATAGCAAGAGAAAAAATAAAAGATTCAAAAGAGAGGGAGCTAGGAGGGAAAGACTTACGACAAAGATCTACTAACGTCCTATAGCTTAACGTACGTTAAAAAGATGATTAAAGGATACATGATTTGAGATCAAGTTCCCGGGAGAAATCACTCCCTAATAATGAAATGACACCACTGTAATGAATCATATAATACTCTCTCGTAACTCGCACCCTATAGCAGTGGCGGATTTAGGGGGGGCACATCCGGCCCGTGCCCCCTCCCCCCTTTGGAAGAAAAGTATGCCTTTTATTTTTTTTTTGTTGCTTGTTCAGAGATTCATGGAGGGGAAGTAGACCCGCATAACCCCCCCCCCCCCCCCGAGCGAATTTTGGAGGGCTGGGGAAAAACATTTTGTCGCCACCCCCCCCCCCCCTACTGAGTGACTTTTCGAGAGCTGACGAGATAAAAAAAAAATATGTTTCTCCCTCCAAGCAAAATTGACAAACCTGCGTTTGTGTGCCCCCCCCCTATAAAAAATCCTGGATCTGCCCCTGCCCTATAGTCCTAGCATGCAGGGCGCGGTGAATACCATTGTTTCAAGTTTACTTTAGTGCAGGCCCAGGATTAACAGGACCCCGGCAGAGAAGTCGCATGGGGGCCTGGGGGAGGGGGGGGGGCACGTGCCCCCACAGGTGCCCCCATGAAAAATCCAGACCTATCAGGCATCAGTAATTTAGTGATCTGGCCATTTACTGCCCCATTATGCTCCCAGTGACAAAAAATAAGATCAAAATTACCCCCACCCCCCCCCCCCCCCGCCCACGAACCGTGACGATGAGTCGATGACGATGTCACAATACCAATCCCTCCATCTCATGGAGTAAAACAGGATTACAAAATCGCCTCATGTGCCCCCCCCCCCAAAGATAGGCGGTACATCCCCCAAGTGTCCCCCCCCCCCCCCACCCCTATTGAAAAAATCCTAGCTACACTGCTGGATCGGGAGGGGTGTTCAATGGGTAATCCACCTACCAAAAATGATTTAAAAAACATCGGTAACAGACGCGGCGGGCGGAACGTCGGGCGAGGACAATTGAAGTGGGGGGGGGGGGGGGCCGGGGGCTGCACCTTTTGTCAAATCAATTGTGTCGAACTCAACGCAATTACATAAGACCAAAGTGTTGTCAATTATGATAACAAACTGATGACCATTTATGATGATGATGATGATGATGATGATGGATCATGGAGTGATGATGATGATGATGAGGTACGTTATTGATGATAATGTTGATGATTGATGTTTGATAATGATGATGACGTACGTTGTTGATGATTGATGATTGGTAGTGGTGATGATGATGATGATGACCTACGTTGTTGATTATAATGATGATGATTGGTGGCGGTGATGATGATGATGATGACGTACGTTGTTGATGATGATGATGATTGGTGGTGGTGATGATCATGATGATGATGTGATACGTTGTTGATTATAATGATGATGATTGGCGGTGATGATGATGATGATGATGATGATGGTGATGATGATGACGTACGTTATTGATGATAATGATGATGATTGGTGGTGATAATGATGATGATGACATATGTTGTTGATTATAATGATCGTGACTGGTGATGATGACGTTTAGGCTTACGCTTATTCAACCAACTGGATTGTGTAGCCTACATTGGACGATCAACGCATATGGTTAGGATTTAGGGTGATTCAGAATGGTAGCTTTAGGTTTAGGCCCTAGGGTTAGGTAATGTAGCTTCACTTTATTTGTGTTGGTGCTTGGTCAACCTATATGAACATTACCTCAACTTTTGTGATGATGTTATTCTAAAGTTCTGATGTTGATGACGTTGATGATGTTGATGTCATGATGTTCAATTTGGTGTTGTTGTTGAACTTGCTGTTGTTGTTGATGATGATGATGATGAATTTCACCATTATTAAAAAAAAAACTGTTGGAGGTAATAATTATGCCCAATATTTCATCCCCATTGATGTTTCACTAAAAATATTATTGCTGTATTATGTTAGCTGTCAGGGGTGTCGATCCGTGTTCACGATTGGGGGGATGACCGGTGAGGGAGCGAAGCCAGTGGTGTATCTCGGGATTATGGCGCCTTGGGCAAACAATGAAGTTACTCCCCCCCCCCCCCCCCCAGATTGCCCAAACTTACCTACGTTATTAAACAAGCGAGGGAGCAAAAGCGACCGAGCGGCAAATTTTTCAATTTTTAACCCTTAAGAAACGCAATTTCTTGTGCATTCTACCCAGGAAATTTGCAATTGACCACCGCAGTTGAGCGGTAGAGAAGCTCGAATTTTATACATTGATAAACGGTTTTCTATTCACTCACTTCTAAAATCGGGAGCAAAACTAACGAAAACCCTATAGGCTTGAGAAAGAGTCTAGAAATTCAACAAAGGGAACCTGAAGTTAAGATTTCTTTCAAAAGTTGAACCTTTGCATATGCTGTTTTATACACTTTATCCTATATTGGGGACATAATATTTAGTCATATGAAACTTTCATTATATAGCAAGCAAAGCAATTAAATCTTTATTTTTTTCAAACTTTTTGAACCATTTATGCTATTTAAGAACTATATACTGGGGGCGCAAAATTACAAGATCCTGAAAAACAGTCATTATGCGAGGGAGCAAAGCGACCGAGCTTTGGAAAATTTTCGCATTTCAAAGTTCAAACCTTCAAAAACTAGATTTCTAGTGCATTTACCCTGAGGATTATATGATTTTTCTTCACTTCCCCCTTTTTTTCTTTCTCTCCTTTGCGTTTTTTGCGCCCCCTCCAAGTGCCGCCGGAAGAACGTTCCCCCCGGCCCCCCACTGAGCGAAGCGATCGAGCGGGGGCAGGGTGTGGGAGGGGGGTATGCCCCTCCCACTCCAGGGACTTTTTCAAAAATCTGTCTATAAAAGTAACTTGCATTTTAGAGCATCCAAAAATGTTTTTTAATGAAAAGAAGGAATACACGGATCAACGCCATGCAATGGACGGAACCCCTTAATTGAGAATAACAATGCGAGCGAACGAATTTTCTTCGATATTTTTGCATTAAAATTATTGCATTTCTCATTTCCTTTCTTCTAATCATGAAATAATGTGATGGTATTTCAAGATCAAACATGAGTTTGGATAAATATTAGTTTTAAGTTAATAACAGATAAAAACTACTTTCGAAAAATAAACTCAAGGGCAATTTCAAAAGCCTATTGTACTGCCCATAGAAATCAGGTTCGCATTACGTATACGCCATTGTAATGTTCGCACATTTCTAAAGGTGATATAGACAGGGCTATTGAAATTGCCTTCAGTTGATTTTTCGGAAATAGTTTTTATCGTGTTTTAAATGTATCATAATTCTTATTAATTTTATCCAAAAATATTGGGGGATGATAATACAGGCCACCCCCCCCCCCACCTCAAATTTTGGGGGATATATACCCCCCCCCCATCCCCCCCCCCCCCCCCCCCCGGGATCGACACCCATGTTAGCTGTTAGACCTTTATACCTATGCTTTATACTCAGCTTTGTGGGAGACTTACAAGCACAAGTAAGCTTATTCGTTGCGCGCGTGATAAAAGTACGGGAGCGGGAGTGATATGAATAAATAGTGTGCATTATACCAATATTGTTTAAAATTCTGTTTAAAATAGTGACCTAAGTTCTATAAACACTTGTTTGTTTTAATATCAGCATCCCTTGGGCGGATCCAGGGGCCCGAAATGGCAGCCTCCCATCTCAGCCCCCCCCCCCCCCCCCCCCCCCTCACCGTTGGGCAAGCTGTTGAAGAAACTTAGGTAATATCCAAAAGTAGGGAGTTCTCTCGCTTCCCTGATTACAAGTTGGTTTTGAAAAAGCAGAAAAATTAGAGAAACAGATCAGTGAAGGTTTGAGCAAAATCCGAAATAAGAAATAAGAAAGTAATTAGACTCTATATGATTTTTTTTTTTAAAAGTTGTAATCAATCACAAATTGGCAACTCCGTGACGTATCTCGCGAGCTCCTCTACCGTTTGCTCTGGCAAAACATTAATTTCCATTTTCTCTAAAGAAAATTAAATAATACATGCATTTTAGATATAATATTGGTCATATGATATGTTTTACACTGCACCTGTATGAAACAAATATATTGAGCTTCATCAAAAACTAACAAAATGAAAATTTATGAGATTTTCTGGGAGTGAGGAAATGCCTAGGAGAGGAGCTCCCAGGCGGATATACCGATATACCCTGCATGCATGCTTCACTGCACTATAAGAGTGATATAGACAAAGCTAAAGCGTTAATATTCTTGCTGAATGAGAAGCGCCTTTAAACTCAAACAAACAAACAAACAGCGTTAAGCTCTGATTGGTTGAAAGTCATGCAGCAATCATCAGGCTTCGGAGAGTGTTCCTGGCCGGGCCGGCCCGGGCCGGCCGCGGGGCATAGCTCATGCATAGCGCCGGCAGGCCGGGCGCTTGGTGCATGCATGCAATTACGCGCCGCGCCGCGCGCTAGCATGCATAAAGTTATTATCGTTACCCTGGCCTGCCTGCTGATCCCGTGCACAAATATGCTGGCGTCCCATTCAACAAGACAAAAATGGAAATAAATCGTACAAATTATAGTTATGAATCGAAGAAAGTTTTGGAAAGTATTCGAGACAGCTCCTTCATTGGTATGTAAAATTTAAATGATTCATGATTGAAAAGTAACGAATATTTTCACATAGGAAGTAACGTACGGTACTCTACTACTCCAACACTACAGTCTAACTAAATTTTATTTGGCTTTATTTTAACTTGTCCCACGTGTAAATTTTAATGTTGTTTTGTAGAGCCCAAATCTAGCTTTAGAATATTAAGTATTCAGATGATGATGATAATGGAGATGGAGTTGTTGATGGAGTTGGACTTGGAAATGATGATGATGATGGAGATTGATGTGAATGGTATTTGGCCCGGGGGGGGCACTCACGTATATTGGTGGTACGGGGACGTGCCGCTTTGATGACCCCCTTTTTCAGACCCCGATTTCCGTTCTCTAGATACTCAGTTCCGCTCAGGAGCCGCTCAGCCCCGCTCTGAAGACCCCTGTTATGAAACATATCCGTTCGCATGCGGCTGGGAGCGTGGCGGAGGCAGTGGTCGCTCGACCTGGTCTCGCGCCCTAGGCCTAGGCCCTTTCGTCGCGTGAGCCTTGAAAACTGCTCCAGCTAGCTAGCTACTAGCGCTACACGGCGCGGGCGCGGCCCCCGGCGCGGCCCCCCGGTTAGTTTTGTAGTTCCCTAGACCCTGTTTTTCACTCTGCCCAATAGATCATAGTTCCCAAGACCCCGTATTTTACTCCTTGAAGTCAGTTCCTTAGACCCCCTTTTCGGGGATTCATGAGGCACACCCCCGTCAAAATATAATTCGAGTGCCCCCCCCCCCCCGGGGTATTTGGTAAATGATAATGATGACGGTGATGCTAACGATGATGATGGAGATGATGTTTTATAAATTCAACTGATTGTAAAGCAGAATTTCATACCATAGATATTACTAGTTCATACTTGATCATGTTGATTTCACTTTGATTTACAATATAGATGGCAGCCATATCTTCTTTTACTCCTGTAGAAATATTTCTGGGTTTTTTTTGAGAGAGAATGCTTATATCTTTTCGGAATGAATGCAAAAAACGCTAAGAAAAAGATAATACACAGTTAATCAGTATTTTGATAATTTCTTCCCCAGTAGTACCAAAGAAAATTTTGTCACAGGGGATTATTGTTCCCATCAATTGTACCAGAGTTTTGATGTCTTATCAGTTTGTTTTTATGCCTCCGATCCCCCAACGAAGATGGTGCCGGAGGCATGTTTTGGGGTTGTCCGTTTGTTCGTCCGTCCGTCCCTCCTGCTTTCTTGTTTTTGCGATAACTCAAGAATCATTTGAGGTATGAACTTCAAACTTAATGCTAGTATATATCACTATAGGAAGACGATCTGATTAGAGTTTGGGGTATGTAGGTGAAAGGTCACAGAGGTCAATTTCTGAGATTGCAGATGTTAGCCTCCTTAACGTGATATCTCAAGAACCATTTGAGGTATGAACTTCAAACTTGGTGCTAGTATGTATCACCATAGCTAGGAAGACGATCTGACTAGAGTCAAAGTTCAAAGGTCATGGAGGTCATTTACCTTGAAATTTCGGGATTTGTTAATATACTATTAATACACGGTTGGGAGTGCGTTAGTGCGATCTGGCAATACAAAGGTTTTTATCGTGGTGTACTAACACACGAGGCGTAGCCGAGTGTGTTAGACACCACGATAAAAACCTGCGTGTTGCTGGATCGCACTAACGCACGAACTCACAACCATGTATTAATAGTTTTATAAAACGGGTCTACAATTTTAATGTTTTCTTACAATCTTAGTGTTTGATCCGGATTAGCCGTGCGTTAGTCCCCTGGCCGTGCGTTAGTACTTTTTTTTTGCACGGTCACGTGGTGTTATTTGACCAATCAGGATGGCTACATTCTTGAACCCATTTTATAACACTCTCTTGAGCTCAATTTGAGCCATTAACTACAAACCTGGAACTAGCATGCATCACCAGAGTGAGACACACTGATTAGATTTTGTTCACATCTAGGTCAAAGGTGACATGTCATACAGGTCATTATATATGAAATTAATGTATTTTAGCTTTGTTAACCCCATATTCTCAACTATTTTGTATTCATGACTAGGAGGAGATAAAGTGATCAGACTTTTGGGTTATAAGGTGTAAGGTCAAATGTCAAAGAGGTCAATTAACATGTAATTGTAGGCTTTTTCATTCTGGTTATCACAATATTTCAAGAACAGTTTGAGCCATCAACTGAATTTAGGTGGAGGCATATAGGAGACGCAGTCGCATTCATCTTGTTTAATTTTAATATTGACCACTCACAAAGTTTCGACATGACATGCAAAAGTTTGGACATGCCACAATTTTTCTTTCCTTATGTACATGTGTGATTCATGAATTTGTCTGTGAAGTTGACACTTCACTCATGTACCCTTTGCAATCAGTAGACCTTTGGTGGTATTCTGATAATAATATTATTGAATTAAGACAAGTCATGGGTTAATTTCTGTGTAAAGCTGGCTGCATTCACTTAAAGATAAAAGAGACATCTGCGCAAGCCCCTGGTGTTAAAGTGTTTATTGCAATATCAGTTTGTTACATGTACGACAGTAACATCGTTTTCCTTAATATAAAAGATAACATAGTTTTCAGAATACAGCCCTGGGGCCCGTTGCACAAAACTTGCGTTTAATCGCAACTCCTAAAAATCAAACGCAAGTCCTTAATGCGCACTTCTGATTGACTAAAAATAAAGTTGCGTTTGATTTTCCTGAGTTGCGTTTAAACGCAAGTTTTGTGCAACGGGCCCCAGGACTGGTTATCACTCTTTGTCAATGAAGGTTACACCATGCAACTTTATACAGTGTCTTGATCAATATCGTGATCTAGACCTGTGGCATGGTCATGTTTCCTTTCTTTGATTTGAATTAATTTGAATTAGATTAATGGGACAAAATTGATTAAAATTGCTGATATTTTCAAAAGCAATTGGCCCGAATTCACAAAAGAGGTTTGGTTTAAACCATGGTTTAAATCTCCTCCTGGGGTTTTTAAGCGTACGTGCGCACGGAATCTGATCCAATCATATATTTTCTTTGAGCGCGCGCGTGGGCAATGTGCGCTTATTTACGCATATTTTAGTACGCTTACGGAGGTTTAAACCACATTATGGTTTAAACCTCCTTTGTGAATTCGGGCCATTGGGTTTTCAATTAGTGGTTCAAATCAAATCAACTATGATTTTAATTTTTTTTTACTACCAACCCTGTCCAGTTGTTGCATTATTCTGACATTCGATGACACCCATCTCTCATCCTCACAGCAATCGACACAGAATTCACTGGACTTCATGCAACGCAAGATGACATCAACAGTTTGTTTGACACCCCAGCTCAACGCTATGAGAAGCTACGCAGAATGGCCATGCAGTATACCATTTGCCAACTAGGTGAGATTGTGAGATATAGAATGAGAGAAAGAAAAAGAGAAAGAGTTTAAGAGAGGGGGCATCAGGAATACTATGAATGATACAGATTTCATGGGGGGGGGGGGGGGTATTCGACCATGTGTACATGTACATGTATAACATTTATCCCTGGGTACAAATGTGAGATGTTTTTCAGTGAATATGATATCCATCATCTTTTGTTACTTAACTTATATTTTACTGGTCCAGTTAAGCTTTTACAACAGTATGGTTAATATTTCAGAATTTATTGAAGCCAGTTTCTGTGAAAGTGCAAAACCAAACCCAAAAGATTTGCTTTAACCATTGAAAAGGAAGAAAAATTGAACTAATAAATCTGTCTCATTTCATTTTTTTTTTTCTTCAAAGGAATATCTGCATTTGTCAAAGTACCCAATATGAACAAGTGAGTATTGGTATACTCTATCATTATTTGTTGTCTTTGTGATAACTAAGTTATTATCATCAAACAACGACATTTCAAGGTCTTTTTTTTAATCCATATTCAATGATGGCTTTTACTGCATGTTTGAAGGCCAGCTATTAAAGATTAATATTTTTGACAGTCTTTGCCTGTTAGAAGGTAGAGTTTTGATGGAAAAGGCACCCATTATGCCCCCCCCCCAAAAAAAAAGAAGAAATATACATATACAAACACAACAAAATATAGACTGAATGTTCAAGACTTGAAATTAATGATATATGGATTTGCCAAATGATTTTCTTTTTTTTTTAAATAAAACGTACGTAGTTGAATAAGGAAATAGAAGGATAAGGAAATAGAAGGATAAGGATATTGAGACGGAGACTGACCAAAGAACTTGTGGCCCTATTTCTGTATTTTTGTGGGGTTTGTAATTTTCAGTGAAGGCGATGTTCAGCAAGTTTTCCTTACCTTGATGTCTATTTTGCTGGTCCAAATAAGCTGTTACGTGTATAAGAATTTGGAAAATGAGTAAATAGTCTGACGATTCTAGGACAGCTACCACCTGGACAGTTACCCGGGAACAAGTATCCCCCCCCCCCCCCTCCGGACAATCACCCCCCAGGAAAATCATCCCCAGGACAATTACCCCCAGGATAATTGTCCTGGGGGTAATCGTTAGGGGGAGGGGTTGAGGGGGGTGAATGTCCTTGGGGGTAGTTGTCCAAGGGTGGTGATATCTGGAAATCTTAATTTTGTGAGATGATGGGGGATGGGACACTCAAACCACACTTCAACCATTCATGATAGTTGTCCAAGGGTGGGGTAATTGTCCAGGGGGTAGTTGTCCGGATACAAGTCTGACGTCAGCAACTCCATTGCCAGAACTCTAGTTTACTCTAGTTTCCCTTTAATATGTATTTTTTCAAAAGATAGAAATTTGGCTTTATTCTTTCTAAAACCAAACTGTCTACAAATAGAGTGTGAATTGTATACTTAGCATTTACCTACATGTACTTTGGTTATTTTCAGGTATGAGGCACATACGTACAACTTTTATCTTTTTCCACGAAGTTTATCCTCCGTGGATGCAAGGTTCACATGCCAGGTATTTAAACACAAATTTCAAAGTTTTCTTATTATTGCAAATATCTAAATCAACTTGTAGGGAATTGTATTACATGTACCTGATCACTTGTAATATGTCTTGAAAAGTGAAACTATGAAATTGTATGCTACTTCTGATGTAGGAATTTATCTAACTATTTTAATTCAGAATAGAAGCTGCAATATATGCATGTACACAATGCGTATCATCTGTAGAAGTTAGGTTTCTTCTTCACTTACTGAATTTAGAAAGCCTTCATACCTACACATGTATGTAGTTGAGTATTAGGCCAACATGTAAATATGTTGAAACATGATTAAATGTACATTGAATGAACAAAGAAACTGTTAAAATTAATATGACACTCTTCTTTCTATTTTCTTGGAAAATATGTTTTTCCACCTTTTCAGGCATCAAGTATTGAGTTCCTATGTAAACACAACTTCAACTTTAACAAGGTGAGATCAAATTCTAACCATTTATTTTTCCATCAAAATAGAGGTCTCGGCATGTTGGTATATCTCTATTGTGTGATGTGGTTGCATTTCCAATATGTCTTGTCCTGATAATTACATGTATGATGCGTGATTTGTTTTATTTTGATATGAGCGATACGACAGGAAGGCCATGGGTATCATTATTTCAGGAGCTCTTGGCAAGAGTCTCCATTTTCCAATGAAGCCATCCCAAAAGCTGAATATAACCCCCAAAGTATCCAAGAAATCCAAATGTCACAGCCATGGTATACTTACAGCCACATAGTCGTAGGTTCTCATGGGGAATTTGACACCATTTGGATGTTACCTTATAGTAGGTGTTGTCAGTCACTGGGAATGGACTTCACTTTTGATGACAGGCAGTTCTTATGTAATGCATTGTGCCCTCTTCCTACTACAGTGTAAGGAAATTTCATCATCATAAATCTCCCCAGCTAGAGTAATTTTATGGTGGGACAGACCCATGGTCAGACCCATCTCCCTGGTTTCGCTGCCTGCCTGCCTGGGAGACCTCACACATATCAATTGGTAATTCAACGAAAATCTGGTTTCAGCGAATTATGATGCAATGCATATGGACACTGGCGACTCAGTGGCTTTAAGTATTTGACAATAAGCATTTGCGTGATTCTTGAATAAAGCATTTTGGTTGGCTATAGCTCCTTACTTTCATTGGAGAAGTGGAAATATCTTGACTTTTGTGATCGTAAGCCCCCTCCACACTTAACGATATGACTAGGATCTGATATTGGAAGAAATTGAAATATCAGTGGATATGAAAAATCTTCCTGGTTGAGGTTTTTAATGGTCGTATGATAAGCCCGTCCTGTGGGAGAAAAGGACCGATCAGCTTCAAATCATAGTAACGTCAGACCAGTTGCAAGAGTGATTTAAAGCTGTTTACCCTTTTCTCTGACTGAAATCTGCAATACATTGCCATGTTGATTTTGATATCCATAAAAATATTGAAAACATTAATCTGGAAGATCTTTCATGTTTTTGAATTTTGATTTTAATGTGTGATAATATTACAGTGTCTTTCAAAGTCTGATTGTTGATCGTTGAATGACAGAGTTGAGTGTGTGGAGGGCTTTATGCAAAAATAATCATTTTTAAAAAAAAATTTTGACAGCTTTTTTATGAAGGACTGAGCTACCTGACTAGAGATGAGGAAGAAGAATTGAGGAACCAGGCACAAACCAAACCAGTTCAACTTGCCAGGTAAATATATTTCTGTTTTTAATGAACCAATATTAGCCCCTATGTAATCACTCAAACCCCAAATGCTATATTTAATGACTCGATACTCCTCCAGTAATGTTTATGGGTTCAGCTGTGTATCGGTTTTGATAGGTTCAGGGCATCAGGCATCCCATTATTGCATGCTCTAAAAGGGCTGATTATTTTATAAGAAACAAATATGAATGAATATTGCATCCAACAGCTGGGGTAATAAGGAATGGTTAGACCAAAGGCCATGTGCACTCCTTATTATAGTCTTCTCCTCCTCCTTCTTCTTCTTCCTCTTCTTCTCCTTCTCCTTCTCCTTCTCCTCCTCCTCCTCCTCCTCCTCCTCCTCCTCCTCCTCCTCCTTCTTCTTCTTCTTCTTCTTCTTCTTCTTCTTCTCCTTCTCCTTCTCCTTCTCCTCCTCCTCCTCCTCCTCCTCCTCCTCCTCCTCCTCCTTCTTCTTCTTCTTCTTCTTCTCCTCCTCTTCCTCCTCCTCCTCCTCCTTCTTCTCTTCTTCTTCTTCTTCTTCTTCTTCTTCTTCTTCTTCTTCTTCTTCTTCTTCTTCTTCTTCTTCTTCTTCTTCTTCTTCTTCTTCTTCTTCTCTTCTTCTTCTTCTTCTTCTTCTTCTTCTTCTTCTTCTTCTTCTCCTCCTCCTTCTCCTCCTTCTCCTCCTTCTCCTCCTTCTCCTTCTCCTCCTTCTTCTTTCCAATTATTCAACATTTTAATTATGGTTATCATGGTGAAACTTGTGTAATAATGATTCTTACTGTTAATAAAATAAATCCATTCCTGTAGGTATTTGGATGAGGATTTGCAGAGAGAGGCAGTGACAACTGTTTCTAAATGGCTGTCAGAGGCTCAAGCTGGAGATGAGCTAACAGTTGGACAGTATGAAGGTTAGAACAATAGTCAAATCCATCATTATACAGCAATTCTTTTTGAAAGTTGTCCATAGGTCATACAAGTAATCAGTCAAACTGGTGCACAGTTATACTCCTGATCATTGGCTAGTGAGCAGTATTATTTATGCCCCAAATTGCTGTTTCGTTACTCAGGATTTTGTAGCTCATTTGTTAACATGAAAACTCATTTTCTTAGCTCTTCATACAAACTTGCTGCATATCCGGTATCCTATTGTAGACATTACTCTCGTGTACATACTAGATCAGGAAGAGAAAATTTGAAATTACAAATATATTTTGGATGTTTTTGATTCTTCAAATCATGCCTCAAAACGTACCTACATGTATTACATCATATTTGTAAATACTGATTTCATTGAAAGAGCCTACACCTTTGAATATTTTTTTTTCACAAAAATATGGCCTCATAAAGTACTGTGATTATCAGCTCATCCAGAAAAATAGACGCAGCGGCAGTGATATACGCTATACAAGCACCGTATTATTATTATTATCATTATATTATTTATTTCATTATCATTGATAACTCCAGAACTGGACGGTCTTCTCTTGCAGCTTGTTATTCAAGACTTTTTCCCCATCCTCAACACTCGCTTTGATGCTAGCACCGCACAGCAAGTAAGTTTCTTGTTCAGTTGGTGCATGACTGTGAGCTTTTCAATTAAAGTGAATTGGTAACTTTGTAGAGGCTTGATAAAATCTGAGCTGCCTGGCCCTACATGCTATCAGTGTATGTAATATGGTGTAAAAATGAAGCCCAGGAAAAAAATGCACTTCAAAATCATCATGTGCTTAACAAAAGTAAACATAATTATACACTTGACCGGAAATGCCAGACTCATTTTCCCCCCCATATACTGCAGTACGGTTTCATGAATGGCAGTATTCAGTCATGGATATTAATCGTAAAATTGTATATTTGAAAACCTTTTTATGCCTGGTTATTTATTTATCCTTTTGAACATCATTATACAAGACAGATATCAAAATTCAACAATTTATTAAATCAAGCCTCCACAAAGTTAGCGATTCCCTTTAAACTGGTAGAGAGTTAGGGAGAGGATTCAGTTCTTTATAGGCCTAAAATTGACTAAGGCTTTTCAGCAACTATGTATTTCCATTACTCCCTTGCCAGTTACACATCAAGGACAAATACTCTCAAAATTGAACCTGCAGAGAAAGATCATGCAATAGATTGGACCTATATACCATCAGGAAAAAGAATTCTGTGTCAATGTTATAAGACCATAGTCTGATCAAGTTTTTCAAGTTTCCCTTCTCAATGTTCTGACTGGTCTCATTCATTTACAGTTCGAGGGATCAACAATAAATTAAACTATTTAGCCGCTAGAGGGCGTCAACAGATATTTATCAAATACTTGCATTTGATTGGTTGTTGCACGCTGTGGGAGCAGTGGATACAGCTTTCGGTTGTGTTGCCCACTTCTGGGGCCCGTTGCACAAAACTTGCGTTTGAACGCAACTCAGGAAAATCAAACGCAACTTTATTTTCAGCCAATCAGAATTGCGCATTAAGGACTTGCGTTTGATTTTTAGGAGTTGCGATTAAACGCAAGTTCTTTTTGCTTAAAGTACATTTCTATCTATGCATGATTGTTAACTTAGTTCAGCCACACAAAGTATTCATCAAGCTTTGCCAATATTTTTTATCTTTTTATCCATCATAATGGACAGTTAAGAGAACAAAGATTTTCAATATATGACTGTTCCACAACTTTGTAAGTTCTTATCAGAGAGAGGCATTACATGCAACGGTAAATGAAGAGTGGAACTTGTCAGTCTTGCCGCAGCTACGAGTGACATGATACAGTCCTACTCTAATTTTCCTCCGACCAGCACATTGTTGCTTTCCATAGGAAACCCATACCCACAAAACAAAGTCACTTTACAATAACGTTTTAGACCCGTTGTTGACTAAAACACACCAACTAATCAATAGGAAAACTCATAACGCACGCTTGTACTGGAAGTAGGCTTCACAAAAGTACTATAACGCGGCCATCGGCGAATGTCTTATAGCTATTGTCAATCCCTCGAATTGATCTATAATATTTTTATGATTATTGTGCATTTCTGTCTCTTGTCATAGTAGAACTTAACAATGAGATAGATTGCACCATGAAAATGTAGTCTAGACTTTTTATGATTTTATTTCACATTGTTATATATTCATTTATCAGAGAAATCATTTAACTATTAAATCCACCCTCTTCTCTGTACTGTTTACCCATCAGATGAGAGTGAGAGTAATGGCAGCTGAAAACAAGGAAGGATTAGAAGAGGACCAAGTCAAATTAGGACACAGGTAGAGATCAAGAATTCTTACCAAGAACTTGAATTAATGACTGTAGATTTATGAATGTAGCAATTATCACTCACAAATCTCATTATTGTAAATGTCCTAAAAATTCCATTTTAAGCCTGGATGATGCTTTCCAAAGCTCTTTTGAAGTGAATATTGATGTTATATAATAATGAAATGTGTGCTATACAAGAAAGAAGTAGTATTATCATTATGTAAAAGTTATCTTTATTTCTGGCAATGAGGCTGTATTTTGAGAGAAACTATCTGGAACTCGAAACGCATCGAGACAGATATACTCCTTTACCGAAAGAATACCATAGTTCGGAAACTCTCTGTCAGAACTACTCTACAGAGGAATACAAACAGTTCTTTTCAGAACTACTCTCTCCAAACTTCTGTGACCTACTCAGAACTTTCCTGATCTCGATCACTCTTTCTTCCTTTTTCTTCTTTCCTCTTACCATTTCACTTCATTTTTGGTGTACAAACACCGAAAACAAAAACCAAAAATAGTCTTGTGTAAGTGTTTAATTTAATTTCATTCCATTTCCATCTCTTTCCTTTCCTTTCACTTCTCCTATTAAAATTCCTCTAAACGCCCCATAAGTGGGTTATATATTTTTTCACGAAAGAATATATCAACAGCCTTTTCACAGAGGCTCCCACATGGTGTTACCGAAAACCTTCAATTGTGAATACTCACTCACCATGGAAACCTACAGAGAACTCCTATCTGGAACTATTGATCTAATTTCTGATTTTTTTGTTTTTGTTTTGGTGTTTGTTTTTACAGAATTGTTGATAAGCTCTTGGGTTTTACCGGTGTCTTCCGAGCCCTTGTGGATAGTAAAAAGGTACGTTTCATCATCGATTCTACTTTTAAGCAATCACTTTACAATTTCCCATTTCTTGGGACACATAGTTACCATTCCTGTCATTATTTTTATTTCTTCAAATTTTTTAAGGGTAGTGCTGGTATCGGCATGCTTGATGTCGACACTGCTGTCGACATACGGCATGCTCTGATGTCGACATAAAAGGGGTCTTATTCATACATCACGGTCACACACTAGCAAAGTGAAGCTTACCTGAAAAGTTATAGATACAATCATCAAAAATAAACGCGATTAGAAGGCAATTCATCAGCGCAAATTCAACGACAATCGATTACGGCATGCAATGCTACATATTTAGGGCTCTCAAGTTGAGGGCTCTGCAGTGCTAGATGCATGCGTAGTCAGCTCATTCATGGACTGCTCATGCGCATATGGACAACTCGCGCACAGAGCTTGCTCAGCCGTACACAGATTTCAATGCATGGGACACAGTTGTAATATTTTTCTGTGATATCAGTCTTTGCGATTTGACACCGAGATCCTTTTTTTCTGACACAACTCTAAGCAGAAAATTCAGCTCAAGTAAATACCGTACGGTTGTAGAAAAATGAACGATTTACGGATTCATCACAGTGATTTTCTTGCGAATCCAACCAAAATGAGGAATTTTAGGGAAAGTTTAGGAGGTAAAATTTTCTGTTTGTAACCAAAGAAATATCGCTAAAATTTCATATTTTCCGGTTGTCAAACTTTGATTTTGCAGTATTATGTGAAAGATACATCCATATTCAATTCATTTTTTGAACTTTATATTTATAAATAGTGGTGTTAAATAAGTTATTTTTCAGATTGCTTTTGTAAACAACTTTACGTAGATCATGTGAAAATGCAAGAATTGGCGAGGTCAAAGGGGGTCAACTCCATACAAACTGGCACTGTGTGTGTTTGACTTATGTGGATATAATGTCGACATCGTGAATGTTTTTGTTGCGACATGTCGACAGAGATTTTTTTACCGATACCAGCTCTATCTAAGGGTAATCTTGCTTGTACAGTGACTGCTTTTGACATGTCAAGAATGCTGCCATGAATTGTATGCTTAAAAGACAGGGTATTTAAAATATTAATAACTGTTTTCAAGTCTGTTGCTTTTAGGTATGTATGTTTACTGCTATTAAACCGTAGTGGAAAGTTATTTTTATTGAAAAGTTTACATGAATAGTGATTTTCAGTCCTGATTTCATTAAATCTGGTTGCTCTAAACCAGCATGAAAAACTCGCTATTTTGTCTTTTTCCTATAATAATTCTCTCTTCACTTAAATGTAACATAAGGAATTCATATTTTTCCTTATGGTACCTCTCTGTGCACTCTTTCCAGCCCATTATAGGTCATAATCTTCTCACAGATCTGATGCTATTCTTCCAGAAGTTTCACAGACCTTTACCACGTAAGAAAATCTTTAAACTTGTTTTTGTTCTGTTCATTGTTCTAAATTCTGTTTAATATTTCTTTGGGCATTTCCCCCGGCATGTTAGTGTACCAAAACTGCAGTCATCACTTCACACTTTGGGTGGGTAGATGCATGGACAGTTCACTTTTACTTGTGTAATATTGTGTGATATGTGTCATTGCTAAAGGGCAAAAATATTATAATTAATATCTTCAGGTATGAAAAGCATAATTTTATTAGTTACTCATGCCTCTGTCTTGTATTCTGTATTGCAGGCAGCTATTCAGTATTCAAGGCCCAACTTCACCAGCTATTTCCCAAGGTGTTTGACACAAAGCATCTGTCATATGAAACAAAGAAGGTATACATTTATTAGCAACAATTAGTAGTGTGGTTATTACAGTCTTTCATGTGGATTAGTCAACATACAGATGTGGATGTTATATATCTTGGGCATATGATTGGTCGAAAAAACAATCATAGCTTTTGTCTTGGTAGGTAATTGGGTATACATTTTTATGTTTGTGCCCTTTTAAATCAAGTACACAGTCTCCAGGTAACGAAGAGAGCAAATTGACTAAGACAAACGATGCATACTTTGAAATGTATATAGCAGACTCATAATCACAATCTTGTAATCCTGTGACTTGTTGTTCAGTGCCTTTTATGTAAAAAATTTGCCCATCTTTTTGTAGTGAATCTTGATAAACATATTTGTGAAAAGCACTTGATTCATGGGGAAAACATTTTTGTCTTGCTGTAGTCGCAAATTAGACCTCAAAACCTGTGCACAAAATATATCATTCCAAAAATGTTGTAGGTCCCGTTGAATGAAATACATACACTCCTTCACAAATAATACAGAATTTTCATTTTTTTACAAATTTTCCCTTCAAAACAAATGCAGAGTTGTTCACAAAGTAAATTATTAAGTTGCCAAATTGTGTCACTTTTATTGTGTCACAATATATAAACAAAGTAACTTCCTTATTCATCATCAGATTTTTCTTGATTTTTCACTGATTTGTCTCTTTGTTTCTTCTACATCTATTCAAATCAATTTGGTGTTCGTATGGACTTCTTAAAATATCTCAGAGGTTAGCTATACCCGAAACTTGTCTGACCAATTATTCGTCCTCACAGAATCTAATTGATGCTGGCCTACCAGTCCAAAACACAAGCTTGGGATGTCTCCTGGAGAACCTCTCATCGTAAGTACTGAATATCATTGGAGATATTTATCCTTTAATTACTGATAAGGAGACCAAGTAATTCACAAATGCCCAAGGATGATACAATAATTGGGGGGGGGGGGGAGGGGAGGTGTCCAATAATCATAAAGCTTTCTTGAAGTCTGTTTCCAGTAATGGCAGTTCTCACAATATTGAGGAAGTACAGTGATTCTGTTCATCTTTGGGATATAGACAACTTCTAAAGCCTCGTTCATGTGGTAAACCGCCGTGGTAAACTGCAGGGGTAAATAGTGCACTTCCCATTTCTGTCTTTTTTAATCACAAGGATAAATGAGTACGCGTAGGAACTTTGTTGTGCGCAACTACTGTTTTTATTCCCACTTGCCATTCATTCACACCTTTAAAAAAAAAACCGCAGTGGTCTACTGTGTCATATGTGTGAATGAGTCTTTAGAAGCTCTTCACATGAAATCCACCGTCTAAAGAATAGACAACAGTTACAAAAATATAGGGAAGCAAAATCCTAAGCATAAATCTGTTGGGCGTTGTGAAATTTTTTTCTGTTTGTTCTCGCACTTGAGAAGAAAAAAATTTCAGCACTTTTAATTTTTACCTTGCTATGTGTCTGATGAAACCAGAAAATTATTACAAAATATGCAAACCAGTATGGGATGTCACCTACATGTACCTTATATTTAGAAACTCTTTGTGTATTCTTTTCTTGTTACATTTAAGAAAAAAATATCCAGTATATTGTGTAAAAGAAATCAGTGACTTGAAAAGGATTTGCAGTACTTCATTTGTCTGTCCTCATTGTTGATGGTGGGAAATGAAGTATGTGAATTGAGCCAAATCCATTTGCTTAAAAAAAAAAAAAAAACAGCCAGAATACATTATGCTTGTTTTGTGCTTCTGCTTCCACCATTGGCTCAAGTCTCTTGTATCTGAGGAATGAAAAGATTTTTGAAATTCTCTTATTTCAGGTAATACTAGAATTATTCACATGTTATTTGTATACAGAAAGGAAGGAATGCTGATTGTACTTCACTCGCCTCATATTGTCCATGGGCAAGGATTTGATAAATATGGTAAGTTTTGAGAGGTTGTTTTCAGTGTCTTTGCCCTGTGGGGCCGCCTGCTATACATTATGTATCAGAGCTGCCAAATAGTACGATTTTATCCTATTTCATAGGATTTTTCAGTGACAATACGACACTAGGATTTTTCTCAATAAAATATAATTTATCAAAAAAATAACTATGTGTCTCTGTGTGTTTATGTATCTCTCATTGACATTGTACATGATTGCGTATGCAAGACAGAGTTTAGGTCCAGTTTGAGTACTGCAACATTAAGTGATATTCTCACTCAGAAGGCAATATGCCAGTCTAAAGGACAAAACTGCTATGAAATGAAATTTAGTGATAGACTGTTAACAAAGTGTAAAGGAACAGCAACAACAGCGGCAGCAGCAGCATCAGGGTCTCAAAAGTAAATGAGGTAATTGTTAAGTGAAGTTCCCTTATTAGAATAGGATCATTCATCATCAATAACATGTACACTGTACATGTAGTTAAGTCACTAAATAAATTACATACATGTACTTGTCTACATGTATAAATTACTACAAAATAAACAAAATTCGCAATCCTTGAGATATTGTGTAGGAAAGTACACGACAGTTAAGAATAGGATTTTTTTTCTGAAAATAGGATTTTTGGTCAAGTGAGGTTGGCAGCTCTGATGTATGAGTAGGATTCCACAAATGTACAGTAAGGCCAAGTTTCTAAACTTAACCAAAATGGCAAGAGAGTTTTGCTGTTGAAGAGAAAATATTTCAGACATTGATGTAGCTTTCAACAGTGGTTTCAGCAGTGTACTAACAACACGATTGATATTAAAAAATAGTGTTGAAAACGGTTCCATGACATTTGCTCCTGCGACAATTGCTCCGGTCTAACTTTGCCATGTTAATCCTAAACCTAAACCTAACCCTAACCCTAACCCTAACCCTAATCCTAATCTGCACATTGTCCTTAACAAAAAACCAAATCATGACCTTGACCTTAACCTTTGACCTTTCAAGATATAGACGGAGGAGCAAATGTCGCAGGAGCAAATGTCGTGTCACCGTTGAAAACAGATCATTTCCTAAGATTGATATTATGTGTGTGCAAATCTGTGACATCCCCTCATTTTTAAATCCAAACTTTTCTGTTTTTCTATTTCTTGCAATGAATTTAGTGAATGGCGGAGTCCTTCATGAAGCAGGCTATGATGCCTACGCAGCTGGGTATAGTAAGAGAAATTCTTGTTTTTCCAGCTAATGTGATAGTGTTTTCCACTCTTTTCTCACCTTTCTCCTCTTTTCCCAAAGTTCTCTCTCTTTCTGCTTTATGTTTTCTCTTCCTTTGTTACATTGCCTTCTATCTTTCGCTCTTTCTCCCTTTGCCCTTTGAAAAAGTTTTGTTTTGATTCATGTTTTGTGTAATTCAGTTCGCCTGAATCAACCCCATGGCGGAATTTCACAACTATATCTCAACAGATTATTTTTATTTCACCAGTGTGACTTTATTTAACAACTCTGAGCAGAAATTATCGTATCTCCATCATCTTGTATTTGCCAAAGCTGAATCATTTGCCATTCCTGCTCTGTTTGATAAGAGTAGCCACATATAACATGAATGCTTTAGGATGGGTGAATGACAACATATCATTCCAGATTGAAATGCCCATATGACTAGGATAGATTTGTACTTTGTGTTCATATGACTAAGTTTTCCCCCAAAAATCCATCTTTGTTTGCTTCAGTAAACTCTACATTGAGGGTTAAAGTTTGCATTAAGTTGATTAGTTTTTCAGCAATCAAAAGCTCATGGATCATGGCTATATTCAGTATGAATTTATAAAATTTTTAATATAAGTCCTTTTTATGAGCATATTGTGAGATACTTTGTTCTTATTATTTTACTTTCAGTATTCCTGAGGATAGCTCATTACATCACTGCTAAGGATATCAAGTATGTGACTTTATTTGTGTGTAAAATTTGTTATATGTGTTTAAAATTTTGTAGTGCATGATTAATCAAGTTCCTATTCTGCAGTTTATTGCATTAAAGCTTGCCTTAGGCATATAAACTGCTGATTTCCTTTCAATTAATGTTTTACATCAAATCGTTTTAAATGTGATAAATGAGATACTTTCTTTTAAATCAGTCATTGTTTTTAAGAGCCACTATGCTTTCTTTATATTGGTAACTCTACCCTTGACTTCATCTGAATTATCTGTATGTCTGTCTTGTTTTCCATCCTAGGGTCATGGCAAGCAGACCCCTAGACTTCAGAGAGTACATGTGGAAGCTCAAAGACGACGAGAACAAAATCAACATCATAAGAGCAGCTGTCAACCACGTGGTGAGCTTACAGACTATATTCCTTGATCAGAGACATGATTAGGATGATTCAGAAGTGTAAAGTATTTTTTGAAAAAGGAGTAACTCTTTATTTTAAATTTTGTGTAAGTGTGTAAGTGCATCAAAATTGAGACATAATATATACATCATTGATCTCATAAGAATCCATCATTACATCAAAAACAGTAATATGACTCACCAATTATCATGAAACTTTTGCAAAATTTGTGAGTAGTTCAGATTACCAAAGGTTGAATGCCGCAAATTTATTCAATGGACATGGCATCTTTGCTATTTGCAAAGGTTTTTCTTGCCACAAAAATGTACATCATTAATGCACAATTTTGGTTTTACAGTTTAATACTTGTATTGCATTGCAAACTTGATTAGAGTTTATCCCCATGCAAGGTGGCCGTCCTGAAGAGGTTTGATAACATGCAAACCCTTACATTTTAAAAAATTTTGGCCTTTGTAGGCAGGTGATAAAGTCATTGACAAGATGTTAATGATTTTGTTGACTTCTTCAAACTTTCTGTTTTTATGCCAAGAATCTGGTAGGCCCAGATCCACCTAGCAGGAGACCCCAATGGCTTCATGTTACCTCTAAGAAACTGAGCCAGTCATTGGATGTAGTCAAGGTTAGTGAAGTGTGTCAGATATTCCTTGTATCAATCAGTGAGGCTTATTCTAAATTGTTGGTGAAAAACACCAAAAAATAAGTAATTGTGAGGGTTGATTACTGTATAGAAACTTGTTGATGCTGTGCGTGGTCCATATCCAAGAAAGTTTTATTTGACAAAATAATTACATAAAGCACTGATTTTTTTAACTTCACTAAACTTTCTTGCCATGGAAACAGCCGATGATTACAATTCATGACAATTTAATGTCAGCAAAATTTTTTATTGTAAGTTGTTGATAGAGATTTGCCTTTTTATATCCATACCTTGTTTTCTGGCTGTTTGGCAAAGGCACATAAAATAGTTACAACTATTGGTTTTGGTCAAAATATTTGACTTCATGTTCCCTATATTGCTTAGCTTTGCTGCCAAATACAACCTAGAATGATGTAGAGTCATGTCATTTCAGTGGTTGAATACAACCTTTAAAGAATTGAATGAATAAATTGTGAAAATTGAGATGTTTGTAAAGAGATGATTAGTACTGCAAAATACACACACACGGAACCTTTTTGTCTTGCACCCATCAACTTTCTGTTCATTCTTGAATTTTACTCTGAGAGTACTTCAGCATGCCTGTATCTAAAGCTATTCTTATTAAATGTTTATAGTTTTATATGAATATTTGTATCGTTTGTCCAGCTTGCTCAGATATTTGGTGCTTACACCTCTGTGGATGTACAGGTGATCGATAGAAGACATGCTCTGTTGGCAGTGGCAACGTTTGGAGGGTGGATATACTACTTACTTAAATATTTTTTGTTTTCTAAGTGAGATTGTGAAACTATTTCACAATTGGAGAGTTGCAGCTGTTCCATTCCATGATGCTGTAGCCCAGTGGAATGGCACCTGCCAAATGAAATCATTTTTCCATCTCAAGAAAGAAAAACAGATCTTTTAAAAAAATAGAATCCTATAATCACCATTTTGGTACAAATTCAGGTGACCAGTTTAAAGATTTGAGGCTCTTGGCTCACGATTTGAAGTACTTTGACAGAGTGTCATCAAGATGTGCATAACGATATTTGCAAGATTTAAGGAAAGTCTGTAAGTACAATATGCAGTCTTCCAGTACGCAGTTATGATGAATATTGGTAACTGAACATTGAGTGTCAACTATTGACACAGAAAGGAATGGAGCATTATCAATCATGGATTGGGAGTTTGGTTTAGACAAAAATATTGGTTGCAGTTGAAATAAAAAAATAAATAGTAGAGGTGTTGTGGTCTAGTGGATAAGTCACCGGACTGCAGATCACAAGGTACGGGGTTCGAATCCCACCACGGCACTAAGACTTTAATCTACATTTGCCACTCTTCAACCAGGTGTATGGGTACCTGATATGCTTGAGCGCTAGTTACTTTGGTGGCTGGGCTATAACCAGGGTAATAATGTCTGAGCACCATGAGCGCCACTGTGCGACGGATATGAGCATTACGTAAATGGCCATTATTATTAAATCTTAAATCATTAAATCAGTGCTCTCAGAATTCTCAATATTATTGATGGTGTTTTTATACAGAAGCAAGGATATCATGAGAGCTTTCAGGGAACACAGCACACTTTCTGTTGTAAAGTACAGTCCCTTACGCCACAGCAGACCCATTAGAATAGGACTATGGTAAGTAATACAGTGCCTACTTCATATTACTTTTTCCTTATACATGTAGGCCAGGAGCCTGTCCTGAAATAGTCACCCCATTTTACCCATAAGATTTGACCCCGTAAAGTTACTTAGACCATCTAAGTCATTGACAAAAAGGTTGTCAGCCTGACCGTAGCTGCCGGGTTAATCCCCCAGAGACCCCAAAAGGGACCCCAAAGTCGGGTCGATTTCACCCCATCTCACCCATGCACCAAACTTTGTCAGTAGGCAGTAGTATGACTGGACATCACAAAACAGAAAAAACTGACAAAAATTTCCGTCGGGATGGGGTGTCAGACAGCCCCTAAAAATTGGGGTAAATTTTTCCCCTTAAAGCCCAGAGACCAAATTTTGTCAGAAGGAAGAGCTATGGATGTACATTCCAAAAATATAAAAACTGACAAAATTGTCCATTGGGAAGGGGGTGTCAGATCCCCTGAAATGAAAACCCCAAAGTGCCCTTTGACAATGCTTTGCCCCCCAAAATGCTCTTTATCGAAAGAAACCATTTTCTTACCTTCTTACTATGATAATTCAAAAGCATTTCATTCAATTCACTTTAAATTTTCATAACATAATTTTGAGTATAATAATCTTCTTGAGGTGCAATTTGGTTTAAATTGGCCTTTTGGTTATTAAGTTATTAAATTGTGAAAAAAGTATTGCTTTCTCAAAAGTAGCCAAAATATATTGTCAGGATTATGTAAACACACCCATTGTCTATCTTCACCTGTTTTACAAGGCATAATTTTGAGTATAATAATCTTCTTGAGGTGCAATTTGGTTTAAATTGGCCTTTTGGTTATTAAGTTATTAAATTGTGAAAAAAGTATTGCTTTCTCAAAAGTAGCCAAAATATATTGTCAGGATTATGTAAACACACCCATTGTCTATCTTCACCTGTTTTACAAGGCATAATAGAAGAGCTTTTCAGGTATCTGTGGTATGTGACTGCCAGGCTGAAATGTACTATTCATGTGTTAATTGCACAGATAACAAGCAAGCTTCTCTATTATGCCTTGTCAGATGGTCAATGGCTGTGTTTACATAATCCTGACAATATTTTTTGGCTACTTTTGAGAAAGCAATACATTTTTCACAATGTAATAACTTATTAACCAAAATACCAATTAACACCAAATTGCACCTCAAGAAGATTATTATACTCAAAATTATGTTATGAAAATTTAAAGTGAATTGAATGAAACGCTTTTGAATTATCATAGTCAGAAGGTAAGAAAATGTTTTTTCTTTCGATAAAGAGCATTTTGGGGGGCAAAGCATTGTCAAAGGGCACTTTGGGGTTTTCATTTCAGGGGGTCTGACACCCCCTTCCCGATGGACAATTTTGTCAGTTTTTATATTTTTGGAATGTACATCCATAGCTCTTCCTTCTGACAAAATTTGGTCTCTGGGCTTTAAGGGGAAAAATTTACCCCAATTTTTAGGGGCTGTCTGACACCCCATCCCGACGGAAATTTTTGTCAGTTTTTTGTGTTTTGTAATGTCCAGTCATACTACTTCCTACTGACAAAGTTTGGTGCATGGGTGAGATGGGGTAAAGTCGACCCGACTTTGGGGTCCCTTTTGGGGGCCCTGGGGGCTTAACCCGGCGGCTACGGTCAGGCTGACAACCTTTTTGTCAATGACTCAGATGGTCTAAGTAACTTTATGGGGTCAAATCTTATGGGTAAAATGGGGTGACTATTTCGGGACAGGCTCCCAGACTAATGTATGTTTATTTTATATGTCCTTATTGTAAGAGGCAGAACAATGAGAAAAGGTTTGTACGATAAAATGTGAGGGAATCCAACAAATTTGAAGAAACTTGACAATATGTTGAAGTAGGAATGAACCAACTGCAATCTGTCATGCACATGTAATAAATGGCAAACTTTTTCTCTTGGCTCTTGGCTCAACCTCATATTGAGATCTGAACATCATTTGAAAGAATTTTTTGTTGTTGTTGCTTTCTTTTAGTATTCATTTTCACTAGAATAATGGTGATTAAATTCGAAATGAAAGATGTTATCAGTTGACAGCTACTCAAGAGGGCTTTCATTTCCTATGTGATATTTGGTACTATAAAAAGACCCATTTTGTTGTGTTTGGATTTTGTCATTAGCTTGAACAGAAGTTGGGTATATTTGTTTCACTCTCCAAGTAGAAACGGTATGTTCTAATTATTCAATTGTTCACTTGTTTGTTATTAAATTTCTATTTCTGAGTGCATCATGTAAAGTCTTTCTTTGCTAGCATTACGTAGTTGTATTTTGTGATTTTGTAGTAATTGGTAGCCATGTTCATAGCATTTTCTTCCCTCTTTTCTGCAGGAGTGCATTAATTGTCTCTGGAGCTGTGTGTATCTGGGCTTTCTTTGGCAATCAACCCAAGACAACCAAATGATTCCATGCCTCCCCTCACAACCATCAGGTGACCAAGTCATGTGACCACCTTCCAGTCACATGAAGGTGCTGGATTATGACCAAAGATTGATAGAGGAGGGTTCACAACCATCAGGTGACCAAGTCATGTGACCATCTTCCAATCGTATGAAGAGGCTGTATTAGAATCAAAGATGGTAGCTAAGGGTTATATAAAACTTGATTCAATAAAGGAAGTGTACCCTTTTGCAGGCCTGAGATTTAAAAAAATGCATTAACAGTTTATAGAAGAAAATTATTTGTACAGACTCCCCTGGATAAAGGTAATGGAAAGTGGAACTGACTATTGTGACATTGTATGAACCATCTGAATTCAAAAGAGTCTGCCATTAGTGTAATTCCTAGAAATATTCATACAAAAAAATTATGGAAACACAGACTAAGATTACATATTATATTGTTTATCAGTCATAACATTTTCAAAACTTGCAAAAGGAATACACCACCTTTAATCAGGGAATATTTGTTCTATCCAGTCATTTTTGTCTTGAAACAAATGAATAAGGAAATAAAAGAGTTCAGATCTTGCCATCTAGCTGTGTAAAGATAAACCATTTCATTTTTGTATTTAATGATCACCTGATATTTTTACATCTTGTGACCAACATGTGCAATGTTGATACCGTATTTATCCAGCTGTTAATGTTGTTCAATGGAATTCAATATGTTGACAAATTTTACGTAACAGTATTGAATTTAGTCTAAAGGAAAGCAAAAATTTTACTGGGATATGTTTATTCAGTATTTATCAGAACAGACTTTGTTATGCCTCTGCCCACCGAAGATGGTGCCCGAGCCATTATGTTTTCCGGTTGTCTGTCCGTCTTCCCTTCATCTACCCATAAATATGTACCGTATTTTCAAACGAATATGACACGGTCTTTTTCTTCTTGTCATGTCATGATGACTTTTTTTGTTTGTTTGATTAAATTGTTTTCTGCGTTCAATAACATGATACAAAATAAGCTAATATTACAAAAAAATATACAAACTCATTTTCAGACATTAACATTTACTTCTAAATACAAAGAAAATATGTATATGGGAAATTAACGTTTCACAATTAACACAATTTGTGAATGCAGTAGACTGTCATCATGAACCAGTTACTTGATGTCGAGTTGCTTGATATAACTGAATTTGAATGAGATTAGTTTGAGGCTAAAGTAATCTCGTTCAAATTCAGTTATATTCTCATTTTTCTCCTTTTTCACAAAACGTAATGATAATCAATGCTCTTACACGTATATTTGGTACAATTCCATGAAAATATAGGAACTTGGTTATTACCAGTAGAACTTTTAGCGATTTTTTTCCTGCTCCAGCTGCCACCCACCATGCTTCCAATGATTAATTTTCATGTTAATTTCAAGCAATCCCAAGAATGGCAGTACCTCTGCATTTTCCTGGGCTGAATTTAATTGTTTCACCTTTCCATTATACTTTTTCATGAATACCAAACACTTTCAGAATACTGGGCATGAGCATCACCAAAAAAAAAGTAAAAAAGAAGAAGAAACCCATGCAAGCGATATTTTCTACCTCATTTTGTCGGGAGAGAACAAAATGAACCCGACACTGATATTTTATAAAGTGAAAGTCGAACGTCACTGAAATATTTTCTCGTTTTTCAGAAGGTTTAAACATGCAGCCAGTGGTTAAACGTGGAGCCGATGATGTTATCAGTTGTACCAGAGAATGGAATAAACCTGCTTCCTTTTTAGCGGTAATATCATCTTTTGAAGACATGACATTCGACTGAATTTTGTAAGGAACTTCACGTCGTCTTTGTGCTATGTGTTGGACTTCCGATTTCTCAAAGGAAAAAATTTAGTGCCATAAAGCAAAGGAAATGTATAACAGCGTGATATTCCTTATTTGAGTTAGTGTTTCACTGGCTTATGCATGCAATGCTTTGATTTGAAAAGAATGTATTGAATTATCTCTTCAGAGGACTTTGAATGAATATACTCAGAGTAATAGATCATTTGCAGATATTATTCTGGATTTAGGGTTAAATTACATTACGTCATGGCTATTCTCAATGGGACCAATATCTCTGTAGCATTTCGTCCTAATTCTCCAGCTTACAACGCAGTACTTCTAACATTTGGCATTCTCCTCATCTTCACTGTTGTCATTGGAAATTTTCTGGTGATTGCAACTTTCCTGAAAACAGAAAACCGAAAGCCTGCTTACTACCTCCTGTCCAGTTTGGCTTTTGTAGATTTCCTGGCTGGTTTGATTGCTATCCCTGTGGAGACTTACTGGAGGGTTGTCCTGACAGAAGTAACATGTATTAACCATATTTACTTGCATGCAGTATCAGGTACTTTGGGCTTGGGTTCTTTGTTTCATTTAATGATGGTTACAGTGGATCGTTACATAGCGGTTAACAAACCTCTTCGCTATAAAACTATTGTCACCTCAAAGAGAATTGCCATCGTAATTGCTGTTACCTGGGGCAGTGGTGTGGTGGTTCTTGTGACGTGTGTATTAGTAGTCCAAAGAATTCCCCCTTTAATATCACCCTACTGTGCTGAAACCAACACTCACATCTATTTTCTTGCTAGAGTTATTAACTTGTTAGGGATAACGATGTTTTTATTACTGCAAATCGCCTTGATCACTTTGAATGCAAGTATTCTCCGGATAGCTATGCGACATGCACATAGAATCGCGCAGATGGAGCAAGCGGTAGGCCAGAATGGTACAGGTTCTCGTGTGAAGGCGGCCAAGACCATGACACTCATAACCGTGGGGTTTTTATCTGTTATATGCCCCTAAATGTTTACATCTTCTTTCTCGGGATCGATACCACGGGTTCTCTGTACAGTCGGCCATTTGAAGACTTCGCGTACTACATGCTTTTATGCAACTCTGCCATTAATCCAATCATTTACTGCTATCATGATCGTGCATTCCGTGAGAACGCCCTCAAATATTTCAAGGACAAAGCTGCCTGGAAAAATCTTTGTTCTGCTAGATCCACTTTTGTTCAAGTGGAGGCCTGAAATTGGAAGAAAGTATGTGATCTGATTTGAAGACACTCCTTGATAAATACACTTTGTACCCGAGTCACACTGAAGAACCGACTCCACACCGACTCCAAACAGACCGACTCTTAACCATTTGTGGTAATGCAATTGTTTGTTCGGTCTGGGCACCGTTTCATAAAACTTGTTATCAGTATGAACCCTCTCAAGACAATTGACCACATTTTGTGGTTTGGCTCGATATCTTTTGATTCAGAGCTCTAAAAATATACCAGATGCATGAGTAGAAAGAGACCAATTTTCTGCATACACTACGTCCATTTTTGTTGCATGACCAAATTGCGTTTGATGCCAGGAATTTTAAAAACGATAAGAAGCTTTAAAATCCCTAAATTGGCAACACATTGAGAGGTTCAAAATCATTGGGTTTTTTTATCAAAATTGGCAATTTTTTCAACTTTTCGATAAAAAATTAATAACATTGCACATTGTTTCCAAAGACATTACACCTTATTAGAACCATGTAGCACTAAAAGAAAAATATTGTTACCAATTTAAAGAACAGCATGTGATCAATTTAACCCTTGAATAATGCCTGTCCTGAAAGGGTTAAACAACTGCCCCAATTCTATGACGAATGTGCTCTCAGCCAATCAGATTCAAGGATTTTAGTAGCTTATAAGAGGTGTTGTAACTTGTCATTGATAACAAGTTTCATGAAACGTGGCCCTGTTGTTGGTTTAGTGTTGGGCTCCTTGGTTGACTGTAGTATATGACTGATTGGGGGGTACTCATTTTTCCGAAGGTTCATAATTCTGAAACACAAATTTCACATAGCAGGGCCGGAGTTCATAATTCCGAAAATGAAATAGGGTTCATAATTCCGAACATTTGATGCATTACTCTGAAGGTTCGTTAATCCGAAGGTTCGTAATTCCAAAAGTGAAATAGGGTTCTTAATTCCGAAAATGAAAAAGGCTTCATAATTCTGAAGGTTCGTAATTCCAAAAATGCAATAGAGTCCTACATAACTTTTCGGAATTACGAACCTACAAAACCTTCAGAATTGGTGCTAGTATGTATCACCATATGGAAAAGGTCTGATTAGATTTGGGGTACGTAGGTGAAAGGTGAAAAGTCACAGGTCAATTTCTGAAATTGCAGGTTTAAGCCATTACATCCATTAACTTCAACTTGGTACTAGTATGTATCGCCATAGGAAGACGATCTGATTAGAATGTGACAAATGTAAGTCAAAGGTCAAAGGTTATGGAGGTCATTTACCATGAAATTTCAGGTTTTTACCTTTTTAACACTCTCTTGAACAATTTGAGCCATTAACTTCAAACCTGGAACTACAGTAGTATGCATCACCATAGTGAGACAAACTGGTTAGATTTTTGTTCACATCTACAAAGTGATCAGACTTTGGGGTTATAAGGTGTAAGGTCAAATTAATATGTAATTGTAGGCTTTTTATTCTGGTTATCACAATATTTCAAGAGCAGCTTGAACCATCAACTGAATTTTATAGGCGGAGACATTGGAGATGCAGTCGCATTCATCTTGTTTAAGATAATATTGATATGTGAGAATCCTAATGATGAAAATATGTAATCCAAATCAGTCTAAAGTGTTTTTGTATGATTCCAAATAAAACAAAAAAATATCAAATCAGGACCCCCCCCCCCCCCCCCACGAAAGAAGTTAGTGTGACGCCTTTAGTATAACATATGTTGGGTAAGTCCATTGGAATAAATTTGAGTTTACTTTAATTGTACTGTTGGTCAGGCCACCCCTCCCCCCCCCCCCCCCCAAATCTCAAAATCATTTAGAGCAGACATCAACAATCACTTTGCTTAAAACTTACACTTCATGTTTTTGCACAATTTGATCACAAGAGGGAGACATTTTACCGCATCATAATAATAAGCAGCTGCCTCTCACAGTTTCTTGACCCAGATGTAAAGTGGATACCAGGCAGGGCCCTGTTTCATAAAACTTGTTTTCTATAAAACGTGACAATAATTGCTATAAGCTACCAAAATCCTTGAATCTGATTTGCTGAGAGCAAATTTGTCATGGAAATGGGGCAGTTGTTATTGATAACAAGTTTTATGAAACAGGGCCCAGGAGTTGTTCCTTGAATTGGTCCATTTGACGCTCCTATGTAGCCAGTAGTGAACCTGGAAAAGTTCTTTCCATTGATTTAAAAAAAGAAATTATATTAAATAACCCATGTGGTCTCTAAACAATTTCAGCTTTGTTGACGAAAAAATCAACTGGGCAATTTGCATAATTTGCATGTTAATATCGAAATGTGTTGTTCATCTTGTGCAATGCAACCTGTAATACAACAAAGGGAGGTCAATATCTCTATGTGAGGGAGGTTATATTTTGTCACAGGTTGCATTGCACAAGATCAACACCCTGTTAGCATTCGGTGCAGCATGCAAATTGGGCGTAAGTTATCCTGCGCTATTTAATACATACATGTGGCCATTTGGATTTATGCAAAATGTTCAAAGTTGCTTTTTGGGCGACAAAGCTCAAATTGTTCGGAGACCATGTGGGATCACACATCTATAAAGAAACTTAAAAGGAAAGAACTTTTCTAGGTTCGTAAAATGTCTTGTCGACTAAAATGCAGTGCTGATTATGGTTGCTTGAACTAAAATCTGGTTAATGATTTCCAAAAAATTTTGGAAGTTCTTGGAAACATATTATAATGTGATGTATGCTATGGTAAAATGGAATATTTTTTGTCTGTTTTAAGGGATAATTAGAACAAAGGTATTTTTTTTAAATTTTTACATGTATGGAAGAGAGAGCAGTTCACATAATCTACATCCCCGTTCTCATTTTACTTTTTATATATTTAAACTGATGTGAATATGAGTATTCATTATTGTTTTATAGTAAATAGTGTATGTATAATACGCGCTGTGATTGGTTACATTCGCATCACGTGACGTGTCAAAATTTTGTTATAGTGCACAATCGTGCATTATAACTTTGATTTTTGCACAGGCCTAATACACAATGACAGTTATAGATCTAGGAGTCTATTTACTATAACAATTAGTCCATGTTCTATTTATGCACCATTACTGGACTATATGAACTCCAGATAGTAAATTATCCCTTATGCAGGTCTATTTCACCTTGGCCTGCAACCTCGGTGAAACAAAACTGCACTCGGGATAATTTAGTATTTGTCGTGCACATAATCCAGTATAGTGCATGATAGACCATGCACTATCTGTGTAATGTGAGATGAATGTTTTTTAATGAAATAAAAATTTCTTATTTTATTTGGTACGAATGGTTTTGTCTAGTGTATTTTCTCTGTTCTCCTTAATGTGGTGCCTGAAAGGTGGGATCAACTTCAGAAAAAAAATCCTTAAAGGGGGTACCCAATGCTGAAACAATGTTAGTTCATTTAAAAGATCTTGATTTTATTAGCAGAAAATCATCTGCCTTAAGTTTTTTAAAAATTCGTGTTGCCAGAAAAATCCCCGAAATATGGTAAGACTTTGGCCCCTCAGCTGTGTCCCAATTTCAGCTAGGTAACCACAATGACGTCAAAGTGGTTACCCAGGTTCGCGTATTGCAGATGTGTTGCGCGCTAGACTGTACAAAATGCATTACACCTTGCGCGCATTTTGCTATAATTGCGCGACAAGGTAACCACTTTGACGTCATTGTGGTTACCTAGCTGAAATTGGGACACAGCTGAGGGGCCAAAATATCCTGAAATCTTACCATATTTCGGGGATTTTCTGGCAACACGAATTTTAAAAAAAATTTAAGGCAGATGATTTTCTTCTAATAAAATCATGATCTTTTAAATGAACTAACATTGTTTCAGCATTGGGTACCCCCTTTAAAGGAGAATGAAACCCTGGGGGAAAATCATTTTTAATGAAAAGAGAGGATAAAGAGAAGTAATTTTAAAAAGTTCCATCAAAATTGGTTAAGAAATGAGAAAGTTATAAAAGTTTGAAAAGTCTCAATTTACTTTCTGTGGCGATCCTCAAATGGGCAATGTTGCTTCAAAGATACAGGTAGAGTAGTACAACTCATGTTTTGTACACAAAATTTCATATTTTCTCCATTATCTCTAAAAATGATGCTTGATTTTTTGTGAACTCAACATATGTTGTGTCAAATACATTTCTCCATGATATATTGTGAGCTGAGAATGAGACAAGCTGCACCTTGAGAGATAATGGGGAAAACATGAAATTTTGTGTACAGAACATATGGAGAGTTGTCCTACTACACCTGTCATTTCGAAGCAACATTGCCAATTTGAGGATCGCCATAGAAAGTAAATTGAGACTTTTCAAACTTTCATAATTTTCTCATTTCTTAACCGATTTTGATGGAACTTTTTTTAAATTGTTTCTTTCTATCTTCTCTTTTCATTAAAAATGATTTTCCCCAGGGTTTTATTCTCCTTTAAAGAGAAGGCTAAGTTCTGGTAAAGGTGAAAAATAATTTGTGAACTTTCTCATTCTTCTTAGGTCAGTTTGGAAGAATATCATGGAAAAAATGCCTTCTGAAAAGGATTGCTCTCATCAAATGCCCTCTTATTCAAAATATGATGAGAAATAGCTGAAAAGTCTGGACCAAACATTATGCCACATGCGCGTGTGTAGTCCAATATACACACTGATGTGTGCAGTGCATGTAATCTTCCACAAGATTGAGTCAATCTATTATCATTTTGACGATTCTGAAGCCTGACAGTATACACCAATAACTGTGTACTGCATAGTCAACTTTTCCCAATTGTTTTGAGACAGTTTCTTTCACAATGCAATAGCATGAGCAGAACACAACTTCATCATCTTAAAGTTGAACTCTACTGAATACTGACCTTTGGGCTCAGTGTGGCCAGCGAAAAAAATACTATTCTGCTAGGGAGAAGCGAAAATTCTGCAAAATCAAAAAGTTTACTGCTAAATCAAAATTTAACTCACAAATGCTCTGACAAGCAAAAAAAAAAAAAAAAAAAAAAGGTTATCAGCATTTTTTTTTTTTGGGGGGGGGGGACTTTTTACTCAAAAATTTTCTGACAAGCAAAAAAAAAAGGTTATCAGCATTTTTTTTGGGGGGGGGACTTCTAACTCAAAAATTCTCTGACAAAAAAAAAAAAAAAAAAGGGTTATCAGCATTTTGGGGGTGTATTTTTACTCAAAAATTCTCTGACAAGCAAAAAAAACCCAAAACACCAGAATTATGCTAGAATTCTGTTAGATTTTGTCAAATAATGCCTAGCATAATGGCTAGCATAATGCTAGATGCTAAAGCGGTCAAAATTCTGCCAGAAAGCAGAATTCTGCCAACTCTGGCAACCTTGTTTGGGCTCCATTAGACTCATTCATGTTAACCATTGTGGACTATTTCTGCCGTGAAAGTGAGTGGAACACAAGTAAAGAGGATCATTAACTGACTATATACTTCATTTTACAATTATTCTTTTCATTAAAATTTATTGGATGATTACAATGTCAGGGTCTGATAAACGAAGGGAAGCAAATATGATAACATCAAGAAAGGCTCCCCCCCCCCCCCCCCGCATTCTCTCTCTCTCTCTCTCTCTCTCCCTCCCTCTCTTTCTCTTCCTTTTCTCTCTATCAATCTGTCTCTCCCTTCTTTTTTCTTTCTATATCCCTCCTCTCTATCTATCTCCCTCTTCCTCTCTCTCTTTCTGAGGCAATTCTCTCCCTTTCCCCTTTTCTCCCTTTCTCTCCCTTTCTCTCTCTTGCTCTATCCCCTCTCTCTCTTTCTGTCTTTTTCTATCCCCCTCGCTTTCTCTCTTTCTCAGTCTTTCCCCTCTCCCTTCTCTGTTTTGATTCAGTTGTTCCTTTATCTCTTTTATAGTAAGTTGTTTCTTCATCTTTTTATCACTCCGTCCTGTTAAGCAAGATCGCTCTCCAGGCGGTTCTCGAAGTTCGAATGTTCTCAAAATACAAGCCCATTATCCACTTCATGATATTGAGACGGGCCTGAAGCAAAGTACGCGATGCTTTCCAAGAAGCCAACTCTAAAACCGTTTCAATATCCTATTGTCATACAATATAAATTGTATAGCATATGGAAATTATAAACGAATTATATGAAGAGTAATTGAAATAGTACAGTCACTGTCACACCCCCAAGCCGACTCCAAATCGAAATAGCGTTGGCCATTCATGGTAATGTACATTTTTGTTCAGTCTATTGTTATTCTGGTGTCGGTCACATAAGTATGACTGAGGTACACAAGGATCAAACAGGCGACGGGATTACGCCATTGACATTTGCCCTCGCGTGAATTTCTTGAAAATCATTGAAATCGTGTTGAACAGTTCAAATTCATCTGCTTGTTTGCTTCAACCCCCCCCCCCCCCAAATAATATAATTATTAATAATAATTACAAAAATTAAAAATGAATAACTTTCACTCGTCTGCTGCGTATTCATAACCATTTTCATTACTCTAATTGAGTAGCGCATTATATCTCTTGATGATTAGGCCGCGAAGCAATTAGGGCATCAACAAAGGACGAAATAACGTTTTGTGTCAGTGAGGCATAGAAAGCGCGATGAATATTTGATATCTAATTTTCAAAATGGTATCGGATGCATCGGATAACACTTTGCAATTATTGTCATACAAAAGCAACACGGGCATATTCAATTCTATTCATCAATTCAATCTATTTCTATCGACGAAAAAAATGAGTTTCAACAAACATGTTCTCAAGTTTGATGGATTAGATTTGAATGAAAATAAAGAAATATACGTGATCTAATGTTACTGATATCATAGGCGTATGAGGAGGGGGCTGTGAGCTGTACCCTCCCAGAAATTTTCCATTTTCCAGTATTGTGGCAATCGTCACCTCATATTCAGGCATCAAGGTGGTCTGTTTATATTTATTGTCATATTATGTAGTATATATCAATTACTATACTTTATTGTCACTAGTATGATAAAATTGATATGATTCCTTTCTTTCAAACACGTGGAGCTGTTCGATGTTTGAATTTGAAAACGGTTTCACATTATCCACAGATTTGGAAAATCGTTTGGATGATTTAGATGATACAATAGATGATACGCAGAACACATTGGTTCAAAACTGTTCACTAGAAAAAAATCTTTCTTTAGTGTTTAGTGGTGTTGCATAACCTCATCTTGCATTTAAAGGCAATTATTGAAGGTTTTGAGCTACTAGTATATAAAGGATTGCATCCGTTATGTGTTAATACCTGTTTAAATTCCGCTCTGACAAATCAGTCTTGTTAGCGTCCAGGCATTCACTATATATCCCCCCCCCTCTCTCTCTCTCTCTCTCTCTCCCTCCCTCTTCTTCTTCACCTTCCCCCCCCCCCTCTCTCTCTCTCTTCTTCTTCTTCGCCTTCCCCCTCTCCCTCTCCCTCCATCTCTCTCTCCCTCTTTCTCCCTCTTCCTCTCCTCTCTCTCCCTCTCCCCTCCACTCTCTCTTCCTCTTCCTCTCTCCCTTCTATCCCCCTCTCTCTCCCTTTTTCTCCCTCTCCCCTTCTCTCCCTCCCTCTCCCCCTCCTCTCTCTCTCTCCCCTCTCCCCTCCACTCTCTCTTTTGCTCTCTCCCCTCTCCCCTCGCTCCCTCTCTCTTCCTCTTCTTCTCTTCCTCTCTTTCTCTTCCCCTCTCTCTCTCCACCTTCTCTCCCCAATTTGTCTCCTCTCACTATAATTCTCACTCTCTTTTCTCCTCTCTCTTTATTTCTCTTCTGCGTGCTTGTTTAAAGTTAATGCCAATATTTCTTACTAACATGGACAAACTTGATAGTGAAATCTGTCAAAAGAAAAAAACTTTATTTGACAAATTCGACAAGCTAGTCAAAATCGAAAAGATAACGAATAATTGCAGTAATATCAAACTCGGATTTAATCCATGTCTCCTTCTTGTATCTTGAGTACTCAATAGACACTGCAAATATCGTTGTCAATCATAAGATTGTAATCATTGTGCATATGCAGTTCCGAACATCACTGCTATTTGCATCACTGTCAAATGTGGGGTGGGTGCTGCATGGGGAGAGAAGGGGGAATGCCCCCTCCTCCGTGTTTTTAGAAGCTGAAGACAAAATGTCAGAATATTTCTTATCCTCCCTACGTTTAGTTGATTTTTTTTTTTGGGGGGGGGGTTTTGGGGGGGGGTTTTCTTTCAGACAAACCACCTCTTTTTGAAAGATATATGTGAGAGTAACAAATCTGAAAAGCTGAAAGTAATTACTTTTTCTCAAGGAAGTCTCGATGTACTGGTCCCATTATTTGAGGATCGCTTTTTCCTTAATATTTATCTTGAAAATGGTTTACTCTGATCCATGAAATGATTTCTAACAAACTATAGATACAACACACTGTGCCTTTAGTGAATGAATACACCCTTTACAAAAGGCATATATATAGGTATGTATGTATTTGTACGCATTTATGTTAATCAAAAATTAATAGAAATAATGTAACAAAGAAAATACGCTTGTGCTCTGCCAGTAGACCAGAAATATTTCTATACGACTAACACGAAGCAGGGCCTGTGCTAACAAATACAGCCTACACGAACAATGAAAAGAAAGACAGTTTTGTGGTACTATAATTATACATTTTTTACTTGCACGGTGCACGCTGCCATCATTCTACTTGTTTATGGATCACGTGAAAATGCTATTTTTGCTTCACCATGACACCTCTCAATCAGGACACATGATTTAAATCCCCCCCCCCCCCCCCCGGGACAGATTCAAGGAGCTGCTGAAAGGATATCACTTCAAGGTTTCATTTAGGTTTCATCATCACACTATATCCAATTAATTCATCAGTGTTTTATAGGTTCCTGAAGGAAATAGGGAGATTCTTCATTATCATTTTTTTAATTATAGATTTTCACAAAGTTATAGAATAACAGATTTATGATCTTATTTTCATTTTATTTATTATACATCTATCCATGCATGGGCGGATCAGGGCGAAACACCTACGGCCCCCTATTGAGATGAAAATGGAAAATACCTTTGGGGGACTAAAAATCAATTGGCAATTATTCCGATTTTTTTCCCCAACGTTATATTCCCGGGGAAAAAGTCAAGAAAATTTGTTTTCAGGGAATATGTTTTGTCGGGTATTTATTATCTATCATTTTTATTTCCTTTTTCTACCCCGAGGGCCCGGGGATGGCAAAAGGGATTCCCGGCGGAAAAGTGAATTCGCGGGAATAATTTTTCGAGAATATTATCTGCTCTTCTTTTGAAGATACATGATTTGTAGATTTTTTTTAAAACCCTTTCAAGTCAGTTTGACATTTGAATATCTATTATATGGACCCTTTTTTCAGCGTTTACGCAGAGTTACTGCAAACTTTGCAAAGTTGTCTGCAAATTTGGTCCAATACCCCCACCTACCCCTTCCTGGGCCTCCCCAATACAAACTATTCTATCAACGCCTCTAACATCGTCTTGGGGCATCTTTTCACAGAGTTAATTAAAGAATGTGCCTATACATGAAACCTAGGTAGACAGTTTTTTATTTGATTAGCTTACATTTTCAGTTATAACCTTTCCAAACGAAGTTTAGAAAATAATTTTTTATAATTAAATTTAATGACCATGTGTCTGGGTTGCACTTTGAATTCGGTTTTGAAATGAAAATAGAATTTTCTGATTTGGTTCCCAAATTACTTTTATCATTGTGCCCTTTTACAACAACAAAAAAATGTTCAAATTTTAATTTCATCATTTTCCGCAAAGCCCGCAATTCGAATGTCTCTGTTTTATTCATTTGTCATTTCTTTTCGAACTTGAAATATTAATTTTCTTTTCAACTTTCGGCTGAAAGCAGAAATAGATATTTTATAACATATAGCAGAAGAAATCTGTAATCTCATAATGCTGGCTGATGCAAAATGTATGTGGATGGAGAGCATAAAATTTGCATATTTTGTATTAAATAGCAATATGTATTCCAAGGTTTCTATGTTCCAATCAAGCGACGACGCGGTCTAAAAAAAGATATTCCCATTTAATCTAATTGCAAGGGGAGATAGCCAATTTGGATTTAGCGCTCAATATTCATATCTTTTCCTTCATCAAATTGGATACCCGTATGTTCTGATAAACCGCCTCAAATGGGATGGAGGCAATTAGCTTTATGAGTCCTTCCAGACGGATGTATTGATGAAAGATTTTTATCTTTTATATTTTATGAAGTGCAACTTTGTTTTATTGTATTTGTCCTTGCATTATCATTATTATGATGGAACGAAGATTCTCGATGAATTTTTGGCCTTGTCAGCTATTATTGTAAGGGTGAAAACATTACAGAGAATCTGTGCTGCAACAGATGATCTACTGCTTTTTAAAATATATATTTGGTTCCCGCTTAGATGGTAGTGATTTTGGTGTAAACTAATGTACATTTGAATATAGATTACATTTGTGTGTGAGTATGATAATATGGGTTCTTGTATAGCGCACATGTCGGTCAAACTTGACACTCCTGGCGCTCCACAATTATTACCCTGGCTTTATGGCTGCACTTACGGCGCTCTAGCATTTCAAGGAATTAATTCCTGCCAGGTACCCATTTACCTCACCTGGGTCGAGTGTGGCAAATGTAGATTAATGTCTTGCCAAAAGATACTATTGCTGGGCCAGGTATTCGAACCCAGTACCTTGTGGTTCACAGTCCGGGGACTTATCCACTAGACTACAACACCTCTACGTGTATGTGTGTGTGTGTGGGTGTGGGTGCGTGTGTGGGTGTGTGGGTGTGTGTGTGTTTGTTTGTTTGTTTGTTGTTGTTTTTTTGTCTACGAAATATTAAGAGAAAGAATGCACTTTTACGAATTAGGCAATAGTGTGCACTAGTGTGATGCACAGAATGGTTATCCCGATTGAATTACGTAACTGAAAATATGCACCATTCATATTTATAAGGGGTCCTTTTCTGACACCCTGCAAATGAATAGCATTATACATAGTATCGTCAGGAACAGTCGTTTTTATTTCAGGGGACAAGATTTTTCTTCCCCAATAGTTTTTTGGATTCCTAAGTGTTGTCAGGGGATGAGAAATATTTAAAGGGCTGGAATATCTACGAAATGAATGTAAAGACCATTTTGTCAAGATAGGAAAAGGAAAATAGCTTTTTCAAATTTATATGATGTAAGACCCTGGATTGGGCGAGGTAATTAGCTATTCAGTAGTCATGACGTGGCTATTTTCATCAGCTATGATTGGTCCGCGGAGGCTGGGTGGCGAGAGTTCATGTTTTGTGTTTGATGACCTCGTCACTGGCTTCTCGTGGTCGCCAGAGCTTTGAATCGGGATGACGTAATTATTTCTTCTGTAGTCAGGACGCTGCACGTTTTCTTGGCTCTGACTGGCCCGGGAAAGCTGGGAGGCGAGAGTATATTGTTTGAGACCTCGTCACCGGCTTCTTGTGGTCACCAAAGTAGCTGGTCAATGCGGGGGTGGTTTGAATGGTCTTGCGACGGCAGGAGGGCGAGCCGTGCTTTTAAACAAGACTCGTCCCCAGCTGGTCTTCGGCCATCTTCAGAGGATCGAGAACATAGGGAAATTGTATTTAAATCATATAACATATAGGGTTCCCCCTTCTCTTCTGCACAAACGCAAATGAGAAGATTTACTTCCTTTCACGAGTAGATATCGAAGTATTTTAAGCATAAGGACATTGCAAAAGACTTTATTTATTTATTTATTTTTTAAAATTAGTTTTAGGAATGCTTTAAAGAGGAAATTGCATTCATACAGTTATTCATATTATATGCAACAAAAATCAATGTAATTCTCTCATATTTAAGCCTCTATATTCTGAATTCTTACTACTATCAAATTATTGGAAGGTATATAGGCTACATATTTTGCCTATAGCAGGCGTGCAAATGCTCTCTTACTCACACTCATCCAATTTTAATTCAATGTGACACTATTTGACCCAACTATTTATCTTTTATATCTGTCTTTTTTGTTTTCTTTTTTTTTTCCTCGAAGTATAACCGTGTATTATCTTTTGCACATAAGTAGACAAACTTTTGGGTCCTCTTTAAGAAAAGTAGATTAATATTTTGAGTTTAAAAGCCATAGAATAAGTGATGGGAGGGGCCTCGAAATTTTCGAAATTTGCATTTGTGTTTGGAGATGATGAACAGTCTTTCTTCTTTGGGTTTTTTTGTAGGGGTAGTGTATGGGAGGATGAGTGTGTGTGTGTATGTATGGATGTGTGAAGTGTGTTGGTTACCGCCTTCATTCCTGCTGTTCTTTAATCATCCTCATGTTTATTCATAGATTGTAGCTATAGCAGTTGTGATTACGGGTCATCGGTTACCATTATAGTAGTTCTCATTTCTGCATTTCCTATTTCTCTGCAGGTGTATATGCATTGCAAGCGCTGGAAAAGTTGTTTTAGCAATACCCATTTGATATGGAGGGCTTAAACTTTATTTCACTACATGTGAGGGGCATGAGGGATAGAAGTAAAAGGGAAACAATTTTAGGATGGGTCAAAATGAGAAAAGAGGATGTAGTTATGCTACAGGAAACTTACAGTACGTACGACATTGAGGAAAAGTGGAGAAAGGAATGGGGAGGGCAGCTTTTTTTACAGCCATGGTTCTAATCATAGTAAAGGTGTACTTATTCTGTTAAAACCAGGACTGAATTTTAAGCTTGATCAAGTAGTTAAAGATGACGATGGGCGTTTCGTGCTTTTGAAAGGGGATTTATTAGGGTATAAACTGCTGTTGGGAAATATTTATCTTCCAACTAGGGAAAAGGTACAGCAACAAATAACCTTTTTAGAACATTTGGACAAGTGTATTTCAAACTTGTATTCTCAAAATTACTCAATTGTTTTAGGGGGAGATTTTAACGTAATATTAAACAAAGAACTGGATTACATCGGAACTAATGTGAAGGTTAAAACGAATTTTGTGAACAAATTAGAAATGTTTTTAAGTAAACTTGAATTAATTGATATATGGAGGAAACAAAACCCAACGACAAAGAAATTTACTTTTAGACAGAATACTCCACTTGTGCAAAGTCGCCTTGACTACTGGTTTATTTCAAAAAATTTGGAAAGTAAAATAAATACATGTGATATTATAAATTCAATTGCCCCTGACCATTCGGGAATCTTTTTAGAACTGAAACCATTACGAGGTAATGAAATGCATGGAAATTTAATAATAGTTTATGTTTAGATAAAGACTTTGTACAGGGGATGTGTGAGGAAATCAGAGTGGTGGAAATAAAGTGGTTGAAAGAATTCAATAATATATCTTCATTTTGGGACTTTCTTAAAATGAAAATGAGAAATTATGCTTCGAATTACGCTAGGAAGAAATCAAAAGAAAGGAGACACAATATACAACAACTTGAAAAAGAAATAATATCACTAGAGGAAGATCTTGTCCTCTCTCCCAATAGTTCCTCAGTTATCAAAAATATAGAAGCTAAAAAAAAGTCAGCTAAAGAAATTATATAATATGTCCGTAGATGGACTCAAGGTCAGGTCAAGAGCTGTTTGGTATGAAGATGGTGAACATAATAAAGAGTACTTTGAGCAGTTACTTCGTTCTAATAAAAAGAAAACTCAAATAAGGGAACTGGTCGGTGATAATGGGGAAGTAGTGACAGGCATGAAAACAATATTGCAAATACTGAGAGGCTTTTATAAAAATTTGTATTCAGAAAAGTTAGATGTGGAGGCTGATTTAAAAGATGATAGTATGTTTTGTAAATATTTACCGCGCCTAAGCGTCGAAAGTAAGAACACTTGTGAAGGAAAAATTACCAGAGAAGAATGTTATAAAGCACTAACAAGTATGAAAATTAATAAATCCCCTGGTAATAATGGGTTTACAGTAGAATTTTATCTCACATTTTGGCCGCAGTTAGGAGGGTTACTGGTTGATGTTTTCAATGAAGCATTTGAAAAAGGTTGTTTATCGACTTCTCAGAAACAAGGTGTCATAACATTAATTGAAAAAGACGGTAAGGATCCTTTTTATGCGAAAAATTATAGACCAATTACGCTGTTGAACACCGACTATAAGATAATATCAAAGGTTATGGCAAAACGAATAAAGGACGTCCTGAATAATGTTATTTCTGCTGATCAAGTAGGCTATATAAATGGTAGACATATTGGTGAAGCTATACGATTGATAGATGATGTAATTTTTCACTGTAATAACCATTGTGAGGAAGACATTTTCCTTATAGCAGTCGATTTTCAAAAGGCTTTTGACTCTGTCTCACACAAATTTCTTTTCAAAGTATTGGAATTATTTGGGTTTGGACAGTATTTTTGTTCTTGGGTTAAAACCATGTATAATGGAATTAGTAGTTGCGTTATGAATGGAGGCTTCTCTACAGGTTATTTTTATATTAAGAGAGGGGTAAGGCAGGGGGACCCGCTTTCACCGTATTTGTTTTTGCTAGTTATAGAAACTATGGCTCATGCCCTTAGAAATGATAGTGCTATTAAAGGAGTGGAATTCGATAATTCTGAAATTCGACAAATTCTGTATGCCGATGACATGACATTGTTTGTAAGGAATGAATCATCGATTAAAAGAATACAAGATATATTCCTAGCTTTCTATAAATTAAGTGGTTTAAAGGTTAACATTGAAAAAACCAATGTAATGAGAATAGGTAAAAATAGAAGAGAGTCGGGAACATTACCTTTCGGTAATATTGTAACGGAAATGAAGATTTTAGGCGTATATTTTTGCCTGGATGCAATGAGAATGGAAGATTTGAATTATAAAGAAATTTTGAGTAGAATTAAAAGACTTTTGGGGTGGTGGAAACAGAGAGATTTAACAGTGATGGGGAAAGTACATTTGCTCAAAACATATGCCTTGTCAAAATTAAACTACGTTTCGTCGTCATTAGTTGTTCCAAGGTGGGTAGGAATAGAAATTAAGAAAATTTGCTTTGATTTCATATGGAATGGAAAAGATAGAATTAAAAGAAATATTTGTTATCAAGACTACAGGGATGGTGGCTTAAGGATGATAGATTTTGATTTATTTGTGAAAACCCAAAGGGTAATGTGGTTAAAACGATTACTTTATGGGGAAACAAATATGGGCTGGAAACTTCATTTTGATTACATCTTTAGAAAAGTGGGTGGAAGGTTTATCTCGCTTTGTAATTATGATATTAAGTTATTGAATCTGAAAGCCCCGTAGTTTTATTTAGAGATTTTAAAGGCTTGGCAAGATATTGAGGAAAACAGGAATTTTGCAGGAAAAGTCAATCCAATTATTTTTTTTTCCTGTTAATTCTGTGGTTGGTAAACATATTGATTAATGATGATGTTTCATTCACCCGATGCTACGAGAGTATATAAGTATATGTTCGATAATCAATCAAACAAGCCCCGACTTTAAGTCTTATCCGAAGGTCTTGCCTAATGATGATCAACACTGAAATGGCACTAGTAAACCTACTTGATTTCGAACCAGGGACCTTTCGGCATGCCCGGGTATTTTACTGTAATTATGACAAACAACAAATAACTAAATACACAGTTTTTTGCGGACGGATGTAAGTGAATTTGTTACCAGAGCTGCTAATAAAAGACAAAAAAAAAATTCAGCGATTATTTTGAAAGCATATGTTTTCTAATGTTGTAACACCAATTACCATATTAAGTTAAATTATTCACTATGACATAAATAGATATTAGGAATATACAGATAATATTATGTTCACACCAAAACATACATGTTTTCGTTCCGTTGGTTTATGTATGAGCCCCAAAACTATTTGAACAAACTATTTAATTACATTATCGTTCACTATATTGATGATTAGGCTTAATACATGATAATAATGATAATAATATTCTGGATTTATATAGCGCCTAATACATCTACGATGTATCTAGGCAATTTACAAAGATATTATTACCCCGATCGGATTCACGCTTGCCCGCATACAATGTATAGATCATGGAAGCTATTCAGTTGTTGCTAAATTTATGGTGATTGCGAGCTCATTATAATAATCCTCATTGTAACTTAGCGTATTTGTTGTCATCGCTCTTTTAAACTCAATAGACCTGTTCACAAAGTTATTCAAATTTATGGATGTTTCTTTCCGGGGGACCTAGTAACGAGATATTCCATTAACCTGTCATTAATGAATGAACTACAACACTTGGAATCCAGTTTGCATACATTACTTGTTGCTATGTCTGACAAGCCTCTGACAAGCTTTCTGGGAGTCAAGAACAACCTTAGTTTTAAAAGCATGCACAAAATTTGAATATATTTGTGAACAGGTCTATCTTCCTCTCTGATGATGATAGCTTCTTTGCAAATTACAGAGGCGCATCCACAAACTGGTAACGAAAGGGGCAGCTAATGGGTGTATTACGGCAGCGGCGGGTAGCTCTGCTCGTTCTACACGCACTTTAATGATTAATTTGAGGGAGGGCTTCAAACGTGGGGGGGGGGGGTACCCCCAACTCCACCATTATGCTGCATATACACTACTCTATTACTCTCTCCTTTTCCCTTTCGAACTCTTCTCCATTTTCCTCCCTACAACCACTGGTATAATGTAAGTCGGGTCGGTCCATCCGTATACAGACGCGAGCAAATATTGACACTTCACTGAGGATATCGTCTGCAAAAAAAGGCAACTGTCACCAACAATGTGTAGACATTCATCATAAGAGTGTATGTCTCCATGTCTGTTTAGGTGTGTGTGTGTGTGTGTGTGTGTGTGTGTGTGTGTGTGTGTCTCTCTCTCTCTCTATGTGTGCGTGCATGTATATGATTACATATAACATACACTTAATACTTAATACGGGTCAGTTGTACCCCTCGCCCTAAAACCGTCAGTGCATTAATGTCCATTTGTTCTGACATTAGACCTGGGCCCTGTTTAATAAAACTTGACATCCATGACAAGTTGCAATAACTGTTATAAGCTACTGAAATCGTTGCATGTGATTGGCTTAGAGCAAATTTGTCGGTAAAAATCACCGACAAGACACTTGATGTAAACGCCCCCCCCCCCCCCGTTTACTAATTTTATGCATACTTCTTGAACAAAAGTTTCTCCTGACGACTCAAAAGCTTGCCAGAGGCTTGCCCGACATAGCAACAACTAATGTATGCAAAATGGATTTCATCCATAGAGATGCCATTATGCATAGCAGGTGCACTAAATAGTTGGTAACATATTAAGGATTCTAGAGAGAAACAGGCATAAACTGAAATACATTCGTAAACAGGTCTATTCAGTCATGGCATTTACATTTATCACGGGACTAGTCCCCGACATGTCCCTTTGTTTTTTGACACTGGAAGTGCTAACATTTATCATGGAGCAATAGAAATACTCAAGCCAAGCCATTGTAACGCCATTATGCTTTTGCATTGAGCTAGAAGACTGTAGATATTACAAATTGATGGTGCATTTATAATTCGTTATAATGCGTGTTAACAATTAATCATTCTAGCTATTGTACTGTGTTTACACATAATGTTCCGTTAGCACGGTAGCGCGAGCCTGTGGACTGAATGTACATTATCATAGCGTTCAATAATTGAAGTTATTATTGTAAAATAATTGAAGTTATTATTGTAAAATAATTGTGGTGTATGATTTAGGTCTAAGCATGCAACTTTTAGTGAGTGCAGACAGAAATATATATTCGTCTTCATTTTCTTTAATTCACTATACCTCACCTGTAAATAAGGAAAATTTGACATAGATTTTTATAGATTAAAGATTAATGAGTTACCAGATCAGGACCGTTTAGAAAAAATACAATCCAAACAACATAACGGACTGATGAGATTCACTTCTGGCCCCCGTTTCATGAAACTTGTTATCAATAATAAGTTCCAATAACAGTTATAAGCTACTGAAATCCTTGAATCTGATTGGCTGAGAGCAAATTTGTCATAGAAATGTGGCAGTTGTTACTGATAACAAGTTTTATGAAATGAGACCCAGATCATGATATACAAAGAGAGAACTTTTTTGTTGCAGTACAAGAGTAGAAAACTGTGCCGTGTTTGGGGGCATATAGTTACAACTTAATAGTCAAAATAATGCAAGCATTTTTTTTTAAATATCTTGAGCAGAGGTACTTCTACATTATTTTGTCAAGTTTTGTTTTCCTTCAATGCAGATTCTCGACCGTACCCATTTCACAAAAATTCTTTCGTTCTTCATTGCCGTTTGCGTATATGTCGTCATTGTCGTGCTTCTTATATTGATTCATTTATGGACCCTTACTGTGCCATCGGGCTTATAAAAAATTATCAACAATTGAATTTTATGAGATAAGTTTTCACCCATTATACTCGTCTTCTAGTTGATCTTCATACGAACATTATTCCTTTGATCAAACTTCCCAATAAGTTTGTCTTTCCTTTTTTATGTATTCACATGCGTTTTCATTTAATATGTATAATCTGGTGCTTGGTTGGTTGTTTCTTGTTTTCCCTTATGCGTAACACAATCATTATAAGCATAAGGAATTGCCATTTGTTTATTGACAATAAAACATTTAAAAGGAAAAAAAAAAAAGAAATCCATGAAAGAGTCACGCCGCATCCCCTTCTGTATATGTATTACCCATTGGATCTCAAACACTAATAAATAAAGGTCATCTTTCCAGGGGGAAATGAATACTGACATATAACGTCAGGAATAAGGACTTCGTGGAATAAGGGAAATGAAAAATGTTATATTCTTGGATTTTCTAGCATTGTTTTCACTGTTCGATTCATTTGTTTACACTGTAGCTGTTCGACGTATGAATTGTGCAGTGCAATGTTGATTCGATTATATAATTTTATTCTAAGTTTAATTTAAAAAGGGTTGCCTCTTCAGTTTACAAACTGCTATTAGTGACAGCCCTGCATAATAACAATACATGCATACATGACTATAACACAATAACATAGGAACATTCACAGCCTTGAAATGCACAAGATAGATACAAAATAAGATAAGAGACATGGATTTATTAATATGAATACAAATTTAAGAAATATTAACTGAACATAAACTATGAAATTGTAAAAACATCGAATAATTGGATTTTTTAGATGCTAATTGTTTATTGTTGTTACAAGGGAAAGGAGGATATTAAAAAGGGACAATGGATAACAGGGGTAGACTGAGAAAGAGAGAGAGAGAGAGAGAGTGACAGAGAAAGAGAGCGTGCGAGAGAGTAAAAGAACACGATAACAGAAGATAAAAAGAATAGAAGAGAAATAAACAGAAGGCGGAATGGACATGAAACATATTCATAATTCATGCGATATGTTTAATACAATAACAGAAGATAAAAGAATAGAACAGAAATAAACATAACGCGGAATTGACATAAAAGATATTCATAATTCATGCAATATGGTTAATACAATAACAGAAGATAAAAGAATAGAAGAGAAATAAACATAACGCGAAATTGACATAAAAGATATTCATAATTCATGCGATATGGTTAATACAATAACAGAAGATAAAAGAATAGAAGAGAAATAAACAACGCGGAATTGACATAAAATACAAACATAATGCATGCGATATGTTTAAGTGTATCCGTTTGAAGGAAAACCATGATGACATGAGGCAACTCGCTAATGATCACGGTCTCCTTCGTTCACAAATTCTGTTAATTTCAAACTTAATTTCCCTTATAAATATTTTCTTTGTATTTAGAAGTAAATTTTTAATATCTGATAAAGTGTTTATATATTTTTCTGTAATATTAATACTATTTTGTATCATGCTTTTGAAGGCAGAAATAAAATCAATCAAACAACAAACAAACATGAATAATATCCAGGTTAGGATGGCAAGCAGTTACTGAACGAGTGCAATATCAGTTTGGAATGTGAATGTATAATAAGGCAATGAATAATAAGAAGCCAAAATATATTTGATGCAATCAAACGACATTCGATTGCCTATCCACTATTGATGAACCCAAACAAAATCATTTCATTATCAAGGTTCTCATTTATAGAATGTATTACGTTGATACAGAGCCCGTTGGTAGATCAGTTTGAACCGAAAGGGCTACCCTGCCGAAATAAAAAGATAAATAAATAAACAAGTGAATGAGTAAATTACGCAATGCGTAATAAATGTCCCCGCCGGAAGTGCAGATCTGTGGAAATTAACTAGCCTGAACCTTAAAACTTCAGTGAAAAACTTTAGTGAATAAAATAATAATGTTACTGCATGCAAAAGAAGAGAATACCAACAATGCATGTATACAACTTAAATATAAAACATGAAAACATTATGAACCTTCAGCCATTTTGAATAAATTTGCATAAATTTGCATGAATAATGAATTTCAAAATTCTGTGTAGAAGTTTGGAAGCCCCCACCCAGCCCTATCAGATAAAACAATCGGAATCAAAATCCTATGTGAAATAGAGGAGAAGTAGCATTTTTCGTCAATTTTGAATAAATTTGCATAAATTTGCATAATTAATGAATTTCAAAATTCTGTGTAGAAGTTTGGAAGCCCCCACCCAGCCCTATCAGATAAAACAATCGGAATCAAAATCCGATGTGAAATAGAGGAGAAGTAGCATTTTTCGTCAATTTTGAATAAATTTGCATAAATTTGCATAATTAATGAATTCCAAAATTCTGTGTAGAAGTTTGGAAGCCCCCACCCAGCCCTATCAAATAAAACAATCGGAATCAAAATCCGATGTGAAATAGAGAGAAGTAGCATTTTTCGTCAATTTTGAATAAATTTGCATAAATTTGCATAATTAATGAATTTCAAAATTCTGTGTAGAAGTTTGAAAGCCCCCACCCAGCCCTATCAGATAAAACAATCGGAATCAAAATCCGATGTGAAATAGAGGAGAAGTAGCATTTTTCGTCGATTTTGAATAAATTTGCATAAATTTGCATAATTAATGAATTTCAAAATTCTGTGTAGAAGTTTGGTAGTCCCCACCCAGCCCTATCAGATAAAACAATCGGAATCAAAATCGGCCAAGAAATGACGGAGAAGTAGCATTTTCTAACATTTGAGCACACACGGACAGACGGACGGACGGACGGACGGACGGACACACACACACACGCACACACGTACGGAGCCCGTTTCATAGTCCCCTCGCGAACTTCGTTCGGCGGGGACAATAAACTGAATTATCCTTATTACCATAATTGATATGACGTATCTCGAATCCATAAAGTTTATTCCTTGTTTTGTATCAATTATAAATTATGCTCTAAATGACCAATACGTCAATGGAATGATCTATTATCATTATCGTTATTACTGTGACGTTTAATGAATTCATAAATTATAATCTTGTTTTAATATTAATTAAATTTATGGTTTGACAATGTATATGTTAAATGTTTTATATTATATGTAAATGTTTTTGTTGGGTTTTTTTATACAGGGCCCATTGATAAATCAGTTTGAAATGAAAGGGCTACCCTGTCGAAATAAAAAGATAAATAAGTAAATAAGATAAATAAATAATTACGTATCCTATCCCTATTGCTGTAATTAATATGAAGTATCAAGAATCCAAAAAGCCAAAATATATTTGATGCAATCAAACGACATTCGATTGCCTATCCACTATACATTGATGAACCCAAACGAAATCGTTTCATTATCAAGGTTCTCATTTATAGAATGCATTACGTTGATACAGAGCCCGTTTGTAGATCAGTTTGAACCGAAAGGTCTACCCTGTCGAAATAAAAAGATAAATAAATAAATAAAATGAATTATCCCTATTACCATAATTGATACGACGTATCTCGAATCCATAAAGCTTATTCCTTTTTTTTGTAATCAATTGTAAATTAAGCTCTAAATGAACAATGCGTCATCATAATGTAATGATTCATCATCATTACTTTGACGTTTAAGGAATTCATACATTATAATCTTGTTTTAATATCAGTTAAATTGATTGAATGACAATGTGTACCATTCCCAGTTTCCAAAACAAACGGGATGATCACAAAAACTCCATTGTATATTTATTGGCAGCTCTGCAAAATTTTGACTATATAGTATTGATGTCAGCATTGCAGTTCGACTATTTAGCGATGAAGAACTGAAAAAAATCCTGTAAATGTGGAGATTGAACTAGAATAAAGGGGGTGAAAGGTAAAATGAAAATAAGAACATGTTTTTAAAAGAGAGACAAAGTCATGAAGAACAACGTGAATAAACCAGAGGAATTTAAAAAAAAAAAGGAGAGAAAACAGAAGAAAGGGGGAGAAAGGGGAATGATATACACGAAAGAGAACGAGATGAAGATAGAACAAAGGGAAAAAATCTCTTTTCAGTGACGCACAAAACCATTTTTGACCAACTCTTTCTGTGCAGAAATGAAAACCGTTTAGAATTTCTTATTGTCCAAGTTGTCTTTGGATATAATCAACGGTCGTTTTGGTACTAAATCACACTTGAATGCACCTAAACCATGCTTTTAAAAATCTTTTGTTTATGCTTCTCATCCTTCTATAGTTGTTATGCTAAACAGATACATTTACTACCGATACACGAATTGAAAAAGTGGATCCATTTGAGATTTTCAATAGAATATAAATATGATGATACAAGCTGTTCCATTTCCAAGATATAACATTCCTATAATTTTAGTGGTAGGTGATGTCCAATCTCCTTCGTCTACACACGCCCACACACACACACACCCGCACAAACAAACACACACACACACCCGCACCCGCACACACATACACACAAACACACACACATACATGTGCACGCATACTAACCGATGACATTTTTTACAACCTAGAATTTTACCGCATAACCGATGACCCGTCTGAAATTTTGCTATACAACCGAGGACTTGTTATAGTAACACTAACTGATGACCTACCCCTATATGCAAAAGCATGTAATTTGGGTCTATCTGCCAAGGTCTGCCAACCGATGACGTCATCGGTTCGCTGTGTGTCATCGGTTCGAATGTAAAGTTCATGCCTATGTCATCGCTTTAAATGGGCGCACAAAAGTAAAAACGCACTCATACACACGCACACACACACTCTCACTCTCTCTCTTTCCCTTTCTCTCTCTCTCTTTCTATACACACTCTCACACTTTTTCTCTTTCCAAAGGTATTTTGTTATCTCATCCATCTTCCCTTTCCCTCTTTCTATTTCTTAAAAGAGTAGAACTATACTTTTACCAAAATTTCACCAATCCATAACTTAAGGAAGGCCTTCCATTATTAGGCAAGACATGCAAGATGAAAATATACATTTACATCGAGATATTCATCAGATACGTCATTTCAATCAACTTACATGGTAAAAATGGCAAACTGTGCATTTGGATAATAAGATCTATAGACTATCCATAGTATTGATTATGTAAACCTTTTTGTAGGCATGAAGTGTAAAATTGTCTAAATAGAATCTTATACAGGAGAAGAGCATTTTAAGAACTCCCACAAAGCATGACACGTGAATATTATCGAAAATTATAGACCATACACATCATAATGAATTAGTAGCTTGCCGTCCTCTAAAACTATCTATGATGGGCTTAAAGCTCATGTACAGTATTGGTAGCAAAAAGGAAATTGGAAAGAAACATGTTAAACATAGTCTCATGTTGTTCTCCTTGTATCAAAAGATGTCTGTAAGAGATCATTTGGTATTCCATCTATGATTTCTGGTGAATTTCAGTGTAAGTATCTGTAAGGGATGCTTGAGCACTGCCATTATGCTACGATCCTTCCACCCCGACGGCTCCCCGCACAGCAATCTTGGGGCTTCGCATAGAGACAGCGTGTGTGCACTGTGTGTAGCTACTCATCATTGGTTTTACACGTGTGTTTATATGGTTGGGAGTGCGTTAGTGCGATCTGGCAACACAAAGGTTTTTATCGTGGTGTACTAACACACGAGGCGTAGCCGAGTGTGTTAGACACCACGATAAAAACCTGCGTGTTGCTGGATCGCACTAACGCACGAACCCACAACCATGTATTAATAGTTTTATAAAACGGGTCTACAATTTTAGTGTTTTCTTACAATCTTAGTGTTTGATCAGGATTAGCCGTGCGTTAGTCCCCTCGCCGTGCGTTATCACTTTTTTTGCACGGTCACGTGATGTTATTTGACCAATCAGGATGGCTACATTCTTGAACCCGTTTTATAACAGTGTATATAGCACATGCTACCTTTGTTGGGATTTTACGTGCCTGTCCCGGCACATAAATTAGTTTTTGCCTCTTATTTGTTTAATATTAAACTTTAGGAGGCGAAATCTTCACAGTGTCTTAGTATTGCTAGTATCTTGCTATTTATCAACAAAAATTGAAGAAATCTGACGAACAGTTTTTGAGGGCTTACCAAAACTTTACATGACCTTTAATGTAAAATTCAAGAATCAAGATTACAAAATCTATGATTTTCTAAAGAAATCAAAATGACCAGTTAATCATTAAACCACTTGTGGATATAGGGACACAACTGGCCTCTCCCCTCTTTTAAACCCTAATTAGCATATCTTAAGTATACAAAACGAAGTAAGCGACTTGATTAAAAACATAAATAATGATAATCATTCTCTGCTCTGCCGCTCTATCACATCAAACCGAAGTTCTTCTCATAAGTCTGAAACCACCATCGGCGATCACCGATTCAAACTGCAATCATTACGATTACATACATTCTTTCTTGTGATTGATCAGCAGTACCGCCAATCTTTTGACGCGTGCAGTGAAAATAACAAACACTTAAAACGTGCTCATTCACGAGACAGGCATCGTCTGGACGGCGTGATTTGTTTTAAGCACGTTTTAATAAATGGATTGAGTGAGTTTTACTACTGGTAATGTAAGCTTTGTTTGAGCACGTTTTAATGAATGAGTTGTGCGGTGTAAATGTTTGTTGTTGTTGGTACGTGTTATAATGCCAATCAGTCAAATTTGACTACATATTATCACCAACAAAATTTCATTACATTATGAGTTTTGTTTGACTTCTCCCTTATTTTTTTCCATTTTTTTTTTTTTTTTTTGTAATTACGAAACCAGACTTTTATACTAGGCCAAGTCCAAAGTCATTTTGTGTCCCAAAATTATGTGACATCAAATGTGTCGATTCACTTGCATTTTAGTCTGATCCAAGATCTAGTAGGGCTACAAACCTATTACACTTAAATCTGAGAGATGGGCAGCAACGTATGGGGCAAAATAGCTTGGATCTACTGTGTGCTTTGGTTAGACACTTAATAAATGAGTTGTGTGTGCATGTATCCCAAACCAGACTTTATATCAATTCATACTTTGTTTAGTCACTTTTAATGAATGAGTTATATATTATGTACACCAAACCAGACTTTTATACTAATGTATGTTTTCTTTAAGCAGTTTCTAATGAGTGAGTTGTGTAAATAAACACAAACCAGACTTTTATGCTGATATGTACTGTAGTTATACCAAACCAGATTTTTTTAGTTTTTAAACGAAACACGTACGCATGTTTAAGAAAGTTCACTGAAAGTGTTGTGTATAATAGGCTACCAAACCAGATTTTTATACCAAAGATCTGCTCTGTTAAGCCCGCTTTAATGAATAAGTCAATGATGATAAAAATGATATTAAAATATGGTCATATTCACCCAGTGTAGCCTCATCTGTATTGTATGGTTCTTCTTTTACCAATAAAGACTTATGTACCTACATGTATGAGTGTTGAACGCTGAATGAATGAGCTGTGTATTGTAGGACGCTACCAAACCAGACTGTTAAACTAAAGTGTGGGAGCGTGTGAGGGTGTGGGTGAGAAAGAGTGCGTGTGTGCGCGCGTGGGATGTGTGTGTGTGTGGCGAGAGAGTGATGGAGAATCAGTCTGGTCTTTTTAGTGACAAAAAAGGCCTGCAAGCCGACATTTTTGGACACTAAATTCAATTATTTTTGAAAAATGTGGCTAAAAGAAATTATGAAGGGACTTGTCTCGCACTCCCCAACCCAACCCCTCCTTCGATACAGGATGAAAGCCTATGCCCAATGGATCTATTTTAATTGTGCACCTGTATGTGTTTCATTGTAGAAAGTATATTAATCATGTCTATGCTATGGCAGCTAAAGTAATGATTTTTTGAATCGTTATCTGCGTTCTCATTTTATTTAAAAGTGATGTGCAGTTAATGGCGGAAAATTTTTACTCACATAATCAACTGAATCTTCGATTTCACAAATGAATTTGCCAAGTGATTATATCTGCCAAAACGATGTCGTTGGAAACTTGAGGGGTTTTTTTTTGTTTGTTTGTTTGTTTTTTGTTTCTTGTTTTTTGTTTTGTTCATATCGGATGATAAACAAACTAAAATATGGAGATCGAATTGATAATCGGTACACCTGTACGAAACACGTGGTGTTTTATGTGGAAATGCAAGTAGTGGTTTTCAGTGAATGCAATTTCCAGTAGGTTTTCGTGAATTTGTTTTAATCCTTCTCTTGGTCCTCGATATTATCTACCGCACGATAAATAGTTAATATAATTTTTTAGCTACTTTCTCTGGAAATGCAATCCCATTACCCAAATACAAGATTAGATTTATCTACTACCCATGCTGAGCAATCAGTATAATATTTGGCTTAATCAAAAAGGCAAATGGTTCGTCGCCACATTTTTTTCCGTTGTTGACTGACAGCATCGCAAACGAAAGCTAATTTGCTTGTCTGTAAAGTAGTAATCAACATTTTCTGGGGACTGTGGCAGATAAATCCTTTAAAAAAGTGTTCATAACATAAAGACAACCAATAAGAACATATTCGATACTAAAATATCTTTCTAAAGGATGAAATTTGTAAGTAATTTTTATGTACTTTTCTATAAGTGCTTTTACTAAAATGTACTCCAAAGCAGAGAATTACAAGAGAGTCAAATTTTTCATTTAATCCACCAAAATATACATTTAATGATATTTTTCAGAATAAGATGACAATAAATAACTCATTTTTCGCGAAATAAAAATGTTCATATTCTCAAGCAAATGTATATTTTGCCCAATAATTTATCACTATAATTTTTTTACTCAGAGGAAATGAAATAGTTTCCATTTATGGTTCATATAGTTCGCGAACTAAACAATACATCACATCCAATTTGTATTATCATGTTTACTTGTTTTTTATTTCAGAATGATTATTGCTGTTTTTAAGAACTTTTTAAAACACCAAAACAGTAACAATTCAGTATAGTCATCAGAGTTCTCTTTATAATGATTTGCATGTATACTGTGCGTATATAAAAAAGTGTACCCAACTTCGATAGCTTCTAATTAAAAAGTTATAAGCAATGTGGTTTTTAAAATTTATTTCATGGTGAAGAGTAACTTGTTTTCTGTCGAATGATACCTCATTCATGACATTTCTGCCTCGGATGAATGAGCACAAGGGTTATTAAAATGTGTCATCAAAATCTCCTTGCACCAAGTTTGGGCTGATGTAACAAATGTGGTTCAAGCCAGATGAATGTCTTACTTTGCTCTAAAACCATTTTAAATGCTCAGTTCTTTTTGGAGCTTCGAAGCTTCATTGCTCAAAGTTTAAAGTTCGATTATTTACACTCATTAAAAAATACATAACATTTACAACAGTCACATTTACAAATACAATAATAGACATACAAAAGAACATACATAAAAAAATATAATGGGAGCGAAGGGAAGAGCTAAAAAGGAATAAAGTCCTTATACGAGAGCCCATCCCTGATGTATGTAAATGAATATAGAAATTAACTGTTGTATTGTTGGAGGCATGAAATTTAAACAAAACATTTGGGGAAAGTGTATCCAGTGTATCTAAGCTTTTAAAATGACCTTGTTGCAATCCACATGATAATCTTAACAGCTTTCTAACTTCTTGTCTCGTGATAACTAAAACCTCTCTACTCAATTGTCCATAGCACGACTTCACCTGCATAAGGTGCACATGGTGTTTTCCTCGAATAGTATATAAATTGAAAGGTTTACTGACCTTAGAGAATGAAAAAATACTAGAAAAGATACATGTGTTGAGAATTTAAAAAAGTGATTGATAGTAGGCTTTCATAGAAATAGAGATAGCTTCCCAAATAAATGTTGTCCATTTATATGACTAAATAAAAGGCTTACCTGCATGAAACAAGGGACGCAGATGAAGCCAAGATTGTGTCTCTAATGAAAAGAAAATACCAAAAAGTTAGTATAATTTCTTGAACTTGGGTTGAGTTTAACACCCTATATCTATTCAAATAACTCACCAATTGTTTTCAAACGGAAATAACAAATGCATAATTGGTTTTGACCCACATTCCCTGCTTCAGCCCAAACTTTGTACAAGAGGATTTTGAAAATACTTTTCGAAAAGCCTGCTGCTCAGTCATCCGTGGCAGCACTGTTTTGAATAAGGTATCATTAGAAGAATATTGTGCTGCTCTTTACTAAGCAATACATTTCATCTCATAGAAATTATACATTTTTAATTAGAAGCTAATAAAGTTGGGTATACTTTTTATACCCACTGTATAAACATGATATAGATAAACATTATTTAATTTTCATGAGAGAATGACAAATTCACTGCAGGGTTCACGAATAGTCACTGGGTCATATCTAGACGAAGTAGCCAATAGCTTTAAATCAAAACGAATTGTTATCAGCAAGGTACTACTACTACTGTTTTTTCTCGAAATGGCGAACCATTATCTTTTTTTGTTCAGACTATGTCGCATAATTCTTTTCCTGTATTACAATTTATTGTTCACAAACCATGGCGCTAGTTCCAGTATTAGACAGTGTGAAGTAGACCGCCATGACAAAACAAGTTATTTGGCAAAGCAGACACGTCACTATAGTTTGAGCGTTTTGATAGAGAGAAGAGGAAATTCGATAAAAGAAGGCACGCGCTTTGTTGTTATGTCAGAGCAAATGAAAAAGTGAAATTACTTCTTTGCTTCATCCATTAGTGCTGTCTATCAGCGATTATTATCATGTTATGGAGAGATGAGGGATGATGAGGATTCGGCCAATATGTAAAACGACGGGAATGGATTTAAAGAGAACGTTGCTTTCCAGTTATTGCGAAAATGATCCTGCAAACTTTCTCATTCTTTTCACTCCCCATATTGAAGAATATCAGAGCAGCAATGTACCATGAAAAGTACTACTTTTGAAAGGACCTTATACCAGGGGCGGATCCAGGATTTCGTATAAGGGGGAGGGCACAAAAATGCAGGATTGTCAACTTTGGGAACTGCTTGAAGGGAGACCCATATTTTTTTGGTCTCGCCAGCCCTCTAAAAGTCGCTCAGTGGGGGGGGGGGGGGGGGGGGGGTTATGGGGTCCAGTTCCCCTCCATAATTCTCTGACAAGCAAAAAAAAAAAAAAGGTTTTCTGGTCGAAAAGGGGGGGGGGGGCACAATCGCAAATAGGGGTGGGGGGCACAATGCATTGTTTTCCCTCAAAGGGGGGGGGGGGGCACGGGCCGGGATTGCCCCCCCCCCTAAATCCGCCACTGCCTTATACGAGTATTTTAAATGTGACTAAAAATAGTTTACAAAATTCGACTGAATTCTGATGTCATAAGACGGTAGTCATATTATACCCATATTTTTGTCCCGTTTTTGTCCACTTATTACATACAGCAAACAATTAAACTCAATTTGTTATAATTGTGATGACTGTTTTTTTTTCTGGTCAGAGAATTTCGGAATGAAAAGGCATCCCAATATCTGATGACTTTTTTTCTCTCTCCCCCCCCCCCCCCCCCCCTGCTTATCAAAAAATGTTCGGAATTTACCCCAGCCTTCCTAAACAAATCCTGGATCCGCCCCTATTTCAAGCCTGCACATTCTCCGTCAACCTAGACATGTGATACCCTGGCAGGCAGCTATATCATGGCGCTGCACCATCAGCAGACGGTAAGGTGACAGTAAAACTTGGCACGAAACCGCTGATCAAACATCTTCTTAATTTCCGTCATGTTGACATTTCATGTGGCGCGAAATAAACATTCACCGCTTAAATTACGAGCCGTACCCGCGCTGTACACAGGTGTCCTACGCTGAATATCACAAGTCGCAATGTAGAATCACCTTACTTTCCAATAACTCATGGCTGAAATCCTTTTACGTAAAGAACTTTAAGGAAAAAAAGTACGTTTTAAAACTTCTATTGTTTGCAAAAAATTAGTCCCATATGGTATAAAAGGAGTAGGGACAGGTCTAGGGTTGTTAAAATGGGGATGGGGGGGGGGGGGTGCTGCAGGATTGATTTCTCTGAAATATATTAGCCCTGAATATCTTTTGTCAATAGATTTTTGTGGGGTTTTTTGTTCTGAATGGAACGACTCTGGCAGTAGGGTGGGTTACCAAGTAAAACAATTACTAATCGATATTTTCCCTTTCTCTGACAACATAAAAACTGTAATTAATTTCGGCTTCACGTTTGTATCCCTTTATTAAAGAATAAAAGAAACCAAACTTTTGACAATGATAATGATGATGATGGTGAATTGCAAAATACATAACAGAATAAACTGTAACCAATAATCTTTTCCCCTTTATGATTTTAGCTTATTATTTTTGTAGTATAAAACTCTTACATCCACTGGCAGGGAAAGCACATAGAACATATGTATTTCAAACTATCATTTACTACAGCTTTGTAGTTGTACCTCATCATTATCGTTCAGTTTTGTTGTCTTCACTAAGCTTCTTCATTAAATGAATTTACTATTGCGGGTGGACAAGATGGCGGATCCTGGCAGTTGTCAAACTGATGATGAATTTCTTTCTTGGTTATGTAGCAACCCACATAATCTACGTATTTGTTGTAATCTGATAGCGTTTCTTCCCAGTGTAAGCCTATCTTAATCCTCTCGTGTAGGTACATGTTCTTTTGTCGAAAACAAACTTTCAAAGCTATACCTAGGGCAGCAGTATAGTGCCTCCTTTTAGTGACGTTTTGCATTATCATTTGATCCAGAATGCTAGAAATTACACATTACATGTGAGCGGAGAAAGCAAAAATCACAAAATTATTTGAGTATTTTTCTAATGCAGTACGTTTTGCCGTTCACGAATAAGGGCAATCTAATTGTTACTAATCATGAACGTTTCTAAATTGGCAACGCAGTGTGCAACATATAATCAATATTTTCATGTATAAATTGGAAATGTTTTGCTTAAGTTTTGTGATTTTCATTCACATTGGTTCATTTAATAACCCTTTTTTTTCAAACTATGTAGGAATGGAAAATAAGAATATTTGGTGCCACTTTCAGGAGTGAAAGCTGATTAATTTAGACCTTAAGAAACCTCTGAACTGCTATGGGTTATAAAAGCTATTATAGAGAAGGTGGAATTCAGGTAAAGATAAACAATAATTTGTGAGATTTCTCATCCTTTTTGTGCTAGTTCGGAAGAATATCATAGAGGAAATATCCCCTTAAAAGGATTTACGCTTCAAATTCCCTCATTTTTGAAATATGATGAGAAATACTTGAAAAGTTCGGACCAAACATTCATGCCACATTGTGTATGTACACTGTAAAAAATTTTGCCGTTTTTTTTTTTTTTCAGGGGAATTTCCTGGAAGTCAGGATACCGGGAATGCCCGTTTTTCCACAGTTTTTTTTTACCGGAAATCAGCATATATTTACAATAAAATTATGTAAATTTACAATATAATCATGTAAATATATGCTGATTTCCGGTAAACCAACAAATTTGTTGTTGTTTTACAGGAAAAGACTGTAAAAAAAAAAATTGAAATAACGGCAATAACTTGTAATTTCAAGGGCTAAAAAACCTGTAGTTCTATACAGTTATTTTTTTACAGTGTATACACATGTCTGTTTGTGTTACATTGTGACCTCAAGCAAACTGAGTCAATTTCTTATCATTCTAATGATTCCATAACTTAACAGTTTATACACCAATTCTTATGCAGTACGTCATCAACATTTCCCAATTGCTTCCAGAGTCTTAGAAAATGCAATCGCTGGACCAGAACTGAATTTCATCTTCAAGTATGTGAAATGTATAAAGTGATATGAAATTGCGCCATGTAACAGTTTGCTGGGAGCCAAAGGGCATTAACTCCGTACAGAAAAAAAAAAACCTATATGAGTTAATACCTTTCTATCTCTACGCAGACGCATGATACATTAATTTTTTTTTTTTTTTTTTTTTTTTTTTTTTTTTTACAACACGATTCCTTAAGACGACTTGATATCTGGAATTGTGAATTTATGTAATTTCACTTTCTCTTTCTTTCTCTCTCTCTCTCTCTCTCTCTAAAAAGGAAAAACCTTGAACTGAAACAACATGCCATCGCTATAGGCCTAGGATGTTTTTCTGGGCGGAAACAAGAACTTGAGATAGACAAGGTTGTTTTGATGTGCCCAAGAGTGCTTTATTTTTAACTCATAAATAAAGAGGAATAACTTATAGCGAAAAGGTATGTCTTTCCTAATTAAATGTTCGCTTCAGACAATGGAATATATATTTCGCAAGTATTATGTTAAGTTGCATCCATTTAATGAGCATTGTAATTTCCCTTACTTGATTATATAAAGCCTAGTCATTTCTGCTACAATAAATATTTCTAGAAAATTTGAAAAATGAACTCCGATTGTCAAGAACATGGAGTATATCATTCTAGAAACAAGATTTTATCAACATGATTTAACGTTCGCTATGTGACGAAAATTGAATAACTAGTAGCACAACGAAGATATTTTAAGCTAGACTGTGGCATAAAAGCTAACTCGAATACTAATAACACAAAAACATATAATGAAAAGATCGAGATTTCCTATAAGCAAAGTGATATTCATCATAAGGTGTATTACCTTCTTTGTATTTGCCTTATTGACACGCGGTATTATAGATAAAGATGAGTTCTGGTCATGCGATTACATTGCGCAAGAAACTGTCTCAAAACAATTGGGAAAGGTTGATTATATAGTACATAAAAATTGGTATATGCCGTCAGGTTTTAGAATCATCAAAATAAGAAGAAATTGACTCAATCCTGCTGAGAGTCACATGCACTGCACACAGAAATGTGTATATGGGACTACACACACACACACACATGTTCGGCACGAACATTTTAGCTGTTTCTTGTCATATTTTGAATGTGAGGGCATTTGAAGAGCAATCCTTTTCAGGGGACATTTCTACTATGATAATCTTCTAAATGTTTTTAGTGGCTGTTTCCTCACTATCAGTTGCCCCAACTTTTATAAGAACTAAAGTCACATCGGGAAAAAATTATACAATCATCCCAGTTATCTTGATTATGAAAGAGACTTAACCCACCCAGATTTTTTGAAACCTAACAAAACCTAACAAATCCAATTAAGAGCAGGAGAGAATGTGCAAGCTAACAAATTATCTTTGACCTTTTCCAGAACTCAAACTTCTCTTTAAGTATTTAATACAACGCGGCCCTTATGTCATGTTGCTTATTTCATGTATTATTATGACTTATTTAAAAAGGACAGAGTGGTGATATGTATCAGTGATATCCAACAGATGCAATGAAAATTAGTTATTAACTTGCGAGGAAGCGTAGCAACCAAAAAGATGGGTTTGTGAGATGAAGTAGTACTTAACCGTGGAGTCAAAGTGCAGGCAAAAACAGCAAGGCTCTGATGTTCATTCATTATCATACCACCAAATACAATAATCACGAATTCCTGCTCTTAATTGGATTTGTTAGGTTTCAAAAAAGCTGGGTTGGTTAAGTTTCTTTCATAACCAAGACAACTGGGATGATTGTATAATTATTTTCCCGATGTGACTTTAGTTCTTATAAAAGTTGGGGCAACTGAAAGTGAGGAAACAGCCACTAAAAACATTACCCGATTTGATGGTGGGCTCATTGGGAAGCAAGGGGCGTTGCCTTTGCCCGCATCTGCCTTTTGTCGCTTCTGGTTTTTTGGTATTTAGTATCCTTTCTGGCTCGCATTATTTGCTGCAATGTCCGTCATCTAACATTGTGGCTTTAAATTATATAGGCAAGTAACACCATAAAGAGAATACATAATAAGAATACAACATCCCCTTTTCGCAAATCTGTGTACAAAATTACATCGCTAAAGAATGCATCATACTTTTTGCAAACCTAGTTACAAACTTCAATCACAAAAAAAAAAAAAAAAAAAAAAATCGTTATGACAGTAAGGATGGCATCTATATCATCTAAATATATACAGTAACAGTCTGAGGAGCGTAGTACTGTCAAGGAGTTATCACGTTCTGTGATAACTCCTTGGTACTGTAGTACAATATTAACTGATGAAGATGAATGAACATCAAAGACGGCTCGAAAGGTTGATGTCATTGTATCACATTAATACTGCACTATTAGTACAGTATTAATATCATAATGTCTTTTCTGAATCCCGACATGAGCATTGTTGCTAGGCAACAAGATTATCTAAGGCCATAAATGATAAGATACAAAGGACATTATCAGGAAGAATATGTTTCCTGTTTCTCGCAAATCCTTCAAAATACTGGGTATTTTTTTCAATTAAATTTCTGAATTTGTATTAACATAATATAGGAAGGCATATATGCGCATGCGTTTCTTTATTCATTGTCTGAGTTTAAAATTTTTTAATGATTAGGTTCAGATCATGTCATTTCTTGGTGGATCAACAGAATTATCGTCTGCTTGGAGCCAGAAGGGCATTAACTCTGTTTTAAAGTATATGAGTTAACGCCCTTCTGGCTCCAAACAGATGATATTAAGTATTATCCCCGATGAAAATTATGTTTGATGCAGTCTATCATCAGGATTTTTATATTTATAAACTTCCAGGTGTTTCTTTTACATGATATTATTCACAATTCATGCCGAGGAAAAGTTGTTTACAAAACTGTAAAAAGCAACAAATACAAAACAAAGCAAAACATAACAAAACAAATAGGCCTTCATCAAGGGAATGTTTAATTTGAAGAAAAAAAAGTATCAAGGTAGAGATCATATTTACAAGTGGGTCATGAACAAGCGCATTTTAAAAATCGACAAAGATAAAATGATGCTTCAAAAACTGTTTACATTTCCGAATCTGAACTTCTTGTTTTGTCAGTTTTTCGTGATATCAATGACAATGAAATAATTGTCTCCATGATCTATAGCATGTCTTTCTATTCTTCATCTTCCAGCAGCTCTCAAAATTGAAGCCAGAATTCCTTATTCCCAGTGATGTAACCGTGGGAAATGGACTGATTGATTTATTTTGTGTCATTTCAATTAATTTCAAATCCAATGTCATTACCTTTAATTTGATTTTGTGCTGTTTTTTTTTTTTTTTTTTTTTTTTTTAGAGGGGTGGTCACAGGTGATGTCATACACAAACTGTAAGTTTAATGAACTTTTCTGGGATTTGAAACAAAGGGATCGAGGCATGAGCCGCCCTTTTTATTCTACGCCATCGCGTTGTCTATAAGGAGGGAGTGATCAATGCCTTGATGTAAAGTCAATACCCTCTGTGTAAAGTTCAGAGATATCATCTTGTACACAACGAGGGAACTTAAAACGTTTAACGGGGTCGCGGACTTGTGCTTTCATTTCCTGCTTCTTCTTCTTTTTCTTCAATTACCTACATGTACGTCTGTAATCAAAGTGCATTGTGACTTAAGTCCAACGAGTTATCCATAAGATTCCTTAAGCACCGTACCTGCGTAATTCCTAATCCTACCCCCTCTCTTCCCGTTCTCATTTTTTCGTTTAACCCGTCATCAAAGCGAATTTATTATACCTTCACCTTTATCATTTCCAGTTGCCTGGCCTATTTTGATGTTATTTTCGATCAGTTATTGGTATATCCAGCACTGTATATGGGGTGTTGTTTTTTGCTGCGTGCTGTCATGAGTAGATACTTTGTTATGCCTATGCATTCCCTATGTCGTGGTTATTAATGAAAGCAACGTAATAATTAGTTTTTGTAGAGTTTCATTTGCATCGTATTCTCCGGCTTTTCCTTGTGCCCTAACGAAGGTGCATGCTCCGACATAATGTTCCAATTACTTCATTTCGTCAAAGATAATATTATAGGGTTAAGTTAGGTTTCAATCGGGTTTAAGGTTAGGTGTAGGGTGATAGGGTTATCATTTTTATTCATTTGGCACTTTAAACACATCACGAAACAATAGACAATGTACAGTTAACTTGAATGAGTACAATAATTTTATTGATGCTTGCGCACCTACCAGGCGGCCTTGGTAAGGAACATGTTACACTAATGACCATGGCCCACGGGCCTTCCTTCCCAGATCCCACACATGATCGGGCGCACAAGCATCTTTAACATACAGTGTGTTTACCAACAAAGAACAATATCACATTAAAAAAATGACAGGTGAGCAGGTGAGAAGTTCAAACGCAATATATATGTAGCTTAATTGAGATTATAAAGTAATGCCAGACAGAGAGAGGGGAATAAAGAGAGAAGGAATTGCAGAAAGCAGAAGAAGAAGACTGCAAGAAAGGTATCAAGTTTGGGATCATGATTGAGATGCCATTTGCATATTATCATCGCAGTACTTGAGTTATAAAACATAGGCCAGTAATCAATACAAAAGAAATGTACATAGTATGTTGAACTTCATGTTTACATTGTGAGAGCAGAGGCGGCGGAACGTCGGGCTCGGACAATGGAATGGAGGGGCACCCCCACTTTCATTGTCCGAGCCCAACGTTTCTGCCGCCTCTGTGTGAGAGTGAAATTGTGAAAAAGATAAATGCAAAATGAACATTATCAACATTTTTGGTAATTACGGGAATAATTAGCCCATGTAATAACGCCATCAAAATAACGCCCAGTATACAATGGACATAAGACTCCAAGCGCCAATTGTATTACTAAGCTAATTAAACATATAATATTGGGTTAAATGATTTCTCTCGTCTACATGTACGTTAAAGGGTAAATTCAGACCTTTTCTATCCTTTTCCCCCATTTATTGCAATGCACACTAACTTTTATACACCTGATTTAGATATAGCTTTGCGGTTATCTCCATACAACTTTTTATAAAGTTTCACTTTTAATACAAGAAGTAGATGATGACGTAGCAGAAACCCTGCTTGAAAATCTTGGAGGCAGTTATATGGCACCGGCATTAATGTGTAGGGGAACTTCTAATGGTACAGATTGCTTTCTTGAGTATAGAGAGTCAGTTAGAGAAGGTTCAAGATTCAAGGTTTCTTTATTTCCACATGATGTCTTTCGGTGTTTTACATAATTATATACAAATTAGTATAACATGTATATCAAACAAAATTACGTACAAATTAAGTACAAATGTTTACATAAATGGAAAAATTTTGAAAAGAATTAAGTACAGTAATGACATATAACAAACAATTATACTGTCATAATTTCGGTAATATTAGGCATAGTAAAGAAAGTCAGAATAAGGGCAGGCGACATAAAGTTAGCTTAATTTGGAAGAGCGTAGCATTATACTCACCGATGGTATATAGTACAAAACGATTGAGATGAAGTCTACAATAATACAGAATTAATGATCTGAAATCTAGAGCAGGTCCGATGGTCATGGGGACACATGATAGTGTCTATATTCTCATCTCTGAAGTATCCTGACTCGAATCTGAAATGAAACCCTTTCACAATGGGTAAACCGTCGATAGGGAGTTGGTCAACTTTGAGTCCTTGACCAAATAACAATAAGTAACTCATAACTTTGACTCGGTGTTGGGGTGTGGGTCTATTATCTGGAAGGAGTGATGTAAATAAGAAGTCTGTAAGTGACCAATGCGTCATTAATTTTAATTGGAAGTTTTATGAGTCATACATTTCAGGAAGTGTAAAGTTTGCAAACATATGAACTTTCCTGTTTACTTTCTGTAAACAAATTTGGTAAGGTATTGCTGAATTATTGATGAATATTAAATGGGTCACATCATCTCATAACACTGTTAAAAACAATAGGGCTATTCACCTATGCATGTCATTCACTAAGCGTAATCGTACCTTTCAAGTCAATCATTATTTTTTCCCAGTCCAAGACCCGTATATTTTAAGAAAAATATACGTGGTGCGTCATCAGTCTCTTTAATGTGTTTGCGTGTGTGTGTGTGTGTGTGCGTGGGGTGTGTGGATGTGTGTGTTTGTGGGTGTGTGGGTATACGTAATTGAGGTTTTACAGACGTGAATCCATCATGTTTATGTCCGGGGACAGACTTTTAACGCACAATCCAAAAAACGCGACTCGGCTTTGAACCGAGGTCCGTCAGAGTCGGTTTAATGGGGGAAGACGTAAGCTGACCACTAAACCAACTCACACCTAACATGTAGATTTGACATGTAAATATCATATTTTTGTCTGAAGCTTTAAGTAAAATATGTGTTTAACTGGACGGCAGTGAATTATCAAGATCAGGAAAATGAAAGTGCGCAGGGCATAGGGAAAAAGATAGGTCTGCATGGACCTGCCCTAAAACACACACGCATAATTACACACACGCGCGCACACACACACTTAATGGTATCATTCGCTTTGATCCTATCGCCTACTTGAACACATGTTACAAAACACGAGTTATGAAGCTGTATCAATCGCCATGATTACCTTACTAGTGGCTTAATGGTAATTGGTTCACGCTGTACATCGCATGCTATCCACATGAAACGAGAATAGCCGGGGGCGCGCTGACTCGTTCAAATAACAAGGATTTAGTAAAAACCGCAGGCAGCATTGGGGCTACAGGTGGCAGCGGTAGGGAGCGGTAGTGGAGAGGATAAGGGGAGAGGGGAAGGCACATGCCCCGGGCGGCGAAAAGGGTGCGAAAACGAAAAAAGAGAGCAAGAGCAAGGGGAGAAAACGACGAAAAATAAGGTTATATGCATCCCAACGTGCATGAGGTTTTTAAAATGCGAAGAACTGTTTTTAAAGCTCGGGCGCTTCGCTCGATCCCATGTTTCTGGAGGGGTCGTTATATTTCACACCCAAATATAGGATGTGGTGCATGAATGGGAAATTGCACCTTTTTTCATGAGGGTAAAATTACGTTTAAAACTGCATTTGTGATAGGGTGAGAATGCTTGTGCAGTTATTTATCAAACTTTCGATCCCAACCACATGTTTAAGTGCATCGAAATTCACTTCCACGTAGTGCCATAATTTCTGAATAAGTTTGTGCAGGGTAGATAGGTTATTGCTTGCCCCGGGCGCCATCATCTCTAGATAAGCCACTGGTAGGGAGTCATCCTTTTTTTTAATGGGGAGGGGCCCTTAAGGGAGTAGGAATACATAACACGCTTTCTACGTTAGACGGGAAATGCCAGGTAATGGCCGACTCTGTGACAGGTCGGAGAAAGGGGGCTCCAGTTGGAAGTCATCCTTTTATAATGGAGGGGGCTTTAAAGGGGGTAGGAATATACCTCATGCTATCAATGTTAGACGTAAAACGCTAGGGGCGGGCCAATACATAATAATTCAGATGGCCTTGGGACAGTGGGTTGGCGGAAGAGACTCAGGTGGGCAATTATCGTTTTGTAACTGGGGGGGGGGGTGGGGCTTTGAAGGGCGAAGGAAATAAACCCAATATACAGTGTGGTTTGAAAGAAAGATATCATTAAAGCAATATGAATCATAAAATACCATATTTCTTTTTATTTCCAAAATAATTATGCTAGAAATTTGGGAGAAGAACATTGTGACACATTGAACTTTTGTCGTCATTTTCAAGGGGTAAACCAAACACGATCAAAAAGACTTTCGAAAAAGCAACTCTAGGGCAACTTCAATACCCTATCGTATATCCATAGAAAGCATGTTCAGATTACTTAATATTTTAATGAGGTTGCGCATGATTGTTTACGAGGCTCGTGGGAATATCCTGGAACTGATTGTGACTGACCTCTATGAATTTGCTTTGGGGAAATAGGATAATCGTTAAACAGGATAAATAAAAGAGTTATTGACAGAAAAGAAAAGAGATATTGATAGAATTTTAAAAATTCATTTGGTCAGTTTCTTTTTCATTTCATTTGAATTGTTATTTGATTAATATATTCAATTCTGCATTGAAGTATCTGTTCTATTCACAAATATGAATAGTAAAATAACACAGCTAAACAGCACGTGCTCAATAGTAAGCAAACATTATGATGCTTTCTGAGCCCTGACAGTTAACCCCAAAGTAATAGAGTTCCTGGTGGTGCAGTATAGCAGTTATTTAGCAAGGAGAGACGAAGAAAGATGTAAATAAATTGAAGAGAAAGAGAGGAGGAGCGACAAAATTGCAAATTCTGTTCATGACTATAAACTGATATAATTATATCCAGTCAAAGTGCTGCATTTCGTTGACAAATACATTCATAAATTATGCAGCATATACTGGGAAAGCAGCGTTATCTCATTTTTTAAAATATTGTAATAATCATAATATGTTAATAATTCAAAGAGTACGTATCCCCTATCCCTCTCTCTCTCTCTCTCACACACACACACACACACGCACACACCTTTACCACCACCACCATAACACCTGTCTGTAGGATAAGCGATTTTGAAAAAGTAATCTTATGTTACTTTTAATTTCGATGCAGGATAATTTACTCTTATATTCAGCAATTCTTTTTTAAAATAACCAGTATTGCTAGACATAATGGAAGTGAAACGATATCAGCAAGGAAAGAAACATGCATTATCATGAACGGATCAACCCCTGGAACCCCGCTCTCTCCGCCCCGCGTCTAGACTGCGCAACAATATCCCATGTTCAGCGCGCTGCATCGCATGTTTCTCGTGTAGTTGCAGCTGGTAGAGTTTATACGCCAGTCACAGTGGAGAGGGTCTGCATGCGTGCATCACATCAGTTGACTGGGCTCAGCTCACGTGACATTCGCTATGAGTCCCGGGAAACCTTACAAATCAACTAGTGGTTGACGTAGTGATGTTTGTGCAACTTCACTGGGTACATGACTTCCGTCGCAACACGAAAGAACATAGAATATATCTGTATACTCCGTAACCCTGAAAACTATTCATAGTTTGAAGCACAGTCCATGCATCTCAACGCTGTTCTGAGGGAATCGTTTGTCATACTTAATATTTGAGTGTCGGTGAAATCGGGGAATTGCTTAAAACCATGTGGAATTTACAATTCGCACCAGTTGCTGTTGCCAAGTAGTAAGATTTGAATCTAGATGTATTGTGATTTATCCGCGATATGTGATGTTATAAACTAGCGATTAATATGGTTGAAGAGTGGACGACATTTAATATTGCTTTTTGATTGGAGACAATCGTGAATACAGACAAGGTACAACATACACCTTGTTGCAATGGCTGAATTCATCGGTAAATACCTATGCCCGTGCGTCCCTCTGGCGAACGTCAGTGGACGTCGAAGTGCCAGATCAAAGGTAAGGGCCTTAGCCAGGAAACGCCACAAAAACAATCAAGGAGGTCCAGTGAGTACAAGCGGTGTGGAAGACTCAGTAACGATTACCCGAAATGGTAGCCTTACAATATTTTCCATCTCAGGAGCCACAGATGATGCCCATGGTGAAGGCATGGGTCACGTTCATCCTTACGGCGAAGCTCTCCGAGACAAAGCTGACCTACCCGGTACAGTACCGACGGCAGAGGAGAAGGGCGCAGAGACTGAAGAACTCAAGTACAGCGTGGCGGATGGTACGAGGGTGTTATCGACTGAGACTCTTATGAGGATTCCGCAGCCTAGCAAGGCTTACGTGAGCAACGTGAGGATGAGGAGGCTTATGAAAGAGTTTAAAGCTGTCACGAAGATCACTGAGGTAGCTAGGCAAAAGGAACAAGAAGAAAAGGAACGGTGTGCAAATGATCAGAAAGAGACAGCCCAAAAGAAAGATGTATCAGTGAGTAGCAAAAATGATTTGCGAAATGAAGACATGCAAGAAAAATCTGGAACAGAATCGAAGAGCAGTGAAAGTGAGAAGTCAGACAGAACACTTGAATCGTCGAGCGAATGTGACAATAGATCTGTAAGCAAGGTACCAGAAGCTGCTGCCGGTTGTTCCACATCTACCGTAGATGTTAACGGGGAGAGTAGTGGTGATACAGGAGAGAGTAGCGGTAAACATGACGAGGAAGGGGCCGAAGCAGTTAAGAAAGCATTGTCAGATGGTGGATTCATGACCAAAAATGAGAAACTCACAGGGCCTCCATACGAGGTCGAACTCGTCAACGACAGCCTAGCCGATTGGAATGTCAAACTGTTTCACGTCAACCCCAAGTCGTCATTGAGCAAGGACATGAAGAAACACAACTACGAGTACATTCTTTTCAATATCACCTTCCCTGACAACTTCCCGTTCACCCCGCCTTTCGTACGCGTGGTCAGCCCCCACATCGAATACGGATACGTGCTTGATGGTGGGGCCATTTGCATGGAGTTGCTCACCCCTCAAGGGTGGTCGAGTTCCTACACGATCGACGCCGTAATCATGCAGCTCGGTGCGACGTTGATAGCAGGGGATGGTCGGATTGTGCAGTCTAGTTACCGGAGCGACGTTCCCTTTAATAAGCAGGAGGCCGAGGTTAGCTTCCGCGCCATCGTGGAGACACATGAGAGGTACGGATGGCATAAGACACCGGGAGACAACAGTTGATGGAAGACACTTCCTATATCTCAAATGCTTAATGGGGATGATAGCCTCCGATTCACCTTGATATTAGGGTTGTTTTGTCGTGCAGAGAAATTACTATGCTGATGCTCAATCAAAATGTCTTGCATAGAATCGAGTTAGATCATCATCAAAATAGATCAGCTCGTTCATTAGATGTTGATTGGAGGAGAATACTTGATGCTTGATAATTTTTACGATATTTCTGTGCTAGTGGGAGCACATTGAGTCGTGAAGAAAGTCAAAAAGAAGGATGGAACACAAGAAAACACAGCGCAGCACCAGAACAACTAAAAGCGACTTGCCGATCTTCTTGACCCTTAGGCGGCCTGAAGCCTCTTGGGGGTAGTGAATGTCTTTCAATGCTTAATTTAAAGAGAGAAAAAAAAGGATGATTCATATCAATGATTTATTCCACCACAGACGTGAGCAGTGGTATGGGTTTTTCTTTTTTTGCACTGCTTATTTTGTATTGTATTGGTTTACCTTTTGAAAACAAAATCTCTTTTTTTTTTTTAGCAGTCATGATCAATTGGTTTACCCTTTGAAAACAAAATCCTTTTTTTTTTTAGCAATCATGATCAATCACTAATTAATCTGTGTCATAAACATGATTGTTTGTACAACAGTTGTATCCATTGCACTCAATCACGTATGTTATCGGTTCGTAGCATTGAAGCTTTGGTACTCATGTCTATAGCGTCGAAGCAAAATTAAACCGATGTGATTTCCTCAATTTGAAATGCAATACATTGTGTGTTTCGCTAGTGAAATCAAGAACGGCGTAGTCATAACGCCAAAGAAATTTCAAATCGATCGTTATATTGGCAATCCGGAGTAATGTAATTTTTTCTTTAGTCTATTGTCTGTCTGGTGTCGATCTCACCGGTGTGGTCGTTATGTAATGCAGTGCAATGTGTCTGTTTGAATAGGACCATCACAGTGGTAAAGTCATATTTTACCAAACATATACATGTATGTTGAATGTAGATGGAGCACGTAAGTTAGCTTTCAAAATTTGAATTGATTACTTGAGTATTTTTTTAAAGTCTAAACTATATCAAAACTAAGTGACCAGCAAATGTATTCTACTCGTAAAGGACAACTTGAACTGTGTTAAAAATCTGATTGAATGATATTTAGTCTCGATCGTGTTAACGCATATCGTGAGTAATGCTTGGACTTGGACAATTGTTTGTTACAACTGTTATTAGCCCGATTACTCAACGATATCTTAGTGTGATATTAACGAGTAAACTTAGTGCCTCTTTCATATGTTAAAAAAAATGTATTAGCTGCATTTTCTGGGTAAATTTCCTAGTAAGCATCATATTTTGGAGAGACATTAATCTTCATGTACCAAGGGGAACAGGGAAACGGGGGGAGGGGTGGGGGACGACCCAGCAGGATCAAAAAGTTGTCGCTTCTTTTACAAATCCGTTGATTTATTTCACAAATTTTATGATCACCATCGAGTCCTGATAGTCCAGTCGAATAACTGGTATGATAATTAATGCAAAAATTGCCAAGAGGTTGGAAAATCTAAGGCAAGCAGAAATCCATTAATGACTTTCGATAACTGCACCCAGCATTAGTGTTGATTTCTTTTCTTTTTTTTTCGCATTACGAACCTTACCATGCAGTCGGACATCAGACTGCAAATGAGCAAAAAGGACTGATTTTTATGTCCATTGCCTAAAATGGCACACTTTCCTTGTATATCAGTGAGCTGTGTCATGGTCATGGTTATGTAAACGAAAAAAATATATAAATGCTTTGTTTTCCACAATAATATTTTTTACACTGATTAATGAACAGTTGAACAATTCATTTATACTTTGTTTATTGCATAGATCATGGTGTTAAGGGTTAAAACGGAATGAAATAGTAAAAAACATCTATATATTTTACACACAGAGTGAATGGATATTCAATCAAAAAATATATACATGTGTCCTCGAAGTTATCTAGGCAATATATTCCTATACATGGGATTGCTTGAATAGGCCACCAGATGCAAGACTGGATAGGATGTTTGATTAGTGACTATTTGATGAAGGGCAGAGTGTTTACGTCGATTGGATGTTGTTCGTCGGAGTTTCATCTCTATCCTTTCAACAAAGTCAGGATCAAGCAGTATTCGATCTAAATGCAAAATACATTTTTTTGAATTGTCAATATTATCTTGACTTACATGTAGCTCTGTGATTGTTGAATAGACAAAGTTGCATTTAAAAAGAACAGGACCTGATTTAACAATCATGTAAAAGCTCATAAATAAAACTTCTGGATTTTATCCACTCTGAAATTTCGATTCATTTTCAAGTTTTGGTCAATTTATTACCAATTTATTCACATAATTTCAACATAAGCGAAGTGTCACAAAGTTCTGATTTCTCCTTTTTCATGTTATTTATTCATCATGACAATTAGCAAATGCTAACTAACCTATTTACGAATTGGAACATGCCTGTTTCATTTAATCACAGCGCAGGAGCAGAACTAGTAAAGCAGGTTTTGAAATGAAATACTAAGTAAAACACTTTGGTGCCTCTCTAGTTTGAAGCGTATCATTATGATGACAAGCCATAGGCTATATATCTTATTTTGTCTACATATCCGTTAACCTATCCAGAAACGCAAGTTCTACAAGTTATAGAATGAAGAAATGGTTAAACAAATCGTTCCTCTAAGGCAAAGGATCTGTAAATTACCATGTAGACATGGCTTACATTACTTTCTTCGCTCTCTCTCTCTCTCTCTCTCTTACAGTTATACGATGTGATTATGCATGGCTGTACAAACGAACGTAGTATATCCATAGACTATGTGATGGCGGTGGCCGCTTTTTTTATGTGTTGCTCTGGGGGTAATGCTTGCTTTCAAAGAAGGTGACTTGTATCATCCTCAAGCCAAGGACATATCGTATTCGGTGATCAATGGCTGTTGAAACAAAGGTCGAAGTGACCGGACGTATTTTTCTCTTTATCCGGCTTGTTATAATGCACTCCTGAGGCGCCGACTTTAAAATCATCATGAAGATAATGCCCTCGGAAAAAACCTCATCTCATCATCATTAGCTGCATCCACAAAATGGGTGTTTAACTATTGTTGCTAAGGACGACTGAGTGCTCATTTTCAGCCCACGAAATTATAAATAATGTGGTGTCGCCTTCTACGGACGCTCGCCCACTGCAGTGATATAATCCGTTTTTACTATTTTCGTATATAGATTACCGATGTCATTTTTTGAGTTGAGAGCAGAAGCTTCACTAGAGGAGGAGGAAGGATGCCAAACAAATCCATAAATTGCTTTGGACAATTTTTTTTTTACATTATCATAGGACCCTTTTATTACTGTTGCTTGTTTTGCTTGTTGAAAAATTTTCAGAAATACCTCTCAGAAAATATTTCTGACACCTCCATCTTTTCTAAATATCCAAGCGACACCACTGACTGCGAGATTTGAGAAGGGAATTGCTCTTGCCTTTCTGCCAGAAAAGAGGTTCTTTTGTTGTCAGTACGATGTCAGTACTGCTTCAACAGCTCGACAATTTTTACGTCGCAATAAATCTCAAGCTGCTGAAAGATTTTTTTTCCTTCATATTTGCGTACTTAGAACATTAACCTCCCCCCCCCCCCCCCCGAAACCACGTAACTGCCTTCAAAAAGATGAAGGGAAATCATTGTGTTTAATGGTTTGTTTCCAATAGTATCGGAAATGTCGTGTCAACTCAAGTTACTCAACACATCTCCAAATGTGTTTCCATAGCAACAGATATGGTACACGCTTTCATGTTTTACTGGCATGATTGCAACTAAAAGTATCCTTGAATATCTAGGTTTATTGTCCTAAGGTGGGATTGCTATTTCTTTCACTCTCCCTGATTGTAGCTTACAAAGATCCAATCATGTAAGGCTATACCTCTTTATTTCTACTTTGAGGGTGAGGTAATTCTGATGGATTTCTCTTTCTCTCTCTCTCTCTCTTGCTTTTTTACCACGAGGCCTAGACACTTCTCATCCTAAGATGTAATTTCGAGGTATAATAACCATTTTTTTTTTCAAGGGACAACAGAGTGCTCATTTTCAGCACGATAAACTACAGATAATGTGATGCAGCCAAATTGAATGATTGTTTTTAAAAAGCAGTACAGTAGCCAAGTTTTGTTCATGCTGGGGTAGTCTAATGAAATGTGCCAATAAATTGAATTGGAACTGTAGTCTCACGTTCCCCGACAGAATGTTGAAATGATGCGGTATAATAATATGTGCCGACGAGGATTCAAAAATATTAAAGGGGGGAATTTTAATTAAGCCCGCCCCTCCCATATAAGATATGCTGATGAAATATAATATCAGTGGGGGCTCCCCCGCCCCGCCCCGCCCAATTATGTTTGTGTTAGAAAGTACGCATCGCCGTATAAGCATAGCCGTCGTGACAATAACTGCTGACGAGGCCCTTTCAAATATTTAATAATCATAATTGCAATCCCATTTTTTGATGGTTTATTGCCTTGACTCTGCAATAATTAAAGTCCAGGTTCGCACGGAATTGATCAACCTTGGCTACAACAATGGGCCCATATATTATCTCTAATTGGAATTCATAGTGAATTCACCATACAAAGGACTGCAATCTCGCTGGATTATCCGTGTGAATGTGGATTTACAGTTTTTGTCAGCGTAAACAGACAAAGATTAGATTATCAATTATTTGTGGTTGTATTTATACTCGAGATTATAGTTAGAGCTACCTCTCTGTCTCTCCACCCCTCCGCAAAAAGATAGACGAACATTATGGTAGACAGCATGATACATCTTGTCTTAGCTTCTCTTGTCTCCCTTCACTTCACTTTCATTTTGACTATGGGCCTCTATGCGTTATTTTGATTATGATTTTCCATTAGTTGTGTTCATTTCCCGCTTAAAACTAGAAAAAGCCACGAAAATTTGCAGGAAAATATCGTTTTATCATTTTCATTTAGATGATTCTCTCAGACTGAAACAAATATTTATCTTCGAGTTAAAAGGGGTATTCAGTAATTGATGAAATAGACACTTTATTTTTTTAAAGTAATGTATTGCTGCAGTTAATCGAAATAGGCAATAAAATTGCAAAACGATGAACGTGCATTACACTTTTCATCAATGTCGAAATATTCTCACCGTATACGTCAATATACTTTGGGTATTAAAAGAGGGAAATATTCTCGATATTCTGTCGTATTTCCCATTAGTGGACTATATTAGGCAGCGTATTGTGCTGCAAAGATACGAGTTTGCTTAATAATGCATACTCTGACCTCCTTTTTCCTTTAGGTTTACAAGATAATTAACTTGTTCTCATTGCTAACGGTTAGACTGTCCGTAACTGGCTTCCCAATGATCGTCAAATAATGTAAGCAAATCGGGGGATACACCCATTTTTAAGTTACACGTATAATTGTGTTCCCCAAGGCGATATTAAATCAGCATTGCAATTACCGTGGCTTGTGTTAAAGCACTTGATCAACGTATACATTAAACTTTTACTTCATAAATCCGCTGTTAATTCGCATCGCATACTACACGATCTGGGAATAATTTGTAATAGCATTTGATAAAAAATGATATTAACTGAGATTATGAATGAAGGCATGTAAATAATCAAATCGAAGTTTTAGGGGAACTGTAAGCCTCCTTGTAAAGGTGAAGTCAAATCGGCTGTGAATTGTACTTACGTCAAACAAGTCAAACCAGGGGAGCGATTTGAAGCTGAATTGGACTTTATTTTGAATAGAAGGCTTAAAATCTACTACAATTTAGTTTTTTTTAATCATTTATATCACTCTTCAGAACCTAACTTAGGAAGAAAACATTTTGTTCAAATTTCTAGATCTATTGCGTTTTTACCTACGCTAATAAGGACTATGGAGACATTAGGTGCATGCGCCAGTGATTCAGCGGAATGTTTGCATTCATCTTTTAAACAGTTAAAGACAAACAATATGTTTGATTGAGGTTCTGAATAGTTACATAGATAGTTACATCGAAATTACGGCCTATTACGAGCATTCTAGTCGAAGGAAAGCTCAAATCGTAGTGACGTCGGAGTGGTCTTGCTATTGTCTACGATTTGAAACTGATTTGGCCCTCATTCCGGATATAAGGCTGACATCACACCATGATTCCTGTGTTGAGTATCTACATCATTGTTCAGAACCTGAATCAGGTAGCTGTCACTTGTTAAAATGCCTATAATGCTATTGCGATTTATTTCCAAAATCGCATCGTAGTCGATCGTATAGTGTGCGATGGGCTTAAAAGTTCGCACTAACCGCTGACGCAGTCCTCTGTCTGAAAATGAACCCTCATGTGCGACATGCTTAACTCAAGGATGCACCCAAAACAACAACACCCATTACAATTCCAATTTGAAGGCAGTGAGGCGTCAAACCAGTGCAGCAACAATTGAATCCTGCAAATAGGAAAAACAGATTTAACATGGTACAGACAATGCATTTGATTGATGTGTCGAACCAGTGAGTCGCTTTTCAAGTGTTGCGTCAACAAAGAACTTTTGGACAACCCCTTGCGCTAGGCCGGCCCTTGAACCCTTTGTCAACCAGCTGCGTCTGTACCTTTACAAATGATGCGTCAATGAGTAGATGTTCATTTGGATTGTGCTTGTTTGGCGCGATGGAATCGGCACCTCTGTACCGATGTAGCGAGCATCGTCTCAGGGTATAAAAAGCACCCCCTTCCCCTCCCCTCCCTGTACGAAATATGAAGTTCTATTTTCATTTATATCCCGAGAAAGTTCACGGCTTTTAAGCTACATTTTCAAACTGAAAATTGGATTGCACTATTTGATGAATGCGTAGAATTTAAAGGCAATAAGGACATGATGCGCTCCAAACCAAGTGGCAGCGTCACCGCATTAGAAGACAGGTACGAAATTGAGTTTCATAAAAAAAAATTCAGCGCACTGATACATACATGTGTTATCTTTCATTATGACCATGATTATACCTCCGTCACACCAACTAGACCGATATCACACCGAATAAAAAATTACGTTGATCCGAATGGCCAAGAATCGGTCGGTTTAGAATCGTGGAGTCGGTGTCTGGGGTATTGCGGTAGGAAAGAGACAATGTGAGATCGAAATGCTAATAATCTGCATTCGCATGCGCAATCAATTTGCCCATGGACAGATCGGACGTGAGGTAGATATAAATCTATGCGATCGAAATGATAATTGTGTTTTCACAATTATGTTGCCGTGCGTTGCTCATTGGAAGTTGTCTCCTATAATGATTTGAATCATCAAAAAATAAGCTTATATATTTGCAACGCAAAAATAGGATGTTTGTAAATGTTTTTTAAGGCGAAGGATATTCCCTCAGTATATAGCACCTTCGAGTGTGTAAAACCTAGATTTTGACTCCATATCAGTTCTGTCAAACCAAGAGTTTCCGACCCATTTTTCCAACAATGACCAAAACAATAAATATAAAACGTTGTCTACTGACAAAACTAATAATTGCTCAGTCAAAGATTAACGAATCAAATACACGTACATTAACATTACATAAAAACTCTGACAATCCGTAAACATCTGAACCTTTGCCTTGTAGTGTTTTTTAATTCAGATTATTCTAATCATATCTTATAGTAATCTGCAGTAAAATGGAATGTCCCGCCACGTCGAGTACTCTTTGAGAAAAGCCTTGTGAAATAGTCAAATGCAGTTAGAAGTTGAGAAGAATAAGGCACAGTTGCATAAAAGAATCAAGTGAAGAAGCCATTTAAAATTCAAGGAATTCCGACATCAGTGGCGGTTAGATAATTTGAGGTGCGACCCTTTTTTGTGACGACCGGAAATAGGAAGATGATAAAAGACCGTATCGCAATGGCAGTAATGGATTTAGGTGGCCAGACTAAAATTGCAATGCAGTGGCAGATCCATGGGACCTACTGGCCAAGGGGTCTCCATGGCCAGAATCTCCTGTACTTAATAGATGTACGGCACATGCTCTGGTGAAAATTTCTCCCCGGTCAACTCTTACATCGGTCGAACAGCTAAATTCAACCCTGGACCAAAAATTAGACTCTTATCAAAATTTCTACCCTGAACTTAAACATAACCTGTAACTCTATTGCAACCTAACCCTAACCCTCACAATAAACGCATGTGGCCCCGGCCAAATTTGATATATTCACGTGCTCTTCCACTCGGCTATATATCTATATATATATTGGACACGTATTTATATCCCCATCCCCAAAGAACCATAGATCTGCCGGTGAGTTCTGAAATCAGGTTATGAATTTGAAATGACATGGAATCTCCGAGAAATAAAACGAATCGTGCAATTTGAACATGTTGGATGAGATTCTACTTTCATTCTTAAAGATACTGGGGAAAGATTGCCGAACATGAGGACAACTATGACTGTCTCTGACCAGCTCTGGGCAATTTTATGGCCGACTAAAATTATGTTTTGTTCAATCACGATCGCCTTTTACTACAAACCGAGCAAAAATCATCCGAGTTTTGTATATGATTGCCTGAAAGTTGGTTAAACTTTTCATGCTGGAAATTTTTTTTTACCCAACACTTTTAAAGTGTATAAAAAATAACAAGAAGCCGTAGATAAGCATCATGCCGAGCATATATAATTTATACCAGGAATAAATCAAATTGATATTACCTTCCCTGCGGCACTACATGGTTGATTATTGTGACCTTATAACATCGGTAAATTGCAGATGATAAGAGAGTCTTTTCATCATTCTTTTCTCTCGATATTGTGGCTCAAAGTTGTACATCGGGGTCAAATATAATGATTTCGTAGAGATCACTGTGAGGAAAACGAACCCTTTTCTTTGATAATTCAGAGATCTCATTCCATTTCTTATGACATTTTCGATGTAAGAATAATCAAAAAGCTGTAGAGCAAGTATCAGACTAACCTTACCATATCAAAAAGAAAACGAATCGAATTTTACGCCCTAAATGTTACATCAGATATTACTGCATGGGCATGGACAACAAACCCCTCTTGTGATAATTTACAAACTACTGAGTTGCGGTGCGTACACAATCATGTAGATCATTAAATTTAACTTCCTCGAGGTACTTGTATATATTACAAGAAAAATATATGTGTTATTGAGACATTTTATGTAACATCCGTACGTTGTAAATGATAAGAAAGTCTTTTATCCTTTCTTTATCTCGATATTTACGCCCCAAAATTGTACATCAGGGTGGAATAAAATATTTTTGTCGGCATTTCCTGCAACGAAAACAAGAATTCTCTTGTAATATACGAAGCACTGCGGCACATTATGGGAGTATTATATCTAAGAAAATCAATATGAAATGATTTGAAGTAAAGAAACATAATCCCCAATTCGGAGTCGCCAGTTAATAAATAGGATATGGCATGACATAAATTCAAGCCTGACATATGCACCCATCGGCATCGCTACGCCATTTCTCTTTGGGGGTGTCGAATCAACTGTTCAGTAAAGGGTGCCTACAGGGAAGCAACATTTACCATCAAGCACCCCCTCCCCCTCCAAAAAAGGGGGGAGGTTTAAAAACTTTATAGTTTCCTGACAAGACTTGGGAATTACAGAAAGAATTATGGAGTTGTGGTAGTCGTCCCAACCCATACCTCCCATAGCATCTCCTATATAAATCTTTCACTGTCGCTGTTCAACTTGTACAAGTTGTATTCATTTTGTCCTTATATGGTTTTTAAGCGGGGAGAATAAGCTGGCTCCACCCTGTGTGCTAGATACACCACATATATCAATTAAGGCCACCACACACCTTACGATCGGTCTGCGATCCGATTTGTGAAATAAATCGCTATGGCATTAAATATTGGCATTTTAACAAATGAAAACTACCCTATTCAGGTTCAGAAAAATAATATCAACACTAAACATAGGGTTTGGGTGAGCTGTCAGCTTTCTACAGAGAATAAAGGCAAATTTAGTTTCAAATCGTAGGTAGTCGTACGATTTTTGTGACGTCACTACAACTCGGAGCCGATTTGGCCATTCCACCGACTAGAAAATTCGGCAAAGTCCGTATTATCGATTTTACTATCTGTATGACTATTCAGACCCTCAATCAAAAATACTTTTCGTTTTTAAATGATTTGTCAAATGATATTACATTTTCTTCTGAAATCGGATCGCAGACCGATCGTAACGTGTGCGGTGGCCTTTACATGTACAGTCCGTGGAAAGAAAAACCCCTTCAGCTTTTTAGCTGTTTTGCTTATTACCTGGGCTTTCAAATGGGGGCGGACCCCCGGCTGAACCCTATACTACTGGATCCGGATGCTTGATACGCCCCTAGTGTCTAGTTCTTATATTTGAACAGTCCGTACAGAGAAACCGTGCGTATAACTGACCCAATATTTGCTCAAATAACCAAACAATATATCTTTCTAGGCTTCAAATGGGGGCATACACCGGTTCAACTTTATACTGGCTACGCCACACATGTTCATATTTGTACAGTCCGTTGAGAGAAATCATGCCTTTCGCTGACACAATATTTGGCCTAGTCACCAAACAATATATTTAATGGCGGAGGATCAAGTTCGGAATTGGCAAATACATTAGTTTGATTGCTAAATTAATTTTCCGTGACTTTCTCCAACGATCTTAGTTTGACATTTGAGCGTGCTCTCTTGTATATGAAAGCACTCCCATGAATTGAATATTATACAATTTTCATTTCTATTTCAACATACTAAGATATTATGGATTTATGCCACAAACCTATGTCAACGTTTCATTTGAAACTTTAATTTTATTCATTAAAAAAGAAGCCATTTGTAATGTGATACTAGATCACCCTTTTCTTTAAAGATAGACTTTAACATGTGACTTTCTCCAACGATCTTAGTTTGACATTTGAGCGTGCTCTCTTGTATAATTATGAAAGCACTCTCATGAATTGAATATCATATCATTTTTATTTCTATTTCAACATATTAAGATATTATGGATTTATGCCACACACCCTACGTCAATGTTTCATCTGGAACTTTAATTTTATTTATTACAAAAAGGAAGCTATTTGGAATGTGATACTAGGTCACCATTTTCTTTAAAGATAGACTTTTATACCTTTTGAATATAGATGACGAAAAATCCCATATGCTTTGTTCGAAATTACATCTAGATAGGCGTTTATCTTAGAATTATGCGTACCGCAGTACAAAATTCTTTCTTAATGAAAATCTCTGCAACGTTTCCCCCAAAAGTTAAAATCTTATCACTTTTCTTTTAAAATTTCAGGAATGTTTGCTTCCTGCATTCAAAAGGAAGGAAATGCTTTTACGGCTACAGTATACCACAATGTTAGAATAGCCCCCTGTGAAAACAGTCTCATAAACGTGTACAGTATCAGATGTTGTCTCACTACGTACGAATGCGTGTTTTGATTAAGAATTGGTCTAACATTCAATACTTGATAACTATTTTATACCACATTATGTTGCAGTTTAATAATTTGCCTCAAACAAGCGTTATATGAAAGACAGTGGCTTTTGTGGAATCAAGGACATTTATATATGTGTGTTATGAAGCTCGATGATTCATGATCATATCATCGTGATAATTTCATGTAATTTCTGCATTATGGCTAATCGCTATTGTTGCAAGAAATCTGACGCATGCCTTATTACCATGAATAGCACTTAAAATATTCATAGCTTGGTGATTAATAACGAAATAAGACTTTTCTTCGGGGTTTTTTTTTTCTTCACATATACCAGCAGTGATTTCATCCTGTCCTTTGTTAATCACATTATATGCATCAGTTTATCATTTGAATAAATTTAGATTACATGGAGTCATTGGTTTAATACATAGCGATATGTCTGCTTCTGTGGATAGATTATAAAGACATCTGCGAAAATACCCATGAAAAGGAAGGATTCAGATTATATCATTACACTGAAAATACCTACTTTGAAATATAGATAAGATAGTTTTCAGGATAGCACGAAATACTTTAACATAGCTTTATTAAAATTTTGCAATATACATAATTGATCCTAGTCTTTTCTTTGCACTTTATAATGCTTTTGTTAACTTTTCATGCAGCTTGAAATTTTTAAAAAATCTACCACTCCTCATTGATTTTTTTAATCAAAAATGAGTGCCGTAATTCGAAATTCTTCAGTGATGTTATTATCCAAGAATTGAGCGGTATACAGTTTTAGATAAGATGATAATGCAAATATATGTGTTTTACTGTTTTTATGATATCACTCTTTGTAACGCTATTATAAGACTTACATTCAATATTTGAAAATAATTCTTTTTTGTAATTTTTGTTTCATTATTATATGTTAGCAATACTGATTAGAGAGAAGGCAAAACAATTGATAATGAAAATATATGAAAATGGAACGATGCCTCCTTGGTTTACGACACATGGCTGTAGATATAATGTAATCGAATTTTCAATTTTACTATGTAAGCATTATGGATGACTTTTTTCATGCCTTTCAAGGCCTTTCTATCTCTGCCTTTTCCTAGGCCAATAAAACTCCGTCCTGATCGTAAATTAATGAGATGAAAGGTTAATAAATATATGCAACGTCTGTAGTGGTCGCATCCATATCGGATATACTAATTAGGCCGTTGGAAGTAATTTTATGCCTTAGTGTTTGTAAAAAAAAAAAAAGTGATTCGTTATCTCTCTTTGACGTTTGTAATAGTCGTGTGTACCATTGGGTTGATCTGACATAATGCTTCAGCAATAATTGCTACGGGCTTTATTTCTTCAAGGATAGGCCTTTAACCCTTTCAGGACAGGAATTGTTTAAGGGATAAATAGATCACATTCTGTTCTTCAAATTGGCAACAATAATATTTTCATTTTAGTGCTACATGGTTCTAATAAGGTGTAATGTCTTTGGAAACAATGTACATTTTTACAGATTTTGTCGAAAAGTTGAAAAAATTGCCAATTTTGATGAAAAAACAAGGATTTTGACATCTCAATATTTTGCCAATTTAAGGATTTTAAGTCTTATCCTCATTTTTAAAATTCCTGGCATCAAACGCAATATGGCCATGCAACAAAAATGGACATAGTGTGTGCAGAAAATTTTGGTCTTTCTATTCATGCATCTGGTATATTTTTTAGACCTCTGAATCAAAAGTTATTGAGCCAAACCACAATATGTGGTCAATTGTCTTGAAAGGGTTAAGGAAAGGGTTAGGGTCAGGGTAAAGTATGGTGTCGGGTACATTGTTGAATTTTGGAATTCTGTTATAGTCTGAGAAAATAGAACATCCAAGAAGACTAACAGCCCACGAGACCGACAGTGTAACGAAGGACTTTCGGTCTCTTGTGGACGCTCTGAATCCTATGCTCTGAATAGTGGCTAGATCGAAGACCCACACGACCGGTATTGTCGGCCTTGTGGGCAGTCGGTCTCGTGGGGCCTTCTGAAATTTTCTTCCTCGGGTGTAAGAGTAAAAAAGCTGAACGCGGAGAATTTTCTCTGGAGCATGTGTTGGAAAATTACGATTGTTCCTAAGCACAATCGGTCCGACGTCCCATTTGTCGTACGATTTGGTCAGGTCCGCGACATAGTAGTGGGACCGATGATAGGACCGCTGATACTGAGGATTATAGAGAGTACATTTTGTAATTGTTGTACTTCTATTTCACTCGCTTTCCACTTTACTTTGTACATGTCATGAAAGAAAGTGCCTCTTTTGTGCTGTCTTGTTTGTATTTGACATTCCAGGAATGTAAACCTTTATTTTCTACTTGCCTGTATTTGTGAGAATAACAAATAAATCTCATTCCTTGTAATCCTCTTTCATCTCTTGTATTCAAGTTGGATTTTTTGTGCTTTAGTGATGATGATGATAATGATGATGATGATGATAATACTCATGGTAATGATGATGATGATGATGATAATGATGATGATGATGTGATGATAATACTCATGATGATAATGATGATGATAATGATGATGATGATACTCATGGTGATGATGATGATGATGATGATAATGATGATCGATGATAATACTCATGATGATGATGATGATGACAATGATGATAATACTCATGGTGATGATGATAATGATGATGATGATACTCATGGTGATGATGATGGTGATGATAATGATAATGACGATTCAGATGATATTAATGATGATAAAGATGATAATGAAAATAATGATAATGCCAATGATGTTAATGATGATGATGATGATGAAGATGATGATGATGATGACGACTGACGACGATGATAACAGTGACGGTGTTTTTTTTGTTTGTTTGATTTTTTTAAATACAGGTAGAGTTTACCGGTGGTTTATTTCACTAATTCTGGGGAGCGTTTCATAAAAGGAAGTTGTCGGATATTTTATCCGACAACTGTTATAAGCTACTGAAATAATAATAATAATAATAATAATAATAATAATAATAATAATGATAATAATGGCTACTTATATAGCGCTCATATCCGTCACGCAGTGACGCTCATGGCGCTAAGACATTATTACCCTGGTTATAGCCGAGCCGCCAAAGTAACTAGCGCTCAAGCATATCAGGTACCCATTTACACCTGGGTGGAGAGTGGCAAATGTAGATTAGAATCTTGCCAAAGGACGTTAGTGCCGTGGTGGGATTCGAACCCCGTACCTTGTGATCTGCAGTCCGGTGACTTATCCACTAGACCACAACACCTCTACATCCTTGCATCTGATTGGCTGAGAGCAAATTTGCCTGATAAAATATCTGACAAGTCCTTTCATGAAACGCCCCCCTGATATAACTCTGCTGGTATAAATTGATTTAGAGATAACATCAAAGAGAGAATTATGTCAAAAAGAATAGGAAAACTGTGAAAAGTATATATGCAGGCCTAAAATTACGTGCGAAATATCATTTTGTCGTTAACAGCCAAGTTTATCCTATTTTGATAAAGGTGCTTTTCTTAGGGGCAGTTGTTGTTGAGGTAGTTGTCAGGGATACACTCTAAAAACTAAAGTGTTAAATCACCATTTAAAAAGGCCGAGGAGTGACAACTTTTTCAAAATGGTAGATTGACTCTTTTAAACTGCTGGATTCAGCCTTTATAGTGTTGTATCCAGCATATTAAAAGTGTTAATCTACAATTTTGAAAAAGTTGTCACTCCTCAGCCCTTTTAAATGGTGATTTAACACTTTAGTTTTAGAGTGTAGTTTCTTTCTTTCTTTGTTTGGTCTTTGTCCTTTGGATAGTCATCCGGGTTTTGATAGTCCAGGGAGTAGTCGTCCAAGGACAACTGTCCTAGGGATTATTTGTCCTTGAGAGAAGTTATCCGAGATAATTGCCCATGCAGATGTAATTATCATCGGGGGTTGTCTTCCCAATTGTCGTGATGAAGTTTTAGAAGTTTAGAAGTTTAGAAGTTTATTAAGACTCAACAACCCACAAGGGGTATGGGAGTATAATACAAAATATGTACAAAATTGAAATATAATTACAAATAAACAAATATATATACATTATATATAAGCAATATATCAGAATACAAATAAACACAGTATGGAGAATAATGCAGGCACTGCCTGAAATTGTAAAACATAAAATTGTTAAAATATTAAAAAAAGAAATAATCACGATATAATTACAGAGTATAGTAATGTCGGATATCTAATGAAAAAAGGACATTATTTCTCTACAAAACCTCGAAACATTGGACACGGTCCTTTTTTTACTGGAATTAAACAATTCATTGAATTTAAATGTGTTAGGGTATTTCCAATAATACCTCTTGAGGAATTGTTTCTGTTTGATCTCAAAGAAAGGACATATAAACAAATAGAAATTAGATGGAAATTAGGAAGAATATTTATTGCGCACACACACACGCGCGCGCGCGCGCGTGCGAGCGCGCTCACCATGGCGCTCACCCACTATGCACTTCCCCCACCATCCCCCTCACATCAATAACTCACACACCATCTCCACGTCCATAATGAGAGTGCTTTAAAACGAGAGAGAATAAGAGAAAACTCAGATTTGACTTGAATGATTTTGGTAAATACTCCTTGTCTCAATATGGATGCCCCTAAAACTGGATCACTGTTTTGGTCATGCTGTTTGCGATCTAAATTTAGTTCGTGATTTTTTTTGTCCTCATTGTCATTGCGATCAATGAATCCATAAATAATTACTTTGATCTCTCTCTCTCTCTCTCTCTCTTTCCCCATAAATATACACGTGTATGTGTGTGTGTATATATATATATATATATATATATATATATATATATATATATATAATGTAAAGGAAAAAAGGAAAAGTAAAGGAAATGGACATGTTTTAATTCTAACCAACTAGCTATCAATTGAGTAATAATAGGTTTCATTCATTCCATTTATTTCATTCATTCATGATAATAGGTTTGTTAAAAGATACATCGAAACTTTCTGTGAAATTTCCAGTTTCAACTGAATTTAATGGTAAAGTGAGGAATTATGATAATATAGATAATAAACTCAATAATGATAATAACAATAATAATAATATGATAACAATAATGATAATAATAATAATAATAGTAATAATAATAATAATAATAATAATAATAATGATAAAAATAATTGAACTTGGTCTTATTTAGAACTGTAGCCCCATCGGTATTAGCACTGCTCTTCTTTTTGGTCCTCTAATTATAATTACCCAAGCATTGCCAGATAACCATTTAATAGGCTACACCTGGATCGATAGAAGCCAAATATGGGTAAAACACTTTGTCAAAAGATCTAAGCACCGAACAATGATCAGTGATGTTTTTCATTATACATATTTGTCTGAATTTACCGCAAAATATCCCAACGGTTGACTTCCGACCTTTCAGTCAGTTTTAAGCTCATGATTTTATCTCCAGATCGTGGAGGAGTGTCATGCTGAATTCTTAATAAGGTATACCAAATGAAAACTGATACATGAACATTTTTGGGTTTACGGTTCACCATGAACCAAACAAAATGTCATTAATACATCATGCAAACCTCAATCTTCAACGAACATTTAACTGATTCATTGTTTATCACATCAAGTAAATCGATGAACATCAAGCCAACAATTTTACATCGATCTATATCGTATGCTTTGTGACTCCCTTTGATGGCGGCGCCTTTTTTTATCATGGGGGGAATATCCCGCGTGCCTAGCAACGGACGCGTCGCGACAGCCTTGCCACGGCAACCGCACGAAGCATAAAACTACACGGCGGATATAACTGCATATTATAGCGGGAAGGGAACGGCTTTAATATTGCACGGGGAGATATCATCATTCGGTACTTGTCTGGCGGAATAATCATCTTTGGGCACACAATACCCCACTCACAAGACCTAAGTGATGGGGATAATTTTAGATGATTACCATTAGCGAAATATTCCACCCCTTTTATGATGAGCGGTGTAGCATATTACAAGTGCATTTGTTTCTCATCAATCATGATGATTAGCGTTTAGGCTGAGCTCCTTTTTTTGTGCGAAAATGTATACAGTGAAATTAATATGTTCAGAACAGTTGTTACCTTGTAATTATGCGGTTATTGTTAACCCCATTGTTTTAACAAAGTGCTTTGAATGATATATATAGGCAGAATGACTAAACGAAATGCTATGAATATTTGCCCTATTTTCAGATTATTACATCATCATTTCTTTCAATTTTGTCATCTTGCAGAGTTGTGGTCCATGGGTATATGGCTTACGTCATGGGACCGTTGATCAAAATGGTCTGTTGTTCTCATTCGCGGTACTAATTATCTTCGGTGAAATACTACTCAACATTTGAAACTCTTAACCACAGGGGTAATAAATGGGTACCTGCAGGTAGGGAAACTAATTCTTTGAGTGCTTTCAGCGGCAGCTTGGCAAAAGCCAGAGTAACTTATAGTAATCTGTGATTTAAGCACCCCTTAAGATGTATATCTATATAGGGATTAGCTATTGTCATAATTATTATAATGACTATCAACTTTAATTTAGATTATCATTATCATTATTATTATTATTATTATTATTATTATTATTATTATTATTATTATTATTATTATTATTATTATTATTATTATTATTATTATCAATATCATCATCATTAGTAGTATTAGTATAGTAGTAGTAGTAGTAGTATCATCATTATTATCATCATTATCAATAATATAATCAGTATCAACATCGTATAATTTTGTCGTTATCCTCATGAGCCATTAGCTAATTAAGACAGTGTAATATACACAGTTGTCCACTCAGTAATTATAACCTTGATATTTTCTATTATATATAATTTTTTATTAGATTCGTAAATAGAAACATACAATATAACATATATAGCCCAGTACAGTGAATTAAATCAAGCAGAGCCAAACATAATTACAGTTCAACAGATAGCATACATAAATATAATAATCTCACATTATGTCACTTATTTCCATTAGGGCCTGCTATGTTTGTTTACTGATATACACATCAGATATAAATATAAATATATATATATATATATATATATATATGTGTGTGTGTGTGTGTGTGTGTGTGTGTGTATTTATTTATTTATATACATGTATATAAAGCTGATGTGTATATCAGTATACAAACACAGCAGGCCCTCATGGAAGTAAGTGACATAATATGAGATGTGGGATATAATAGAAAATATCAAGGTTATAATTACTGAGTCGACGACTGTGGATATGACACTGTCTTAATTAGCTAATGGCTCATGAGGATAACGACAAAATGATACGCTGTATGATACGATGTATCATTTCGTTACAAATCATTTAAATTACAAATTATAAGGGCGATAATTTGTAATTTTCAACTTGTTTACGAAGTTTTTTCATTTCTTGTTTGCGATTTCCATTTCATCTCCGAGCAGATTATATTCATATATACATATATACATACATATACATAAACATATACATATAGGTACATTCATAAATATACTTTTAAGTATATATATATATATATATATATATATATATATATATATATATATATATATATATATATATATATATACAAAGACACAGTTAATGCATTGTAGCCAGTAAGTTTGAAGTTTTATTTTCTGAAAATAAATAAGGTATCATACAAATAATTGAAATAGTTATAGCATAGTATATAAATATATTCTAATACTGTAGCAGGGGCAACTCTCGTTTGTAAATTTACATAATGTGACAAATCAGTTAAATTAATGAGAGAAATATATTGCGAATCAAACAAATTATTGTTCCTCCTTTCTGGCTTCATTTTTTGGAAGTATAACTGCAAGGGTTGCCGGGAAATGAACCCGGGTTTTGGCTTTGGACGCCCAATGCCTTTACCACTAGACCAGAGGTGGGTCAGTTGTATCAAACTACATGTACATCAGGTGAGGCTGTTTGTCGATGACTATATCTGTTTTCTACTGAAATAACAATTATTTCGTCTTTTTTAGGGTCAATGAGTTCAGTTAGTAAATGGAGTAAGAGGACCACATACTTGTATGATACACATCTAAAAATAATATTTTTGAGAAAAAAAATTAATGTAGTATATTTTTTTCAATTCAATTCAATTTCGGTTTTTTTATTTAAAAAAAAAAAACATGATAAAAGTCCAAAGCCTTAAAATTGTTATATTTACAGTAAAATACAAAAAAATATGAAAGGAGCTTATGAACATGCATAGATCAATTTACAAATAAAAAAAAAGAAGTTAACACTGATGATCAAAAATAATGAAGTAGTATTTTGATGACGAAATGATCTTTCTCCCTTCCTCAAATTCTTCTTGTAGCTACTTCATTACAAGAATGTTCTCCTTTTTTACGAAAATCATGTTGCTGTATCACGATGAAAATAAGTGAACCAAGAGCATTAAACCACATGCAGGCAGACAATATCCGGTGCGTTACAAGATCATACTGAGAGAAAATAAAGACCCAGTATTTGTAGTTATTCCATAAAGAATCTAAGATCCTCAGAACGAAACAAATTTTCTCATCTACCCATCCCCCTCATCATTCTTCATTTTTCCTTGCATCTTTGTCTATATCTTTGCAACAATGAAAGTAAAGATCTCTCCCCCCCCCCCTTCGTCCATCTTTTCTTTTCTCATTATTCTCTAGCCGCTTTGTCTCCCCCTCCCCCCCCCCCATCCCCATCCCCTCCCAACACGCATAATTTATGAAAATGATGACCATGTCAAGTTTTGTTAATCCATCCTCGTATACTTCCTTCTTGCATATATATTTCTGGCAAAATCATATTGCCATCTTCATTACTTCTCTCCCTCTCTCTCTCTCTCTCTCTCTGTCTGTCTGTCTGTCTCTCTCTCTCTCTGTCTCTCTCTGCATGTCTCTGTCTCTTTCTTTCTCCTTTCCATATCATTATGTTACTCTAATCTATCCCTTTTTTCCGAATGCCTCAATAAAAGCATCAATCATTTTTGCTCTCATGTAGACACAGGAGGCGATACAAAGTTAGATTACAAAGGCTTGTTTAAATTATATCATCCCCCTGGTGTATTTCTCATTTCATTATCAAATGGTGTATGATCCGTCACGGTATATATGGCTATCCATCATGTCCTCCCTAAAGTATCATGAACATCGGGAAGTGGCGGAGCTGTCTAAGGAAGGGGTACGTGCACTCTCCCCCTCCACATTAAATTGCCATTTTTTTTTAAATGAGGGGGGATATGAAAGAGGGGTAAATGGAGAGAGGGAAATGGAGCATGAAGAGAAGATTTTACGACCCCCTATACCAAACCTTCCCACTATGCAATCGCATTTCATCCATTAAAGGGGCAGTCTAATGAGAACTCATGGGGAAATGAAATCGTGCGGAATTTGCAAAAGGCTCGTTTACTTGTACACATAGCACGCCCGTTGTGCGAGGCCGTCGGACTAAGGTCATAAATGATCGGACGGCACGAAGTTGACCGAACTGGAGCTCGGCGAATACTTCGGGTTTAACCAGTCCCGGGCTCTTAGTCTTGTAACTGGTTGTAACCTCGTTCCCCCAAACAAGTTTAGTGTAATGCTGAAATATTTCCAAATACAAAACACGGTTAACTTCTGGTTGATTAGTCTAGCCATCGCTTCTGCACTGCCCTGCCGCGACTCGTTGTCGCCACGATTACGTAACTAATCCCAGGCTCTACCAGAGAGCTGGCTCTGTAATTACTTTTCCATATGTTTGATTACTTTCCCACCGCGCGAAATTTAAAACACAAGCAAGTCTTATCTCAGAGGTGGTCCAATATGAATCACATGTTTTAGCACGTGCGATGGAAGTCCTTGTATCGAAGTGACACGAAGCTCCGAGTATATTTTCCTCTCTCATCGGAAATCGCCCATGCAGGCCTACCAAAGTATCCCTTTAAGTTAGACCTATGGCGCCCCCTCCCCCTGATTCCGTTGCCCCCTCGATATGTGGACCCATGCTACGCCACTGATCGGGAGTACTTAGGATGTTGGGAAAATTACTGGTCCATTATTTTACTGATGTATTCATATCAATCCAAATTGGATGTGGAAGCATTATTTTACAGCCACTAAAAATAATATATGCGCTAGATGATATTTCCCACTAGTAATCATGGTAGTGTTAAGGGTAACATGAAAGATACTATATATTCAATAATAGGAGGGCCAAATAATATATCATCTTTCTTTCTCTCTCCCTCTCTCTCTCTCTAGCTCTCGCATTCTTCCTCTTTCTCTCTCCATTTCTTTCTCTCTCCCGAATAATATATCATCTTTCTTTCTCTCTCCCTCTCTCTCTCTCTAGCTCTCGCACTCTTCCTCTTTCTCTCTCCCCTCCCCATTCTCTCTCAGTTCTATCTCTCTCTCTCCCTCTGTCCATTTCTCCTCTCCCTGTCTTTCTTCCTCTCTCTCTCTCTCTCTCTCTCTGTCACTCCTCTCTTCTCCTCTTCTCTCCATCCGTTTAAATTTATATCAATTCATATCACTTGCAACATAACCTTTATTCACGAAAGAAGGTAAAAAAAAAAGGTAAGTCCAGGATATCTTTTTAAAATGTACATGACTATATAAAACATAAAACATAGAATGAAAACATATTTTTAAAAATATTTCATTAAGACATATAATACACACGATATACAATTTTTTTTTCAGAAACTGAAACATAACGAGGATGCTTTCTTTCAGTAGATTTTTCAGATCTGAATTTAAATTCAATACTATTATTTTGCACAACTCAATTTTATGATTTTACGTTTTAAATCTTAAATGAGGATGAAGCAGTAAGATATCGAATTATATCAGCATATAATATATTTTTTGTATACAAGTATAGAAATGGGCATTTCCAAGCTTTTCGAATGACATTCACAAAATATTTTCAAGTTTGAAAGAAGAATATTATGAAAATCATAATGAATATTTTCAAATTGATAGTGCAATACATATACCAATACGAGGTACTTTCACAACTGTTGAGTTTCATGTCAACCATTCATCAAATTTATGAAATATCAACTATATTATATTGCTTCGTTACGGAATGACACAAAAAGGACATGACTTTTCAACCAGAATAAACATTGCTCAAACTCTGTGAACTCTGAATATGCATCCGGTTTTCAAGATTGCTGTGGCATTCTGTACGATGTTAGCTTTGATATGACACCATGTTCCTGGAAATCTGTTTGAAAATATTTGAAATAAGATGCAAAATATGAAATGAAGCAGCGTTACGGGATGACCGTTACGGAGTGACTTTTGAAAATCAATGGGAAATAGTGTATTAAATTCATATTATGTACATATGTATAGGTTTTCAAGGCCAATTTCGCAACTTTGTCAGTCTAATTCATTTTACGAGCATTCAATAAAATTATTTAAACGATTTTCGCCATGCCATGCTATTCGGCAGTTCAAATTCATGATCTGTGCATTCGAATTCATCTCGAAAGCATTCAAATTCGCATTTCAGGCAGTCAAATTAACACAGGGACTCTTTTTATACAAATTCATAGGTCACGCACGTAATTCAGAAAGCCTTCATTCAATTAGCATCGCACGTTCACGTGATCACGCAACAAACTCGTTCCTGCATTCGAATTCATTTTGGAGCATCCAATTTAGCGTGTTGAGCATTCAATTTAAAAATTTTCCCCCAACATGACTTGTGATATTTTTCTATTGTCTTATATTATGTGTTTGACATGATATTTGCCATTCAAGATAGGGCCTACATGCTGTTGGTAATGGCGAATTTTATAGATCCCATTGTTTGAGCGAATAATATTTTTGTCGCCTGGTCGTGGATGTATATAAAAACAAGGTCTCGAGAAAGAACTTAACAAATATAATTATTTTCTTTTTAATTGATGACACACTAAATTTTAGAAGACATTCTTAGAAGACAAGAAGACAAGTTAAAGCTCTTTTACCGCTATTTCATGCGGGAGATGATAAAGAAAATGTAACCTCACCTTCTAAGTAGATATCAAGAAGGGTTTTAAAAGTTACCCTGTAATTGCCTATATATATAGTTAAATGAGAAAAAAAACCCATAAGGAAATGCTGGTTTTCTGACATTGTGTTGTCTACTCCTTCCTCGAGGGATAGTGTCGCCTATGTATAGGTGCATGAATTTTCTCGTTCAAAGTAGGCCTTTATTTTCAAATTAGCCCTTCAGGTATATTCCCCAAATTGCGTGGCTTTGGGAAATCTACAGAATACAGTTCATCTTTAAAATTTACAAGTAGCCTACAGGACAATAAGGTCTACTGTATTATGGACTCAAAAAGGAAATTAATTTCGATATCAGCCTTATTTAGGGGGAGTTATAAACAAAACAGGGGGAGGGGGTCAATAAATTGCGTGTTTAATTGAATGAACATTTTGTTAAACATTAGATTTTTGAAAAATTCTGAAGAGTATTCATTTGTGTGAAATGCTTCTGGTAAGTGTAAAAGCTATTCAGAAAGATTTTTCATTACATTCCATTTCATATTGCATGTATTTTATTGTTTTATGGATTTCTGTGTAATCGACTGTATTTTCATTATTCATATATTTTATCATATGATTTGTTTTATTTGATACTATCATCTAGATTAATATTTAGATCTAAAATACATGACAATCAAACCTATAGAGGAAAGAAATACATCTCATTAACAAATGGAATGATGATCCAAATTATTAAATTTAATATCATTTTCATACTAGACAATGATCTCATCACTAATGATAATTGTCCGATATAATAAGCTGAACTAATGTATAGGTTCAGGGTTGAATTAATTCATGCAAAACTGAATTTAATGTCATTCCATATCACTTTTTTTTTTTTTTTTTGTTACGGAATGACATCATTAATCATATCATAATTCATGTGTAAAATATTTCTTCAAACCAAAAGTATACATTTTGTAGGTTTTGGGTACCTTGATTTACCTATCAACTTTCATAACAAACCTGACAAAATAATAGTCCTTTTCGGAAATAAGTTGAAATTATGTGTTTTGGGCGTTTCGGAATGACAGTTATTTTTGAGTTACAGTTTCAAAGGGTTACTGAAGATTATGCAGAACAGAAACTAATGCTATTCTTGGTTACTATGTTACTTTGCGTATCAAGTTCCTTTCAGCTTTCAAGTCATATTAGTATGACCTTTGCCCTTATTTTACAATTTATCATAATTGGTATCAATTATTTATTCAAAGATCATGTTAAGCATCGATGCAAATTTTCAGTATTCATAAATATTTCAATTCTATTTTATCAGATTATGAAAATTCAGATATTGAAGATTAATTTGACACCAGATTTGATGTGATCACACGGATTTGAAATGTTGTGGTTCATGTCCTGTTTTGCTTGGAATAGGCCGGTTTACTAACATATTCAAATTTTATGCATGCTTTTTAAACAAAGGTTGTTCTTGACAACCTGAAAGCTTGCCCGATGCTTGCCCGACATAGCAACAAGTAATGTATGCAAACTGGATTCCTAGTATTGCAGTCCATTTATTAATAACAGGTTGGTGGAATACCTGGTCACTAGGTCCTCCGGAAAGAAACATCCATAAATTTGAATAACTTAGTAAACCGGTCTATTGCCCAAATTCATACGGGCAAGTCCAAGTTCTGTCCCATACATTGCCAATATTGTGGAATTGTGAACATAAGTTGACATAATAATATATTTAACTTGATATTTAGTCTCATTACGCTCTAGGAGTGTTACTTGACACAGTCATCAGATATATGCCACATGCGGTCGGTAACGTATGGAACAAAATAACATGGACTTACCCAAATGTTTTGTTTTTTTACATAATGTTGCTGTCCGGGTATGCGTGCGTGGGCACATTATAATGACAGGTGTGTGAGTGGGTGTGGATGAGGGAGTGACTTTATGTTTGTCTGCCCTACTGTGTCACAATATCTACTTAAAACCAAGGAAAAACTCGTAAAAGGGCAGAGGTTGTGTTCCGCAAATCCATAGAGCAAAATAATGAAGTGACAACGCCCCATTTTCCAACTTTCTTCCTCAATAATGCCAACTCATTCAGAAAGCCATTATGTTCATCAAACACCCAAACAGCTATAGTTTTTCGTTTGAACGTTCTTGCGCAAACCTTACCTCCGACATTCAAAATACATTTGAATTGATGACACCCAACACGCTCGCAGTTTGATTTCGGCAAACATTATGGCACATTTAATGAGAAAGAGAAACACTTAGAAATCTGAGCCTCATATGCGGTAAGCAGGAGCGGGACAATCAGATGTGTAAACACGAATTATCTTCTCTTTCTCTCTCTCTCTCTCTCTCTCTCTCTCTCTCTCTCTCTTCCTCTCTCTCTTTCGCCGTCTGTCTCTAATACTCTCTCTCTCCTCTCTCTATCTTTCTCTCTCTTTCTATGCCTGTCTTTGTCTGTCTCTTTCTTTCTTTCTCTCTCTCTATCTCTCACGTTCATTAATTTCCTTCCGTGCACTGCTTTTCTTTCTTTCTCCTTATTTTTTGACATAGTTCCTTATTGTTTAACAATTTTGATGACGCATGCAGTAATGGTTTGCAAAATTTGGGTGTTGGTGATGATATTAATCACTTAGCCCACCTCTAAACTCAGTCATAAAAAACGTCTTGTTCTAATAGCTCTCTTAATCACCCCCCCCCCTTCCTCCTCTTCTCCCACCCCCCCCCCCCCTCTCTCTCTCTCCTTCTCTCTCTCTTACACTTTCTCTCTTTTCTGTCTTTTCTGTATTTCTGTCTCACACTTTCTATCTCTCTTCCCCTCTTTATGTTTCGATGTAAGCCTTCATGTTGTGCTGCCTGTTTTCAGTGATGATAAATTGTATCACTTAGCGAATGTTGGAACCTATTTGGCTACAAATACATCTTAGAGAATTTCTTTCTCTATCTCTCTCTCTCTCTCTCGTATTTTTTTTTCTCTCTCTCCCTGTCTCTCTCCTTTCTCTCTTTGTCTTTCTGTCTCAGTCTCTCTTCCCCTCTTTAAGTGTCGATGTTTAAATGAAAGATACACAAAATGATGTGCTCCTGTTTTCAGTGATGAGAAAATTGTATCTCTCTCTTTCTCTCTCCTCTCTCTCTCTCTCTCTCTCTCTCTCTCTCTCTCTCTGTCTCCCTCTCTCTCTCTCTCTGTGTCCCTTTTGGAGATTTACAAAATATACATAAATGGTGTGCTGTTCGTTTTCGGTGCTGATAAAGTCGATCATTTAGCGTGAGATAGAACCAATTTAGTTATGAATACGTCCTGTATTACTTCTTTATCTCTCTTTCTCTGTTTCTCCTTTATATTCATTTAAGGTACGAAAATGCATTACTAATGGCTAATGGGGCATTGCATGTTAGTACATATTTGGTTATAGATGCATCATCTAATACTTCTGTTTTTCTGATTCTTTCTCCTTTTTCTTTTTGTATGTTAAAAATGCATTAATAATGGTGCACTGTAAGCTTGCACGTCACCTATTTAGTTACAAATACGACATGTAATACTTCTCTCTCTCTCTCTCTCTCTCTCTCTCTCTCTCTCTCTCTCTCTCTCTCTCTCTCTCTCTCTCGCTCTCGCTCTCTCTCTCTCTCTCTCGCTCTCTCTCTCTCTCTCTCTCTCTCTCTCTCTCTCTTTCTCTGCCTTTTATTTTTTGTGTATATTGACAAAAACATGCATTAATAACGATGCCTGGTCTGATTTTAAGTGATGATAAATTGCATCGTGAAGAGTTTGCATACTACCTCTTTTTCTGACTCTCTCTCTCTCTCTCTCTCTCTCTCAATCTTCATCCCCTCTTTTTCTTAATGGATAATGGTTAATGAATGGTTTTTTAATGTTTGACGAAACGTGTATTAATGTGCTGCAGTATTGCTTGTACCCTGTAGCCTTCAATCTTGTCTATTTTTGTTCTGCATCAATCACCTTCCTTAAATTAAACATTCTCCTTGAGGAGACAGTATTTTCCGTTTTATGTAACACTCGACTCACAAGCTACCATTGTCAAGAGAAAAAGGTGGATGTTTAAAATTTGTTTTCCGGATTCAAAGGGGAAGTCCACCCTGACTACCGGTTGTTTTTTAAATAATAAACAGAAAAATTAAAGAAAGATTTGAGCGAAATGTGATAAGAAATAAGAAAGTTATGAATTTTTAAAGTTGTAAAAATCAATCAAACACAAATTGGCAACTCCGTGACCTATCTTGCGAGCTCCTCTTCCATTTCCCCTGTACAGAAAAATCACTTATTTCCATTTTCTCTAAAGAAAATATTCAATCATACATGCAGCTAAGATATAATCATTGCTCATAAATTTGTACACAAAACCTGTAAGAAACAAATCTATACCTTCGTCAAAAACCAAGAAAATTACAATTTATGAAATTTTCTGCACTCCGGAGCAAATGGGAGAGGAGCTCACAAGATATGTCACGGAGACGCCAATTTGTATTTGATTGATTATAACTTCAAACATGAACCCTCTTGTTTCTTATCGGATTTTGCTCAAACTTTCACTAATCTGTTTCGCTCAATATTCTCCTTTTATCCAAATTAACTTAATACCAGGGTGGACTTCACTCAAGGCCTCAGGTCTTCCTTACAGTCCAAACCTCTGATCATATTGCCCGTTGCACAAAACTTGCGTTTAATCGCAACTCCTAAATATCAAACGCAAGTCCTTAACGCGCACTTCTGATTGGCTGAAAATAAAGTTGCGTTTGATTTTCCTGATTGCGTTTAAACGCAACTCTTAAAATCAAACGCAAGTCCTGAATGCGTACTTCTGATTGGCTGAAAATAAAGTTGCTTTTGATTTTCCTGAGTTGCGTTCAAACGCAAGTTTGAACGGGCCCCAGATGTTCTTAAAGATTTACAAATATATTTTTTTTAAAGATTACATCTAGCTGTGGTAGCTGAACCGAATGTTGAAAACAGTATTTTTCCACTTATTTCAAAAAGATTCTATTGCCGAATATGGTGAGGTTCCGAAAATAATTTCGGATGGATATGAGCTAATACATGTGAGAAAGGAACGTCAAACAGAGGCTTTAAGTGATCCGCTGTCTGCCCGACACACACGGCACAGCAATCTCACAAAGATACACAGACTCGCCACACGAGGGACTTTGCATACCGCGTCCTGCGATTATATTTCTCATTTCATTTGTTAAACAAAATTTCACATGATGTGGAAACAAAATTAACGGTAGCAGCTTAGAATTTTTAGTATCTTGCCATTTATCAAATGAAATCAAAGAATCCTCATTAAAATGTTTTGACGCCCTACCAGATATCTGTATATGGCATGAACGGCGATCCCGGATGCACAAGGGGGGGGGCGCACCCCCCCCCCCCGAAAAATTTGAATTTTGTACAGCAACCAAAGGCAAAGGCTATTCTCGTCCCCCCCCCCCCCCCCCCTGGCCGTGACAAGAAATCTCCGTACATATGGTACATAGGATTAAAGGTATAGCTTTGTTAAACAGCCTTAACACTCTTCCTAGCCATCAGCAGGATCAGTCAGCAAAGCCTATCATATATATCATAGCTGAATTTACACCTTAATCTATATATGTTGATGAATATCAAACAAAAGAATATCCACCTATGCACAAAGTGATTCATTTTGCAAAACATTTTCAGATAGAAAAAAAAGACCGTCTTGGCGAATTTCAACAAGTTGGCATATCAAGGATCCAGGCTGACATGAACCCAAAAGATCAAGATGTCAAAGCAATGCAAATGAAAAACAACATAGACAGAGACAACTTCAAAAATCAGTTATAATGCTTGAAAACTAGACTTTATTGATTTCCAGAAACCTTTTTTATTTGAATTAAGATTTTTTTTAAATGACGGATATTGCTTGCGTCATCTGAGGTCACATGAAACAAATACAAGCATAATTATGCATGCTCTCCTCAGATCTCGCTTATTTCTTCTGGGTATTTTTTTTTTTCACTGACCTCTGGTTCCATATTTTGTGAGGGTTCTAAAATTCTTCGATAAGGAGTAAACTCAACCATGATAAGGTTTTCTAACTGACTGATGGCTAGCAAGAGCAAGTGTAAGCCGGTTAACGGAGCCATTTCCTTACTAACTTGCCAATTGTATTTTAAAAGAAAGTGAAAGAACATATATTTTGCACATTTTTTTATTTAAAAGAAAGAGGTGTTCAGTGTGATGCATAAGCAGAACCTTTGTATCGTATGGATCGTATAACTTATTTTGAGGACTGTTTGAAAGTTGGGTTGCCTGTTTTATCAAACGCCTAGTATAACCAAGAACGAAAGGACATCTTTTTCAAGGACCACTCTATCGTATGGAAGGTAGGCTGTTGCTATGGACCTATCCTGATTTTGCTTAACGCTAATGCCATCAAACAGCTTATCAAGAATGGACAAAATGTCGACTCTCAAATGTAGTGAGTGTTTCTGCTTATGAATATATAGGTCTGTATTCAAATCATTGTAGTAGTTGATGAGAGGGTTTGTATTTTCCGAAATGTAATGTTTATAATTAATTATTCATCCATTTGTAATTGCCATACTATTATTAGGGTCATGTAAAAAAAATGCTTATCTTTAAGAATCGGAGGTTTGAAACCTCAGTCGAATAGTATATCGCGTTAGTAGAGATGATATCCCTCTGTTCAGAATGGGTACCTTTTGGTTAAAAACGGGTTCTTTTTACACAAACAATGCTCGATTTGGGTTCAAAATAGAAGTTCTGTAAATTCTATACCCCAATGCCGCAATGGATTCGGTCAAATTACTTTATGAACTAATTCTGTATCAACATTCCTTTCTAAAATTGTGTGGTTATATTTTTGTCAGCATCAAACAATTCAAAATGGCGCAGATATAGAAATGGTAACATCTGTTTACGTGTATGTTTGTTTGTTTTTGTTTATTGAAAGCGCGCTTCTAAAGTTACAAAAATGCAGAACTTGGAGTTTTGTGTTTCTCGTTTCACTGGGTAGACTAAGATTTTACATATCAGGCCCGACTGGAAGCCAAGCAAATTAACAAAACAAAGTAGACCGATGCACATTTTCGAAAACATGTACATGAAGGTCTGTTTAAAGCTAGACCTCGTGTATCGTCGCGTGATCAAAGAAAGAGAAGTAAAGATAGGTTGAAGGAAAAAATAAATAGGACCATGAGATCTTTTTATGGGAAATGTGATGTGCTTTCTTTTTCCAAGGTAAAGAGGAACAAAATTAAATACTTTTTATTGGTGATGTGAATAATATATGATGCAATTAATACTTTAAAGGTTAAATGAGTCAAAAGCAGTCATTCTTGGCTTCTTTTAAATGCCGCAGTCAAATTTTAGTTCGTATTTTCCAGGAGGATGAATAATTAAACAGATGATGTATGCAACTGCAACGACGAGCGATATATCGATTACCGAATAATGGAGGACTGAAAAAGACATGGGGAGAATGATTGATTACCACAGAGAATGTGGGACCAAAGTCAAAACCCGATTCAAATATTCCTCTTTCAAAAACTACAACGAGAAACAGTAAAAAGATAAGTAATATCGGTTTAAGCCTAATTTTCTAAAATGTCAAAGGGTACTGACAAACGATTAGCCATGTTATCAGAGACGTGTACCATGATTACTGAGTAGTCGAGAGGGCGCAGTTCAATATATGAACATTTTGAAATGTAATTGACCATGTTGTTATTATCATTTGCAGTTTGTTCTTCTCGTTTCTCTTTTTTCATTATTATCGTTCTTGTTGTTATTGTTGTTGTGGTTGTGGTTTTTGTTGCTACTTTATCATTTTATTCATGTGACACTTTAAAAACATGATTTTTTTTTTAAAGCAAATGATACGCTCGGTTAAAATGATACCAATTAAGTACATTCCGCGATAGACGCAGCAACAACCGGCAATATGCTTAAGTTCAAAGCTCAACTTCGAAAGGAGGTGTCAACCTTCCACCCTGAGAGAAGAGGTAATTTAGGACATTGTCCGCGTGTCTCCTAATGATGCCCCTTCACAAATGTCAGAATAATTTTCTCTTTAAAAAAATTATACATGTATATAAAATATACTTCACTATACCATACAGGGTTGGACGGTAAATACAAAGTGGTAAATACCGGTATTTACCGGTCAATATAACCTCACAAAATTAATGGCAGACTTTTTAGAAGAAATTACGTTATATATATATATATATATATATATATATATATATATATATATATATATATATATATATATATATAGCGAGAGAGGTGTGGATGTGTGTACCAATCGGTTGAACTATGTTAAATTTATATTTGTTTATTTGTTTCATTCTGTTTGATTTAGCAAATAAACGTGAAGAAGGCCAGGAGCCGAAAGCTTGTAAATACACCGAGTGACCTGCTTCATTCTGTTCCATCATTCTCTCTTCACATGCATATATATACATATATATATATATATATATATATATATATATATATATTGTAAGAAATGTTCCTCGAACACAACGCTGGTGGTCACTCATAGTTGTTTTAGTGGAAGGTATCATGAAAGAAATGTCACTATGAGACGGTCGTAGCTTTTATTGTCCTCCTTTATTTGTCAAGCTTTCGATCAATGATCTTCGTCAGGACTGTATAAAAACACAAAATGATGGCTGACATTTACATCGGAATAAACATGTCAATTTCTTACAATGGTTAAGTACTAATCAATATAATTATAATAATATTAATTATGTTGTTTATTATTATAATGATTATTATTATTATCATTATTGTTATTGTTATGTCTGTAATTATTTTTATTAGTAGTAGTAGTAGTAGCAGTAGTATATTATTAACATCATCATTATTATACATTTGCATATTTTTTAAAAGAATAAATCAATGTGTGAAAAGATACTTGCATGTCTATATTTACAAATCTCTTTCTGTAAATAATATTTCTATGAATATTTGCAAACAATATAGATAATGAGTGTGAATGATTACCATGTGGACAAGGTTGTCGTGGTGACTAGTCGGTGTTGCTTTTTAAGGTGACATGGGCTTCTTTGGGGATCTATATGAGAAGTACACAACCTGTTAGCTTCACTTGTTTCAATATATACAAGTTTGCATTTGCATTAATTGTATGGATATATAGCATGATACAATATAGAATGATTCAACACAATATAATATAATACAACACAATATAATGTAATAAAGTATAGTGTAATGTAATACAAATGTAATAATAATAATAACAGACATAACAATAACAATATTGATAATAATAATAATCATTATAATAATAAACAACATAATTAATATTATTATAATTATATTGATTAGTACTTAACCATTGTAAGAAATTGAAATGTTTATTCCGATGTAAATGTCAGCCATCATTTTGTGTTTTTATACAGTCCTGACGAAGATCATTGATCGAAAGCTTGACAAATAAAGGAGGACAATAAAAGCTACGACCGTCTCATAGTGACATTTCTTTCATTATATATATATATATATATATATATATATATATATATATTACCGGTCAATATCGGCTTGCAGTTTTTTAACAAAACGGGAAATACTGGGAAATACCGGGAAATACTCCCAAGACAATAACCTCAAATTATATTATTATTATTATTAAGCAAAAGTCATGATGACACACAAATAGCAATGAAAAGGTGACTTTATTCACGGTTGGGGGGTCATAAAACTGCTTGGAATTATGATTTTTTTTATGGTATGGTGTGTGGGTTTTGTTGAAGCTATTGTAAGAACCAACTTCGAAATGGGCAGTAGAATATAGTCTTAACTATCAGTTTCTAGTAAATCCCATTTTATAATACAAGTTGTTCTACAATGGAATTCATATATTAATAAACACAAAAAGTTTACAAACCCAGGCATTATTCAAGAAGTATCAATGAACTAAACATTTCGGTATTTCATGTTATATTGTGACTTCATTGATAAAATGTGTTTGCAGGCTTTTTTCCTGCATTTCCCAGTCTTTCCCAGTATATCTCATCCGGATGGCAAGTACAGGTATTTGCCGAGAAATTTCCTACCCTGGACAGATACCGTATACCAATTAGTTGATCCTTAATGCATCGATAGATAATGCAAATGAATAGCTTCATAATAGGCTTGTATTCATCACGTGCATCTCCTGGTGACACGATATTGACAGTGATAACATTAGCAATGAATATATTTCTTTTTAGTTTCATATAATTAATGAAAAGGAGATAGGACAATGAATAACTTCTACGTTACAGCGCACCATTCTTACTCCCCAAAAAGTGCCCTTTGGGGGAACCTGTCCCTCTTTTAAAAAACCGTCATCTCTGCCCCTATATACATATAGTCCGATATACCCGAATCAGGACTTATAGAATGTAATTTCGTTTCAGAAACAGAGGCGTATTCAAAGAAGGCGCAGGGGCGCGTGGCCACTATATTTTAATGTTGTTTTGTTTCATTTTATTTATTCATTTATTTCAATTCATTTATTTTAGAGGGTAATTCCATAGCATGTATATTATTCACTAATCACTGTGCGCTTTGTAAATTTAATGTCATCATTATCATCACTATGCATGTATAAGGTTTTGAAGGCGGCCCTTAATTCTTTACGAAAATTCTGTCGGGATTTAAAAAAAAAAAAGAATCATCATTACCATCATCATCGTCATTATGCACGTAAAGGGTTTTGGGGCGGCCTTCTTTATAAAAACTCGGTCAATATTTTTTTTTTAAATAACCATCACCATAATGATTATGATGATCATAATGATGATAAGAATATAATATTCATCTTAATGGTGAATTCACGACTGCTGAAATACATGCGTCGTCTGTTTGCCTGTTTGCCCGCCCCCCCCCCCCTTTCATGAAGCCAAGGCCTGGATACACCACAGACCTGGCTCATCCGTAACCAGCAAACGTATTGCTCTAATTCGTGTCTGAAGGACACGTTCCATATCATGATAAGCTAATGAAATCAGGTGATACTGTCATCACAATGCTTCAGACTAGCCCTAGATGAAGGCCTGCTATTCTCAAATTGTTGTTAAATTCATTGTTTGCCCATGAATTCCCTTAACAATATTGTTACTTAAGAGCGAAATATAAGCTAGTCTAAACAAATTTGAAAGATATAATGTAGCTATGGCAGACAAACAGAATGATACAATTCACACGGTGACACAAATAAAATACTACATATTTAAATTAAAAAACACCCCCAAAATACTATAAGCAGTCAAACTTGGTCTTGTAACATTATAAAAGATTTTACTATCCCTTGTATAAATTTCTTAGTAGATATAAGTACATTTTCCAATAAAATTTGAATATTGAATGTTCGATGTAAATCTATAATTTGATAAAAGCATTACTTATGGCGTTGAACAGAGGCGGATCCAGGATTTTGTAAAACAGGAGTGTACAAATCTCAGGGGGAAAGGGGGTCATTAGATTTTTCGTCCACTTTTCCTCCAAAATTCTCTGACAAGCAACAACCCCCCAAAAAATCCGCCACTGGCGTTAATTAACAGAGAGTGTGTTATTCTTTCTACTGCATTCGCTCTGCATTCTTTATACTCTAGTATAGCATTTGGGAAATGAAGAGAAAACTAAATATCTTCCTTAATGAATACCTTCATTTTTATTCTCTCGAAATTGATTGATTTTGTTCCCTATTTCGTTCCCCACCTTGCAAGCACTAAATTGGAAAACAATCGAATTTTATCCTCAGATGATTCGATTTACAACAGCGATGGGAATAAAAATGTAATTGTCGCAACTTGTGATGATATTACTCCATGAAATACGAGACACGTACAAAATCCTTCTGGGGCATGCTGATACCGTAGTCGCACCGACAAACCGACTCCAAACCGACTCCATACCGACCGATTCTTGGCCATTGGAGGTAATGTTTTTTTTTGTTCGGTCTGTTGTCGGTCTGGTTTCGATCTTGTTGATGTGACTGGGGTCTTATGTAGTTGAATAGGACAAAGAGAAGAGAGTAAGTTAGAGAGAGGGGTGGGAGAGAGAGAGGGAGAGAGGGAGAGAGGGGGGAAAGAGGGAGAGAGGGAGAGAGAGGGAGTGAAAGAGAGAGAGGGGGGAAAGAGGGCAAGAGGGAGAGGGGGGGGGAGGGGAGAGAGGGGGGAGAGGGAGAGAGGTGGGAGGGAGAGAGAGAGAGAGAGGGAGAGGTGGGAGGGAGAGAGGGGGAGAGGGAGAGAGGTGGGAGGGAGGGAGAGAGAGGGAGAGGTGGGAGTGAGAGAGGGGTAGAGGGAAAGAGAGGGAGCGGGAGAGAGAGAGGGGAGAGGGGAGAGAGGGAGAGGGAGAGAGAGGGGGGAGGGAAAGAGTACGGGAGGATTGACAGTTTAATACAAACCACACAGAAAGGTGGGGAGATAGAAAGAGGGAGAGAGGGTTGAGACTGAGAGATGGAGGAAGATGCGACCTTGCATCGAAATAAATCAATAAATAAAAGGGCAGTGAATAATAAAAACGAAATATTTGAACACAGTAATCTTCTAGGGCTGTTTTCCTGAAACAGAATATACTATTCTAGCTTTCATTAGCATTTCTATTAAGCGAAAGGTGAAGATAATTTTGCCCAATATGGCGTATAAGGGGAATTTGAATTTGACATATAGGTCGGTCTTTTTTACAAATTTTCGGATTCAGATAAAAGCCGCTTCCTTTTTCATAAATCAAATGCAAACAAAATTAATGTTTACAGATCACTGTTACAAATTTTTTTTTTTTTTTTAAATATTCAATAGGCTTGTCTTGGGACGCCATAACTAGAAACTTAAAACAATAAGTTCCGTAACAATGCAATAGAGAACACAATATTGTAAAGTAGAGATAGAAAAAAGAAAAAACAAGAGAGAAAAAATCAAATACCTGTCACATTTATATGGACTATAGTATATTGTAAAAGAAGTGCTGTTCATATAGTACGGGTAGTTATTTATAGAGAGTTAAGGGCATGATTTAAGAGTCATTCAGATCATTTTTATCAATAGGGGTCAGTGAAATGTATACTTTGCACGAAAGAAACTGTAACTGGTAACATGATTAGAAATGTGTATCAAACTACAATATATCGGTAGGGTTATCGATATTATGAACCAATATCTTTCTGAATTATTGCAACTTCTTCGAGTAAGAGGACTGTCAAATAACAAAAGATATTAATCATTCGGAACGGCTGAATATTTATGGTAGCACATACATTGAAGATATAATAGACCAGTTTAAAATGCATTCAAAATTGCATTTATACTTCATCTTCAGTTGTTACTCTTGAAGACCAGAAAGCTTACCCCACGTTTATCTGATATAGCAACAAGTAATGGAAGAAACTTGAGCGCTCTGACTAGGAAAAAAAATCGAAACAAGTGTTGATCACTGAGGGAAAAAATCTCCATAAATCTTAATACTCGGTGGCGTATTCAGCATAAGTTGAAGACGGCTTGCGCCCCCCCCCCCCCCAATTTGAAGCCCAAGGAAAAAAATACCATTGATTCTACGGTATACGCGGAGCAGATCGGATACATTCCACTCCTCCACCCCGCCCACCCCCTTTCCAGTCTAGTAAATACTGCACCCCGTGATCATCAATTTCTGGATACCCCGCTTTAAAAAAAAAAAAAAAAAAACGGGGTCCACTCGCTATTCATAAGGACCGCTATTCATAGAAAACCGCTATTCATTTAACACGCGTTATGAATAGCGGTCCTTATGAATAGTTATGAATAGTGGTCCATATGAATAGCGAGGTAATTTGCCTATGGTTTGCTCGCTATTCATACAAAAAGGACCGCTATTCATACAAAACCGCTATTCATTTAGTTACGCGTTATGGATATAGCGGTCCTTATGAATAAGTGGTCCTATGAATAGCGGTCCTTGTGACTAGCGAGGTTACCACCAAAAAAAATGGTCTATTCGAAACCGTCAGAGATCGAAAAACACATTTTCATGCTTATTCTCTCAAAACTCAAGTCATACCATCCATAAATGAATATTGCATTACCGACAAGAGTACATACCAAAAACCAGTCTCCCGTCGACTTCATTAACTCCCGCTATTTGCCTTGACCGTATATTAAATCCGAAAGGGGGAGAAGACAGTCAACAGCAGAACCTCTGAAAACTAAGCTCAAATTACAAATGAGATAAACTGCCTCATTCGTATTTTTTTCCAACCACAAAGTTGGGGTCGAGAACTGAACTTTATATTCCCACCTGAAAAAAGGAAGATTTTGGACGTGGGTGGCTAGGCCAGTCATGTAACGGGTGAATCTAACTGGTTTATTGGGTAACGCGACGACTATCTGCAAATAAAGAGAGTCATCAGTTTTCATGAGGCTTGTTTCCAGATTGGGTAACAATTCTGGCTTCGTGAAGGACAATGTACTAATATTTCAAAATGTTCTTTGCGATTTTTACCCCCCCCCCCCTCTCTCTCTCTCTCTCTCTCTCTGATTTCTGAGATTGCAACATGACACATGTAATAAGCAACAAACGAGTACATTTCGAGTTCAAACTGTTCGGTGGAAATACGCAAATAATTCATTAAAAAGTAATATTTAAAACCCTTTCCTGGCTTAAAACGTCAGAGATTTCCCCCCAGGATTACGATACCAACGATATCATATCAGATTAAAACTAGAAAGAGAAACCCGGATTTCATATTTTCCCCCATAATTCTTAAATAAAACTTATATTCCAGTCCCTCAGTAGTCATTTGATTGACATTTATTGTTCATTAATTTAACGTAAATGTGAAGGTAGAAATTTGTCACTTCATTTGTCTTAAAATATAAGAAAAAACATTCCTTGAGTTTAAAATAAAAAGATCAACATTAATTATTGAAAGTGGGAGGAGAAATAGACTGTCAACAGCAATACGAAGAATAATTCCACAATCAAAGACATATATGATTAGAGTAGTAATTCCGGAGAAATTTTTATAAGATTGCAACCTTTTTGACTGATTTTAAACGTTTATTGGCAAAAGTTAGGTCGTATCGACTTTAATATCTTTAATCGATCACGTTCGGTTTTTTTGACGACACGATTGCGGACAAAATTTAGAAAGGTGTTGATTTCCAATAGACCGGTTCTGTAATGTATACAAATTTATGTACATTTCTTCTCTGAGCACCTAGTGACGAACTATTCCATTAACCTGCTTTTTATAAATGAGCCTCAGTGCTTGGAATCTAGTTCGCATACATTACTTGCTGCTATGTCTGGCAAGCTTTCAGGTTGTCAAGAACAGCCTTTGTCTGAAAGGTATGTATAAAATTTGCATACATTGCCGAAGCGGTCTATTGCACTTTGTCATCCTTTTGTTCCTCTCGCAGAAGAAGACTTTGCAGTCTTTAAATTTATTCAAATGTTATACAGAGCCTAGGGCTTGTTTTTTTAAAAAATGCTCCTGAAGACCCAACGATTTGCCCGAGATTTTTCCAACATCACAACAGCTATATGCATGTGGATTCCACACATTGCGATGCTATCATACATAATAAGTGAAAAAACTCTGTAATCACGACTTCAGGAAAGAAATGTCCATGCATGAATTGAATATTAGGCTTTTTAAGCTAGTAGAGCACCTGCCTAATAGAAATGTATTCAAATTAATAAACGCTTTGACCCCATGACCGACCATAGAGACGAGTCATTGTATTCACTTGTTATTATAAGTTATTGTATTTCTAATTATCAGAATGCAAGTATAGCACTGATTAGTTGTTGCTGTGTCGGGAGAGCACCGGCGTGCAGGCGTCTGAGGACCGTCATTGTAACCACTGTATTATATAGAGGCAGATTCATATGTTCTATTAATAATTGCTGGTTTATTTTCCTTCTTTTTAAGAAAGCTTTGCTTATGGTCATCATGGGAGGTAAAAAAACAAACAAACAAACAAACAACCAAACAAACAAACGAATCAATGTGACAACTTTTCTATTACTCTTCCAATTTTTCTTCCTTTGTTGTCGTTGTTGTTATTGTAAGAAACCCGTATTTTACGATTAAAGCATTGTTCATTTTCAGAGTCGAGTAGCAACTCCGAAGATTTATTTTGGGTGTGTGTTTTCGTATTTCTCTTTGAGGTTGTCTGTATATTTCATGAACTTGGTTCTCCAGTCTCCACTGTCTTTCTCACCCCCCCCCCCCCCAGCGAAAATGGTTCAAATGATTTGTGTAAATCTAATAGTGGTTATGAACTCTCAAGATAAACAATAAGTTCCCAAGCGCAGGGTAGCCCACGAAGAACAGATGATACACGGGTACCCGATTTTCCGATTGGCATATTAATAAGTAACGAGATAATCATTTTTCGATGCTTGATCATATCACAATTAATCGTTGAAACAAGCTAAGATATGTTAGTACAGTACTAGAAAATAAGAGAGAGAAAGAGGAAAAAAAACAACAACATGACTGAATCGGAACGAACACAATGAGAGAATCTAATGATGATACGGGGGGGGGGGGGGGACACTCAGTATATAGTGTGCGGTGGGTATGTGCCGAGGAGAAGACCCCCATTTTTACACTCAAATTTCCGTTCCAAAGCATACCATTTTTTTCTTGTTGAGAAAAAGAAGAGAGAAAACCGTTCCAAAGTACCGCTTTTTTTCATTCCGTCGTTCCGGCCGTTCTGGCCCGCCCCGGCCCGTTTCGAAGAATATCATTTTTGGTGAAAAGTTGAAATAGATAAATAAATAATAAAAACAAAACGAAACAAACGAAAACATAGTTCCGATGATCCTTATAATAACAACCAGTTCCGTAGCATCATATTTATATTGTAATCCAGTTCCAAAGACCCCCTTTTTTTCCAAAATGTTAGTAGTTCCGAAGACCATCCTGTTCATGATACGCTAGTTCCGAAGCCCCCTTTTTTTGTCTTGCCAGTGGCACATACCTACCACTTTTGGGGTCGAGTACCCCCCACCCCGGAATGATACTAAGTGATTCAATAGACCTATTTACTAATCTTATGCATACTTCTTGAACAAAGGTTTCTCTTGACGACTCAAAAGCATGCCAGAGGCTTGCCCGACATAGCAACAGTTAATGTATGCAAAATGAATCCCATCCATAGAGATGCCATTATGTATAGCAGGTGCGCTGAATACTTGGTAACTATAGGGATTCTGGAGAGAAACATGCATAAATTTAAATCATTAGTAAACAGGTCTATTAACCACTGTACAAATGCTTTTGTTAATGATTGGTTCACTCAAATTAGGTGCAAAGCGTGCACATGTTTCTGCACGTGTTGAAGTTGAGGAAAGAAAACAACTCCTACGCTTTCTCGCACAGGGCTTTCAGCTAAGCCTGTAGACTGTTTATAAAGAGCTACCACGCATGTTCATTTTGCTCCTTTTTTTTGAAAAAAAAACAAAAAACGAGATAACTCCAATCCAGCATCAGGCAATCTAGCAACGTCATGATTTAAATTTCCATTAAAACAAAGGTTCACACCGCTTCTTCCGAGAAGTGTGCGCGCTGATATTGTAATACCCAAAACGAAAAAAATACATAGCAAGCTAGCACGCCTACGTTGCGCCACTCGGAAAGCATTGCTATCCACGTGACTGCGAATCGCCTAACAAACGCCGCTTCTGCTTGCGATTTTCTACTCAGTGCGCACGCATCTTCGAACAATGGAACAATAGTCAATACTATCAATATCATATACATATGTATATACTTTTTTTCAAATATGCTCTGTTGTTTATATTGATAGAGATTTATTGTCTATAATCATCTTTCGATTGCAACAGTTACTTTGCAATATAACAGAGGAGCAAGGTTTTGTTTTTCTGACATGGATTCGTGACACCCAATAGCTTTTACGTTATCGCGGATGAACGGTTTAAATCCTATAGATTTAGCGGGTTGGCTTCTTTGAAACTAATTCCCTTCGTTACCTCGTGGAATGAACGCAATCCCTTGATCACTTCACCAAATATTATGAATATGCTAATGTTCGCCTACTCCTTATTCCATCCAATGATGACGTATTAGAAGTCTTTTCTTTAGACTATATGGCAGACCTCTTAAACAGTGCTCCCTCGAAAAACGAAACTGAACTTTTAAAGAATAATCGTGTGCTTTACTTTATCCGATGGTTTTCGTTCTTAATTAGCTATGAAGACAATTAAGCCCTAAAGCCCTAAAATTAGTACTCAATATCAGAACGAAGTAAACAAACAAAAAAAGAGTCACATTTGAACTTGTGATAATTTTAAGACCAGCTTCATTTCTTAGACGTAAAGGGTATCTGACTTGTGTCACATTATAGCCCAGAAACTGTTATGGTTTTTGGATTCGAAAGAAATAACAAAAATTTTCTCCATTTTCAAGTTGTACCAACGGCAACCATGAGGCATTAAATACAATGTTGAACGCTCTACTATCGAATGGCATTAATGACACTTGGTAACAAATGCTGTTGTGAAATTGTAGGTGCTATTAACAAAGGTGTTGTTGTCTTTTATTTTTCAATAATAAATACACATACATGTCACGATTTTGATATTTCCCAATTTTATAGTTTTAAAACATATACTCTACGACTATCATTTAAAGAAATGCAATAAAATTGAATCCATAACAATTCTTTAACTTTACAACATGCAAACTGCAGTTTGGTATGAGTTTCTAGATACTTTATAACCGTTCAAAATCAATAGGTAATAGACCTGTTCACAAATAATTTAATATTCAAACTTTATGCATACTTTTAAAACAAAGGTTGTTCTTGACAACCTGAAAGCTTGTCAGAGGCTTGTCAGACATAGCAACAAGTAATGTATGCAAACTGGATTCCAAGTACTGTAGTTCATTCATTAATAACAGAATGGAATACCTCGTTACTAGGTCCCCAGGAAAGAAACATCCATAAACTTGAATAACTTTGTGAACAGGTCTATTCTTTACTTTACAACGTGCAAACTGCAGTTTGGTATATGAGTTTCTAGATACTTAGGTTTATAACCGTTCAAAGTCAATATGTAATTTCCGTATTATTTAATTATAGATTTTTAGCATTCCATCGAGATTGCTCTTGTCAAACTCAAATGCTTTTTTTTTTTGTATTTCAACCTCTAAGAAGAGGCCTATTTTTATTGAAACCCCAATCTTGGGGGTAATAAAACATTTATACGAGGTAAAACAATTTCACAGTAATCACATATAAATAAACAACAACAACAACAAAAAACCCAGACTGTATATGGTATTATAATAAACAATAAATATGTCACTCTAATAGTGCATTCATATCTATAGCATCTGCCACTTCCTAAAAGATTTCTCCATGGCGTTGTTTTTTAACGCCACCTGTTTTTCTAAAGAATAATGAAATTTGATTAGATACTCAAAATTACTAAATGAGGGGGTGTGTTTTTATATCGTGCATTGTAAATAATCATTTTAACCAAAATAATGCAAAGGTTCAAAAATAAATTTGGACGATTCCAGTCAATACCAAGTAATATATCCTTATAATTCAAACATATATTCAAATGTGTATTATCTTTATACAAAGTTTGAAACTCAAATGCTTGCCGGAGGGTCATACCACATAACAGCAGCGTTTGCATTTTAAAAATTTTTTTGTTTGTTAAAAAAGCTCGGAACAGGTGAATTAAATAGTTACTCATGCACTTGAAAAAATGGGTAAAGGAAGCTTCCGTAAAATTTGAATTTGAATACATCACGAAAGTGGTCGACTTTGTGAACGACCCATATTTTTTTTTTTTTTTTAATGCTTTTTTGCCTTTATTCAGATATTCAGACGAGAAAATTGTACAGAGATACATTATTTTTTCATACATTGTAAACACAATACATAATTCAATCCGAAACAAATAATACAATGCAAAATCTGCAATCTGAATAAAGATTTTAAAAGATAGATAAGAAAAAAGGTGAAGGTGCTGCTTTATAACCCATAGTATACATGATAAGTCAAACTGTCATCTTTACATATATAGGATAAACTACATGCAGTGCATTTTCAATTCTTCGATTTTATTTAACATTATTTATTATATAGTATTTCTTATATCAGTGGAGTTCTGTAACCATACTGTTGCAATAATAAAAACACAATACTAACAATTAAGTGGTTGGATCAATGAGAAAGTGAGGGAGTGAGGAGGAGAAGAAGACATAAATGAAGACATTTATCATTATTATTACTATTATTATTAATAATAATAACAAAAACAACAACAATAATAGTAATAATAATAATTCCAATAATTATTTTTTTTAAATATAGAAATAATCATATAAGTAGATATATAGATATTAAATTAAATAAACATATACATACATATACACATATACACATACACATACATATATACATATATATATATATGATGCCTTCGTCTGATGTTAGTTAGCAATTTTGCAAAACAGTCTAGTGCACAGATTATTTTCAAATTTAATGCATACCTCTATACAACAATCATTACCAGCTAGTGACCTTTCCCAAAGATTGCCCAGGAAGTGTCCGACATAGCGACAATTAATGTATGCAATTGCATTCTGACTATTGAAAATTTAAAATAACCTTAACAGGTGAGTGCAACAGTTCGTCATCGTGGGAAGAGACATCCATAATTTTGAATCTATTTGTGAACAAATCTTAGTTTATGGACGCAGTTTCCACCAAGTGCCAACAGAGACGAACTATTGCAGTCACCTGTTACAAGCAGTTTGACGAGTTACTTTAATTGTCTTCACAAGTGGAGACACGTACCCCCAATCAAATAGCGAAAAGCGGAGGGGGATAATAGGAAAAGCAGAGGAGAGAGAGAGAGAGAGAGAGAGAGAGAGAGAGAGCGAGAGAAAGGAAAGGGAATGTGAAAATAAGACGCTACGATTCTCCCTCACATCCAACCCCTAATCAATAGCCTTCTTTAATTCATATCTAATTCATCGAGTAAGATCGATGCCCTCCCATCCCTCAATGTCTTGACTCATGCTAAGCTACTGATCATCACAACATAACAGACCTGTTCACAAATATATTCAAATTTTATGTATACTGTTAAAACAAAAGTTGTTTCTTGACAATCTGAAAGCTTGTCAGAGGCTTGTCAGACATAGCAACAAGTATGGTATGCAAACTGGATTCCAAGTACTGTAGTTCATTCATATAATAACAGGTTAATGGATACCTCGTCATACTAGGTCCCCGGGAAAGAAACATATAAATTTGAACAAATTTGTGAACAGGTTTATTATGCAGCGTATAGTTAGTTGTTGATTATTATGTCGGATCCGGTCGAACAAACATTCGACTGCTCTTAAGGTTCTCAAGAACAGGAGGTTTTTTTCTGGTATGCGTGCGTAAAATTCAAATGTGTCATTACAAACATGCATGGCCTATTCTTTTGGTTGCACGCAAATCTTAAAGGGGAGGTCCGGTCACGTTCCCCTTTGCCTATACATTGCTATACAAATTGTATTAACAAATCTCTAATTTAAACATTTTATAACTGTGGGCCTACGGTTCTCGAGATTTTTTTCAAAGTTTCAGGCAAATATTTACAGGAAGAATATATTAGCAGGTACACGATGCAGCATCTGCAGCATCTTTACAGCAGTTATAACCGAAAAAAAAATTAATGCACATCGACATACATGTCCACTGGTTGAAGAGTCTTGTTTACGAAATCGTTTTGCCACATAATGGCATGAGTCTGCATCCAAGACATTTAAGAAAGAAAAGGTAAGATGCAATCATCATTCTTCTCATGTTGATTTTTCCATGCCTAAAACTACCCCACCAAAAGAAAAAAAATGTCTGAAAAAACCCACACATGTATAATGTTAAAATCAGGAAACTTAAAGTTTATGTTCATATGTAGTGGGCAAAAGATAGAAAAGATCTGGATTTGCCCTTTAAGAATGAAGCAGATGCACGCGAACTATAGACCAGTTTTACAGTATTCAAATGTAATGCATACTTTTATTAACTACAGCTAATAATCTGTATTCACGAATACATTCAAATCTATTTACGCTTCAAGAGTCTAGTCATGAACTATTGCACTCACCTGGTACGAGTTCTTGTATTCAGGACAAAGGATCAGAATGCAGTTTGCATCCAGTACTTGTTGCTATGTCAGACCAGCCTTGGCAAGGTTTGGGGTCATCAGTAGTAGGTCAAACCATTGTTGTAAAGACATGCATACAATTTGAATCCAATAAACCGGTTCGGTAATGTATTGAAATTTTATACATACCTTTCAAACAAAGGTTGTTCTTGACAACCTGAAAGCTTGCCCGAGGCTTGCCGGACATAGCAAAAAGTACTGTATGCAAACTGGATTCCAAGCATGGAGGCTCATTTATAAAAAGCAGGTTAATGAAATAGTTCGTCACTCAGATGCTCAGAGAAGAAATGTGCAATAATTTGAATACATTACAGAACCGGTCTATTGAGAACTGGTCTGTTGACGCCCTAGCTTACAAGAGGCTTTTTCCGACATAGCAACAATTAATAATGTATGCAACCTGCATTCCGACAAGTGAGGTATATACATTGATTCGTAACAGGTGAATGTAATAGTTCATCATTAAGTTCTTTGGGGAAGAACTTGTATGAATATTTGAGGTATGCATTATTGGAATACTTTTATCAAATGGCTTAATTGAAATGGCCCTTCGTGGTATGGGGTTGAAGCAGTAGCAAGGGTATAAATACCAACACACTTTCAGTTTTCACCACACCCTTGTCTTCACTGCTGGCTTGCCGAACGTCTCTCTGCTTCTCTGCAATACCAACAAGTAACCAACAACTCCACCATGCAGTCTCTCGTCGTTTTCTTGGCCGTCATCGTCGGGGCAGCCGTCGCCAACCCCATGATTCTGTTGTCCGATAGCCGCAGCCAACAGAACAGAGAGATCTCGTCATCGGAGTACTTGAGAAAGATCTTCGAGAACTCTCCGTTGTTCTACTTCAGCCGCTCTGATGAGCAGAGTCAAGACGACGTCATCGAACGGCTACAGGCTCTGAAGCTTCGTGAGGCCGCGAACATCGCACAACAGGTAGACCTGAGGCAGATTCTCCGAGACAGTGGGCTTTGTAAGTCAACAGTGCTCTTTTTATGTTCCAATATATGAGTACATCATGTATTCAGTTGTTCCAAAACTATATCCTGTACTCGTATGCCATTCATTCCAAAACTACGAGACACATAATTGATAGTTGTGCTCATCTAGCCTGCTTTGCTTTTACCAATTCTGCAAAGGAACGACTACAAATCTTCCAACGCTTTTATACACTACAGATCCTTGTGTCTCTCTTTTCTAGGCCGATTGAAAGTAGTGCATGTAAATTTATGCCTCGAAGCCCTTTTTATCGATTTGACTTTGCGTATATTGAAAATAGCCTTTTTGTGCCTCTTCTATTAAAGAATATATAGTGATACAATTTAATTTTCGGTAAGTGTCGATGCAAACTTCTTTTTAAAATGTTCGTTCTCTCTCTTTCACTATAGCATCCGTCACATTGTGCATGCCCAGTGACAAGGCTGTCCAGAAGTGGAGGAGGGAGCTTCCCGAAAGACTGAGGCCAGACAGTGACGCTCTGAAGAAACTGGTCAAGGCTTGGATCCTTCCTGGCAGGTTCGAGTCTTCACAGCTCAGCGACAACAAGAAGGTTCAGAGCTTAAATGGCGCCAAGCTACGATTCAATGTCTACAACGACGCGAAGAAGGCGAGTATTTTCCTATTTTTCATGGGGCAATAACTATTATTGCACAGCATAAAACTGAAAATCAGATTTTAGAATGAAAAATTTGGCAAACATTCAGTTCAAAAGCACTTTGGAACAGTTCGTTATTGTTCGATTTAATCCGATCCTCGGATCTAAAGCTTTAAGGTGCAATTCATTTCTAGTTCCTTGGTGTAAGTAAAATTCAGTCGGAACGCTGACTTGTCGATGCTGTTTTGAAAATGAATTTTACAAGAAATTCTTGTTGCCTTCTAAAGATCCTTCATTGCAACTTTTTATTGCCACAGATCAAGTGCCAGTCATATAAGTAGTCTAGTGATGTACCTAATATAATCTCAATTTTTTTATCTGCTGTACTTTGAGATTTCAGTTTTGAGCGACTACCTGTACATCTACTTAGGTTTCTTATACATGGGATGATCATTCGAAGCCGAATTTCCCTGTAGTTTATTGTATTACTTTCTTAACCCGGCATTAAGTCTCGGCATATGATTTTCTTTTTGAGATTGTGACCGACTTTCTTATAGCATCAGCATATGACTTGTTCAAAGTAATTTGTGTAGAATGTACAGTAAATTTTACGTCTCGGCAATCTAGACAGCTGCAGAGTGAGTGCCACCACATCTACAATAATTTTCAAGCAACTCTTTGAGTGGTGATATAACCAAGTCTCTGACACTTGAATCAAACGAGGATTGTATGGTCCGACTTTGTTCACTTGATAATTTCCTTTTCCCAATAACTCGATAATTTACAAATACTGTAAATACACCCATTCACGATTTAAACATTTTGCGATATCTTTCTTTTACAGATGGCCACTGTCAATGGAGCTCGAATCACTGACGCCGATAGGACGATGAACGGTGGACTCATTCACGAAGTCGACAAGGTCATCTACCCACTCCCAGTCGGCAACGTAGTCGAGACCCTGGCTGATATCGAAGCCTTCTCCACCATTGTCGATCTCATGAAACGAGCTCAACTCCAACAAGAACTAAGTAAGCCTGTTAAGAATTTCTACATCTTAAATTGCCATTAAATCTTTCTAGAAGAAAGATTTTTCTAATTTCTATTTTTACAATTTTGTCAGTCAAAATATATAGAACTTCTATTTTACAAATAAGCAGGTCTAAAATGATTTTAAGCGAAGTATAATTGCACACTTCTAGAAGGAAGATTCCCTCCCAATTTACCTAAACTTAACAAATATGCAAAGAAAAGCTGTAGATGAAATACCGACAGTGCCAAATAAAGAATTTTTCAAGGTATACAATATTCCTGGAGGTGGGGATAGTCCTCGTAAATAACGGCATACATGCTTTTTCCATCCACCCTAATTCTAATGTTAATTTCCATCTAAACTCTAAAATTGGGAAGTCGGAGTTAAATAATCTTTTGTTGCCACAGTAAGGAACAAGTTTGTTAAAACTTGCCCCTATAGAAGAGAATTCCTACCGCAATACGATTAGAAACGTTAAATATGTAGCATTATTTTCCCTTCCACTTTAGAAATTTTTATATCATACAAACTAATTTTTACGACCCTTATCTATCTTGCCTCGCAGGTGCCGACCCCATGACGGTACTTGTGCCAACCAACGCCGCCTTCCAGGCCCTTCCAGCCGGAGTCCTTGATGACCTCAAGAGAGACGAGCAAAAACTGAAAAACGTGCTCAGGTACCACATGATCTCTGACGTCAAGTATTCTGCTGCGTTGTCGTCTGGTCGGCAAATCAGGGCCTCGCAGGGAGACGAGATTTCGGTCAGCCGTGATCAGGATGGTAGGTTTTTATATCTAATTCATATTCTCGGGTCGGGTCGTCAGAAAATATTGGTATTTAGCACCTCGACTACGTTTTGCTCCAGGACAATATCAAGTTTTTTCACAATTATCACCATTTTCAAATTGTACGAGAATAATAATTTCAAAAGTAAATTCCGTCCGTTTAAACTGACATCTAATTTTATAAGAAGATAAATGCATAGGCTCCTGAATTATAAAATGGACGGGGAAAATACATATTCCCCTATTTTTTAAGGAATATACAATTTTTAATGCAAGGGGCAGTATATCTCGCAATGGTTAAATGTTTTCGACTCAATGGCTGTCTCTTTAACGATATACCCTGCATTTTAATTTCATACACACGCATTGATAAGAATATTAGCTACCATAGATCCGTTTTAAATTGATTTGGAGTGTTCATTTTGTCAGTACATAGCCAAACTGGAAAATTGTTTAAAAAAAAAAAACGTCGAGACTTACCGAGATGCATTGTTTGGGAAATGTCATTTATTAAGTTTCTATGCTGTATAAGGATTGCTTTAAAGGGAAAGTTCACCCTAAAGATTACTAGAGTTTAAAAAATGCAGAAAAAATAAAGAAAAATATTGGCGAAGGTTTGATGAAAATCGGTCAAATAATAAAAGAGTTATGACTATTTAAAGTTTTGGATTCGTGACGTCACATGCGAGCAGCTGCCCATTGGTCATGTAATAAATATTCCATATATTCACATTTTTTTTTACGTTCCACGATAAATTAATATTGTTTCTTTTCAGAATCTAGTATTGAATAACATTTCTGACAATATATCAAATGCACAGACGAAAATATTCTAAATTTTCTGAGAACTGTATTTTATGGAATATTTATCACATTACATAATGGAGGAGCTGCTCGCATGTGACGTCACAAAATCAAAACTTCAAAAGTCCATAACTCCGTTATTCTTTAACGGATTTTGTCCAAACTTTCGCCAATATTTTTCTTTATTTTTTCTGCATTTTTTAAACTCGAGTAATCTTCGGGGTGAACTTTCCATGCTGTATAATGATTGCTTTAATGAAGACATATCAAGTATGACAGGAGTCCCTTTCTTATTGCCTACTAATTGTAGTACAAGTGGTTTTGTGAGATGCGAAATAATAGGGCTCTATTTGGAGCAGGCTAAGCAGTATCTCGTAGACAGTTGCTTACAGTTTCCTTATATGGGGAGGTCCAAGCTAGTTACCAAATACATATATACTTGACTTCCCCGACTGGTTCACGCAGTGGATTTCATATAAACTTGTCTTTGGGGGGAAAAATATTTAAATTGAGCACATTTAATCCTACCCAAAAATCCGTTCCCTTTCAGATCAAATTCTCCTGAACAAGCAAAGCGAGCAGTCTGAAGCACCGAGAGTGATCCTGCGCGACATCCCCACTACCAATGGAGTCATCCAAGTCGTCGACCGGGTCGTCCTGCCGCCACAAAGACGCTTCGTTCTTGTCTAACTCAACCAGCTGGATTTCTTTTCGATGAATAATGCCAACAACCGACGAGTTGGCACACAATGAACTTGTACTAATTTTCATAATTATTGAACAGACATGCTTCAAGCATTAAAGTGTATTGATACACTACGGAAATAAAACCACACCTCTACTTACTGCAAAATTAACGTTTTCCTTGATCTTTTTATATAGAATAAGCTTAAACGTCGTCCATATTTGGGTGTGGAAGGTGGTGTGATATGGTTTGCGAGTAAAGTTGGATATTTAGTGTACCGAGAAAGTGTGGTGATCTTGCGAATGAAGAGCCAATTTGAATCAAGTGTACAAGTTATATGTACCGTGTATGGTCATGTGAAGAAGAGAATCTAAATATAAATTCGACAGCAAGTGAAACGTGTAATAAAGTAAATGAAAGAGTGCCGAATTTGGGGGAAATGTATTTTAAACGATGCGAGTGTTCTTACACTTTTCGTCTCCTATACCTCTCCATCCTCCTGTCCTATCCCATGACTACTTTGTTTCTAATCTCCTTTTCTGTTTACCTCTTTCTTTACTTCCCCTCTTGTACTCGGCTCTCTTTCAATTTCTTTTTCTTTTCCCTTTACTCCTTGCACAGGATATGCTCAGCTCCCTCTCTCTCTTCTCTCCTCTCTCACTTTCTCCTCTCCTCTCTCTCTATCCATCTATACTTTCCCATCCTATAGGGATACCTACCTTCCTCTCATGGATTATTCCAATTTTCTCGCTTCCTACCACTGTCTTTCCTCCCTAATTTTATTCTCTTGGCAAATCAATGTTTTCCTACTTCAAAATCAAACTAAAATTCCAAGCTTTGCTCTTTTTTGTATAAACTTGTATTGTATATAATACACATATCCACTCGCTACAGATAAAAATACTATAAAAATCTTAAAATGTCAGAGGAAAGAATGTTGCGAAAAATGTGGTATAAGAAGATCATACTACTGACTGCCATGAACCCGTACATTGTATAAATTGTACTGGTAATCACCCTTCTAATTCGAATGTATGTCCTAAATGGGTGGAAGAAAAACAAATACAGAAAATAAAGGCTGTTGGCAACATGTCCTACCCAGAAGCAAAAAAGCTGTATCAAATACAAAATAATGTACAAAGTACATATGCAGGCATGGCTAGACAAGGAACTAAAGTGACAAAGAGAGTTCAAACCGATTTGACTTGGCTAAGAGATAGCAATACCCCTATACTGATCTCAGATAGCAAATCAACTAACACAGACAAAACTAAACCACAACAGAGACAAAACCAACAGAAACAACATAACCAATAGAAGAAAACCCAGACTTAAAGGGGGTACCCAATGCTGAAACAATGTTAGTTCATTTAAAAGATCATGATTTTATTAGAAGAAAATCATCTGCCTTAAAAAAAATTTAAAATTCGTGTTGCCAGAAAATCCCCGAAATATGGTAAGATTTCAGGATATTTTGGCCCCTCAGCTGTGTCCCAATTTCAGCTAGGTAACCACAATGACGTCAAAGTGGTTACCTTGTCGCGCAATTATAGCAAAATGCGCGCAAGGTGTAATGCATTTTGTACAGTCTAGCGCGCAACACATCTGCAATACGCGAACCTGGGTAACCACTTTGACGTCATTGTGGTTACCTAGCTGAAATTGGGACACAGCTGAGGGGCCAAAATATCCTGAAGTCTTACCATACTTCGGGGATTTTTCTGGCAACACGAATTTTTAAAAAACTTAAGGCAGATGATTTTCTGCTAATAAAATCATGATCTTTTAAATGAACTAACATTGTTTCAGCATTGGGTACCCCCTTTAAGATGAAGGATAAGCGCCGAAGTCTGTCACGTGACCCTCCTGTTAGAAATAACACTAATACTCAACAAGCTCAAAAACAACCACCTAAAGAGCAAAACAAAACACTAAGTAATGTACCTAAACAAAAATCATCTGACTCAGTATACTAACTAAAAATAAATATGATATTTTATCAATTGAGGGGGAAGAAGATATGGACATTATTCCAAGTCATCAACCTTCCTCAAAAATTAAACTGGTCCCAATTAGGCTAGTCGATGCGTAGATGCTGGCTGGAAAAGAAAAAGCCGTTCTTCAATGGAACTGTCGAGGACTCAAACCTAATTATGAGGAAATTAAATGCTTTTTATATAATCATAATCCATACGTTATTTGTCTACAAGAAACTTATTTGCGTGAATCATAATATTTCATTTAGAGATTATGATATATATATAATAAAACTAGTGTTTCTTTAATAGATGATAGACCTGTTGGAGGTTCCTCTATATTAATTAAAAAAGGAATTCCACATGAAGTCCTTAAACTTCAAACCCAACTTCAGGTTGTAGCAGCTAAAGTAACACTCCATTGCACTTTTACTCTATGCTCAATCTATATTCCTCCAAGGTATGATCTTACACAGGTAGAATTAGACAGATTGATTAACCAACTTCCTATACCTTTCCTTTTATTATTAGATTTTAATGCTCACAGTAACCTCTGGGGCTGTCAGAGGTCAAATAGAGTTGGCAAAATGGTTGAATCAATAATTGAAAATTTTGACCTGTGTCCTTTAACCCTTTCAAGACAATTGACCACATTTTGTGGTTTGGCTCAGTAACTTTTGATTCAGAGCTCTAAAAAATATACCAGATACATGAGTAGAAAGAGCAAAAATTTCTGCACACACTATGTCCATTTTTGTTAAATGACCATACTGCAATTGATCCCAGGAATTTTAAAAAGGAGAATAAGCTTTAAAATCCTTAAATTGGCAACACATTGAGAGGTTCAAAATCCTTGTTTTTTATCAAAATTGGCAACTTTTTCAACTTTTTGCCAATTCTTTTAACCATGTATATTGTTTTCAAAGACATTACCCCTTATTACAATCTTTTAGTACTAAAAGAAAAATATTATTGTTGCCAATTTGAAGAACAAAATGTGATCAATTTAGCCCTGAAATAATTCCTGTCCTGAAAGGGTTAAATGATAATTCTTTTACATACCTTCATCCAGCCTCCGGTTCCATGTCGGCTATCGATCTTTCTATTTGTTCACCAAATATTTTTATGGATTTTCAATGGAAAGTCCATAATGAGCAATGTGGAAGTGACCACTTCCCTATTTTTATTGATATTGTTAAACCTTTGCCAGAAGAGAGAGTTCCAAAGTGGCAACTCCATAAAGCAAATTGGGATGCTTTCGCAAAACAGTGTACTAAAAATATTAATAATAAACATTTTAAGGACACAAAGGATCCTTTAATTTTGTTTACACATACATTATTAGATATAGCTACCAAAACAATACCTAAATCTTCAGGTTCCTTGCATGCTAAACACAATCCTTGGTTTAATGCAGAATGTCAAGAAGTTGTTAAATGCCGGAAAAGAGCCTTGAGGAAATTTAAAAATCACCCAACTAATGATAATTTGCGAAAATATCAGGAGGCACGTGCAAAAGCCCGAGCCACTATAAAGAGGAATAGGCGACAATCTTGGAAGAATTATGTTTCTAAACTGAATATTCACACTCCCATTAAGAAAGTGTGGGATATGGTTAGGAAAATCAGTGGAAAACGACTGAATAACTCCATTCCTTACTTGAATAAACCGGATGGTAGTAAATGTACAGAAAGGCAGGATATTGCTAAACTGTTGGCAGACGAATTCGAACATAATTCATCCTCTAACCATTATAATCCTACATTTCAAATTTATAAGAACATAGCTGAAAGACAGAGACTGGTTTTTCATCAAATAATGTTGAAGACTATAATGGTCCATTTACTATTACTGAATTGAAAAATTCCCTTGGTAAATGTCATGACACTGCAACAGGTCCAGATGAAATTCATTACCAATTTTTGAAACATTTACCAGAAATTTCTCTCTTAGTTTTATTAGATGTTTTTAATAGAATCTGGAGAAGCGGTGAGTTCCCAGATTTATGGCGGGAAGCTACCATTATACCAATCCCGAAGCCTGGAAAAGATTCATCTATCCCAACAAATTATCGTCCGATTTCTTTAACTAGTTGCTTATGCAAAACTATGGAAAGAATTATTAATACACGCCTAGTCTGGTTTCTGGAAAAAAATAGATTAATTTCAAAATATCAAAGTGGTTTCCGACAAAATCGAAGCACAGTTGATCAACTTATTCGTCTTGAATCTTTTATTCGTGATGGCATTATACGGGGTCATCATGTGGTATCTATCTTTTTTGACCTTGAGAAGGCCTATGATACCACCTGGAAATATGGAATTATGAGAGATTTATATAAACTTGGTTTGAGGGGCAGGTTGCCCATTTTTATAAAGAATTTTCTTTTGGATCGTGTGTTTCGGGTACGACTTGGGACTACAATTTCTGAATTGCATAAACAGGAGATGGGAGTTCCTCAGGGAAGCATACTTTCTGTTACTTTGTTCATATTGAAAATAAATAGTATTGTTAGTGCTGTAAATACTAGATTTGATAAATCCTTGTTTGTAGATGATTTTTGTATCTCATGTACGTCACAAGATATGTTAACTATAGAAAGAGTATTACAAAATAGTCTTGATAGAATTGGAAAATGGTCTGATGAAAATGGTTTTCGCTTTTCCAAAACCAAGACCGCATGTATGCATTTTTGTAATAAACGATCATTACACCCCGATCCTAAAGTTCGGATAAATGATACTAATATACCTGTAGTGCAACAAACTAAATATCTGGGACTAATTTTTGACAGTAAACTCAACTTTAAAGCCCATATTGATTATGTCAGGAAAAAATGTCATAAAGCGTTAACACTTTTGAAGGTTGTGTCTAAAATGGATTGGGGAGCAGACCGCATTGTGCTGCTCCGCCTGTATAGATCATTAGTTAGATCAAAATTAGACTATGGTTGTGCAGTATACAGTTCTGCTCGAAAATCCTATCTTGAAAAATTGAAACCTATTCAGAATCAAGGACTTCGGATATGTTTGGGAGCATTTCGCACTTCTCCTATGGAGAGCCTTTATGTAGAAGCAAATGAACCTCCCTTGCATTTAAGATATGAAAAGTTATCGTTACACTGCGCAGTTAAATTGAAAAATAACACCTCTAACCCAACACATGAAAATACATTCTCACCACGATATACCAATTTTTATACTAGTAAACCATCAGCAATTCGCCCATTTGGTCTACGTATTAAAGAAGCTATAGTTCATATACTTAATAATGACAATATAGCACCCTTCTTAATACCAAATATTCCCCCTTGGATGATTAATGAACCAGTAATTGACCTATATCACTAAGAGAATTTAAGAAAGGTCTTACTAGTGATTTAGTCTTTCAAAACAAATTTGGAGAACTGAAACACAAATATTGTGATTATTGTGTAATTTACACAGACGGATCAAAGGATAGAAATAAAGTGGGTGCATCAGCTGCTGTAAGTAATCATATACAAAGACAAAATAGATTACCAGATAGCTCTTCCATATATACAGCAGAGCTATTTGCCTTGAAACTGGCTCTTGATGTTGTAGAGAAGTCTATGAGGCACAACGCTTTGTTATTTTTACAGACTCATTATCCAGTTTAACCGCTTTACAAGGAAGAAGCCATAAACACCCGTATATTATACAATTATTATTAGAAGCTCAATATAAGATAAGTGCACTGGGTAAAAGAGTTGTTTTTGCTTGGACACCAAGTCATGTAGGCATACTTGGAAATGAAAAGGCCGATAAATTGGCAAAAGAAGCTCTTACTGTGGATGTAATAACTAATACCCTGATTCCTCACTCTGACTTAAAAACAAAGATTAACACATATATAAGAAATAAATGGCAAACAGCGTGGGCCTTAAACCCTGAAAATAGACTCTACCAACATAAAGCAATCATTGAACCACTAAACACCATTCCATTAGCTAAACGAAGGGAAGACATTGTTATTACCCGAGCTCGTATTGGCCATACACACTTGACACACTCATATTTATTTGCAGCTGAAAATCCTCCTCGTTGCATACTATGTAATTGTTTACTCACAGTTAAACATATTCTCCTTGAATGTACTGATTTTACACATATTCGAAGGAAATATAATGTTATTGATTTAAAATCACTGTTTGAAGATGTTTCACGATTATGTATAATAAGCTTCCTTAAAGAGATTGATTTTTTTATTCAGTTTTGAATTTAATTACAACGATAATATCCTTGGTCAGGGTATTATATTCTAATTACCTAGTCTTTCGGAGGAGACTTTAAGCCGTCGGTCCCGTGTTTGGGAGAGCCACACCACAAGCACGTTAAAGAAACTGCTTCATTTTTCGAAAAAGAACAGGGAGTAATCCCGATGACGTACATCATCTAATGATTTACTGTAATATACATGTACGTTTCACATATCTAAGAATTGATCTAGGTTTTTGTTAATTGAATAAATTTTATGATGAAATTATAAAGATCATGTTAAGACACATCATTTGACACTTAAATGACACAGACGTGTTGGTAGTGTCGTTAAATTTAAACCATCCATCCATCCATCACTGTTTTAAAGTCAGTAATCTACAGATAAAAATACTATAAAAATCTAAAATGCAGATATCTGAGCATTAAATGTAGAAAATGGTTTGAATAAATGCCCCCAAAATAACAATTAAATGGATCTTAAAGTAGAATTGTTTTGTAAGGGTATTTGAAGCTAGAATATACATGTATTCACACTTTACCATTAGGCTATAATCATCCTTATTTTTGAAAGGCAGTATCACCTGATTTACTAGAGCACTTGTGATTTATGAGCTAGCTGGACTTGATCCTTAAAGGAGAATGAAACCGTGGGGAAAATCCATTTTAATGAAAAGAGGACAAACAATTTTTAAAAAGTTCCATCAAAATTAGTTACGAAATATGAAAGTTTGAAAAGTCAATTTACTTTCTATGGCGATCCTCAAATTGGAAATGTTGATTCAAAGTGACAGGTTTAGTAGTACAACTCTCCATATTTTCCCCATTATCTCTCAAGGTGCAGCTTGTCTCCTACTTAGCTCAAGATATATCATGGGAAAATGTATTTGACAACATATGTTGATGTCACAAAAAGATAAGGAGCATCTTTAGAGATAATGGAGAAAATATGAAATTTTCATTAAAATGGATATTTCCCCAGGGTTTCATTCTCCTTTAAACTGCCAGAGAACAGTACAGTGACATCTGGTGCATTTTTCTCTCTCTCTCTCTCTTTTCATGATAGGGCTAGGCTCTTGAATTTAGTTGCTTTCTATGCCATGCAATACCATTTCTATCCGATGTAAGATTTCCTCTGAATTATTCATACACAATATGCTCCATGAATATCTTTTGTTTTATGTTATAGAGGTGTCAGGTGCTTTGTTACTTTTGTTTTTGAAAAGTATACAGTGCATCCCCCCCCCCAAAAAAAAAAGTAAACAGTTGGAAAAAGTCTCCCCAAATAAATATTTCTGAATATTTGCAATATATTTTAATTCTTATAGACAGCTGAGGGTCCCTCCTATACAATAACACCAAAAAAATCTGACTAGTTATTAACCTGAATGATCTCAAACCACTTCTGTGAAAGGGTGCAAAATTCAAACTTGACAATAATTGGTTCTGGATGGTATCAACAAAGTTGAAACCTGTTTCAAATTGACAGTTGGAAAAGGTCTCCCCAATTAAATATTTCAAAATATTTTCAGGAAAATGTCATACCTGTGGTTAGCTTATGATCTCTTCTATCAAATGACACTAAAATATCTCACAATATTTTATGCTTGAGTGAGCAAGAGCCACTTTTGTGAAATGGTGCAAAATCCATTGTTGACAAATGTTTGTTGTTGTTCTGAGTGGTATGAGCCAAGTTGATAGTCATGAAAAGACTTCGAAATTTTATATTCTGATCATTGAAAGACTATTTATGAAAGAACAGACATTGTTCAATGTATTGCATAAAATATACAAAATACTCGGTTTTACAACAGTTCATTGAATATTTTCATGAGATTAGAATCACTTCAATTATAAACATCTCAAGGAATGCAACTAGAACACAATTGGAAGATGCAGTGTCCACTTGGGTACCTTATTTATTTTCTTTAATTTATTTTGATCTTGATCTCCCTTATGCTACATGTAAAAGTTGAAGCCAGGACAATTACCCCAGGCACACCTTCCCCCTAGTAAAATTATCCCTGCAGTCATTACACCTTAGCCAGTTGTCCAGGGGATATAGGGGATAGTTGTCCTAGGGTAGTTGGGGTGGATATCTTCCAGAGTTATTGTATCTCTCTGCTTGCAATCGGAAAAACCAAAAAGTACCATGAGGAATATACTCACAGGACCAATCCACTAATTTGAGATCTCACATACTTAGTGATCATACATTTCAAGTATTTATAACTTTCTTGTGTCTTATCATATAAAAATTTTCTCAACTACTGTCTCTTATTTTCTGTTCCTACCAAATTGCTATTCAACAACCAAAAAATTCAACCCCCTGTGTGCCTGCTTGTACAGGATCACGCAAAAAGATACATCACACTTGGGTTTCTACAGGAGTGTCGTAGTTCAATTTGCCTTTCCATCGCAATTCACTCCATGAAAACCCGAGTCTGATGTATCTTTTTTCGTGATCCCGTACAAGCAGGCACAGTGAAAACTCCTCCTGGAAATCCTGTGGTGAGTGAACTCTATTCTCAAATATGTCTTCACAAGAGGAGGAGCAAGAGCAGCGAGGTCGTTAACCCACTGTGAAAGGAGCACAATGGCAATTTTACATGAAACTGAAGAACTGGAGAGCATCTCTTACGACACGGAGGCGCAGAGCCAATAAGCTTAGATTGACCCTTATCGAAGAGGACCAAGATATGACCACCATGAAGCAACACAGAAATGTTCTACAAGATGCTATGGATAAAGCTATTGAAGTTCAGGAGCATCTGGCTGCTGTTTCCATGACATTGGTATCAGTCATCATGGATGGCCAGTGATGACCAGTGAGGTTCCTGTCAATTTAAGGATGGAAAGAAAGGGTGTCCTTTTCTCTGAAAGGGTGACTGTGAAGGAAGAAATCATCCCCTCAAGGGTGATCAAGGTCATGGAAGCAGACTTTCTCCCAGACGATCACAAAAAACCATACTCTAAAAAATGACAAGAAATTCTTGAAGGTCATAGGAGAGGGCATTCACATCGCGGAGACAGGTCAATATGAAATGCCATTACCATTCAAGATGGATGATCCGGACTTGCCCAATAATCAGTCCCAGGCTGAAAAGAGACTACAGAGCCTAAGAAGGAAATTTTCCAGAGATGTCATATACCATGCTGAGTATACTAAGGTCATTGATTCCCTTATTGCCAATGGCTATGCTGAGTTCATACCAAATCCTACACTCTATGGATTGAGCGTGAGCTGTAAAGGAACTGAATCTTCTACATGATGACCTGTCCATAGAGCCTTGGGTTTGTAATGAGACTAGTTGCTGATACTAGCCATGATGTCCAGTAGTGTAGGTCAAGAGGTTAAGCTGTGGCCGGTGCCCTCTGACCATGCACATACTCATGTATTTTACCGTTCATGCCAGTCTGATATAACATAGAGTGCCACGTTGGCACAAGGGAGTCGTAATAAAGACATACTGACTGCAACACATAAATATAGGCTCTCTGCGTCATCCTTGTATATTCCTACACCATTCCGATCATTACATGGTGTCGGGAGAAAACTAAACTGTAGACATGGATGGTATGAAGATACCGGATGCTTTGTCGCTGCAAGGAAATGTTGCAGAAAACTGGAAAAGGTGGAAGCAGAGGTTTGAGTTATACCATACCGCCAGTGGGTTGGATAAAAAAGACTCCAAAGTGCAGACATGTACCTTTCTACACATAATTGGACAAGATGCGTTGGAGATCTACAATACTTTCAGCTTCGAATCCGAGAGTGAGAGTGACGGGTCAAGTGAAAGTGGACCAATCCTTAACACCATAACTGAGAAGTTTGCTGAACATTTTGAGCCTCAGACAAATACCACCTATGAGAGACAGTTGTTTGATACAAGGTTCCAGCAAGAAGGGGAGAGTATTGATCAGTTTGTGACAGACCTGAAAACAAAGGAGAAAACGTGTGCGTTTGAGAACTTACATGACGGCCTCATTAAGGATCGGATCGTTGTCCGAATTCGAGATGACAGCACAAGGGACAGATTGCTGCGTGATCGCTTTTTGCAGAGTGAGGACTCTGCAAATAACGATCGATGTGTGTCGTGCAGCCGAAATTGGCAGGTCGCAAATAACAAAGCTGACTCCCGTAGCTGTAGGCAATCATCATGTGGACATGGTACACAGTGTTGCTAAGAGAAAACAAGGAAAGGACACCTGACAGAAATCAACCAAATGTGGTCGCTGTGAAGCACTGCGTGACAAAGGAAAGCAATGCCCAGCTATTAACAAAAAGTGTAACAAGTGTGGGAAGATGAATCACTTCGCCAAAATGTGCAAAAGCAATGACCAAGATAAGCAGTTGCACAAAGTTGAGGTGTCAGAGTCCGATGATGAAGTCTACAAAAACATGGTGAAACAAAGCAAATGAGATGGGAAAAATGGCATCAAGACATCATCAGTATGGAGAATGTTTCTGTGCGTAGGTGCTTCAAGCCTGAAGAATTTGAAGAAGTGAAATCTGCACAGTTCCACCACTTCTCGGACACCATATTTAATATACACTTATCTTTCACATATTAAAATAAACATAAATTAATCCTCTTTAAGATGATATGCAATTGCCAATCATACCATTCAAGCATGAGTGAGCATAGCCATTTAATAATAAATGAGTCTCTGAAAGAAAATTGCAAAAATGGGGCATCTGGCTATTCAAATGTTGATGAGCATTTCCATCTTATAGAGTTAATTAAAACAATGAAGAAAAAAAAACAATCATGAGAAACACTTGAATACAGTACTGAGACTACAGCTGACATCCAGAGCTCAATCCTCCTCCATGTTTCTCATTCTTTGTTTTCGTTGTTGAACAAGAATGTCTTACAGATGCACATGGCTACTTGCTCTATTTTTGCAATTTTCTTCATCATCCAAGCTTGAAAGTTCAAAATTTGGTCTTAACTGATGTTGGTAGAATATCAATTTTCCTTTAATTTGATATATATTTTATTATATTTTATTGACAGTTTATATGAAAATTTTGAACAATAAAGAGTGTCTACTTTCTTTTTTTGCTGAGTGTATATCAACGAGGCTGAGATACCAGGAGGGAGGGGGAGGGGGTAAAATCCTTCCTGTGAGACCAGTAAAATCACATCCTTCTAGGGTAAACAGGCATAGAGAATAGCACCACTTAATTTTTCCAAATCTTGCTGTACCTCACTCATTTTTTTATCTTTCTTTATTCCCAACAAATCTTATAAAAGGTCCCCACAGACCTTCACAAAAATATTATCATCTGTCTGTCATAGAGTCTTTGTTCTGCCCTACTGTTGCCGCTAGGCAGGCATCGGCAAACTCCACAAAGATAGGCTCCTGCATGGCGCCCTCTATAGCTTTATCCTTCTCTGCTGCTTGGTCCAACTGAGTGATGAGGACCCTCAGGTGGGGGTTCTGAAGAAGCTCCTTCACCGAGTCTGATTCACCTTTACACCAAAAATAAAAAGAACACGTAAGATGCGACAACGGTTCTTTAATTGTGATTAAGTTTTCAAGTCCATATACAAGTTAAGAAAGCCCCAAATAGCAATTTCTTAATTTTTTTCATTTTAAGTGATAAAGAGCAAGATAAACACAATTCCAAGTTGCTTCAAGGTTAGGTTTATTTTCATCTAGAGTGGACTAAAAACAAAATTGTCATGTTCTTTTTCACCTCTTGTTTTCATAAATTTTGTTTTTGTATTCCTTGAGTTTTAATTTGTTTCAAAATTGACAAACTAAAGTACAGGCCATACCTATGTGTAAGGTATTGATACAGAATTAAGTTACCTATGTGTGTAATAGAAATATCATAATTTGAATATGAGGAAAGAAATAATTACCCAACTTATTCAGCTGTGCTTGTGTGAGTTGATCAGGTATTGGTTCTTCCATATCATCATCTTCACTTACAGACACTTCTCCCTCTTCTGTAAGGAAAACATTTCATTCATCATTTGAGATGAAAGGAGGATAAACAAAAACAGCTTTCACTTGCACTACGATCATGATTTTAACATGCAGGAAATTAAAATCAAACCCCAAACCAATAGGCAAATGATTACAATACATTTACCGTATACAAGTGATACTGTTTAGTATAAAACGAGTTTTTAATCTTACATATCATTGTAATTTGGGTAAATATTATGAGCATTAACTAATATCGTTCCATGTATTAACTGAAGAAAAAAATCCACTTCATTATGCTTATTATTTAGGTATGCCAGTCAACTTACTCTACATAAAACTGAACTAATTAGAAATAAAGTACCCACACTAAAACATATGCAGTCTCACAAAGGTCTCCTTCAGTGCATTTGTTTGAGCTCCTACACAAAAACAAAAGAATTTTCTTGGTAGAAATATATTTCTACCCATTTTCTTTACACCCATCAATGCATTAAAACATGGGCATTACAAACTTTAAATACATTTACACAGTACTTCTCTGATTTGTGTTTAAGATGTTTACCTTTTTCTCTTTCTTCCTTCGCAAGGTTTGCATAATCCTCATTCACCTTCTGAATTTCTTCTTTATTTTCACAAGACCCTGGTGAATATAGATAGAAAATAAATATAAAATTATCTAAAAAGGTGGACAAAATGAAATACAAATCATAATATGTACATGTAATACCAAGTTATCATGCCAAGTAGGATAAAATATTAATCATCTCGTGTTAAGTTTACTTGTAAATATGAGTGTTTATTCTAGATTTATGCCACAAATGAAATGCATAAACTATTTCAGCTAACCAAAATTTTTTTTTTTAAATAGCTACAACAATTTCAAATTTATAAATGGAGTGGAATATAAAGAGGCAAACAAAATATGAACAGAGTATATGAAATTGAGAATAATCAAAACTATAATAAGTCAAAAAAATTTTATCAAAAATATCAGAATACTTTTTCTATCTTCTGAAGATAGTGACATATTTAGACATGTTTATCCTATTATTTTAAAGGATATCAACTTACCTCCTGATTTGTGCTGCTTGTAACAGGGTACGGAACAGCTAAATGAAAGAAAGACAAAAAGCAATGATCATAAAACAATAATGTTCACAATCAATTGCATGGATCTATCTTATATGTATCTCCAGCATCATTTCATGCACATCAGCATCAACCATCAACTCATTACTCACATGCTCTATACTATTACTAAATGAAGAAAAAAAAACCGATTAACTTCAATATATTTGTGCTATATGAACTTCCATACTGATAATACAAAAAAGTGACAAAAGAGTCTTAATTTCGCCATGTATTCTTAGAAGCATCCACTCAACATGACATCATCTCAATTCTCAAGGCATCTACACAAGCGTACGGTGCACGTCATACCCATTCCAATACGACAAAGGCACGAAATAACCAACCCCAATTTAAGCACGCGGGACTGGTAATACACAAAATAAACAGGCAAATCAATGTGGATAACGAAAAGTCAAATCGACACTAATTACTTACTATAAGATTCTGCATTTTGGGCATCTATATTTGTACTGTTTCTCCTCACAAACTGCGCATTTCTGGATGACATTATCCATGTTTATTCACGTTTTCATTCGCGATGCACGTGTGCACTTGTTTACAATGATTTTTATGACACGCTACTGTGAAATGAAAAACTAAGTAATTGCAAAGTCAATTTTGTTGAATGAATAGAGGTCTAGTTCTTCAGTTTGAATGAAGTAGTAATCTATAAAAATTACATATTTTTTATTTTCTATTTCATGGAATTGTTCAGATATCATAACGCTATATCAAATTTAAAAATTAAATTTAGGATAGTTTTCTATGGAACGCTTTCCTCTTGCAAAAGATGAACAAAACTGTATGGATCAACTGGAAACAACGCATGAGCCAGCTAGCTAGTGAGCTGAGTGGAGTCTTGCATCATGCCTGCACGGTTTCTTCTCTTCTTGTGAAATAGCGCAGGGGTAATAGAATGTGTTGTAGATGCTTTAGCCTTAGCTTATCTCATCTTGCATAAATACTAAATAGGTAATTTCGAGACTAAGTTCTGGTGAATTTGTATGACTGATATTAATCCACATGTTCATGATGTGGGAATTGTGGTTACTCTCAAAATGAGCTTTTCAGTTTTTGAATGGAAATATTGAAATAATAACAGTAACTAACGAGTAATGTTAGTTAGATCTACTCAGTAGATAGGTGACTTGAGGGCTGTTGAACTTGAAGGGCAAATTAAATTGTATCTAGACTGAAGAAGTGACATGAGATTTTTATGTGCCTGGACTTGAAGTGGTCAGCTCAGATAAGTGAAATATTGTGAATCAGTCAGTCAAGAGACGAGACGTAACATTACGACTCGGAATGGTGATCATCATTGTGTGACTTTGTGTCGCTAAATTTTTTTGCCGAAATTAATTAGAAATCCTCTTCCCCTACAAAATCATGAATGTCATCAGGCTTTTAAGTGACATTGCAACTGGAAGTAAATTTCTGAGTCCTAGGATTATTGGACTTCAATGCATTGTGCAACATGGAATTGCTTCGAGTAGACAGCACCTATCATCAGCATGCATTGGACAGTCAACAAATGTAAGCCGAACTGTGCTTCATCAGCATCAGATTCCACAATGCTCGGTATCAAGGTTTGCATCGATATGGTCCGGAAGGTGGACGAAACGCTTCAAATCTTCAGATGCCTGGTTGGAGAAACCCGTCATCTTCAGGACCACATCTCCTGCCACCGTTACTACCAAAGAGAAAGCAGAGAAGAGCAGTAGGAAGGTCTCAAAGGTGCCCCGCCCAAGAACCAAGAAACCATCAAGATTCGACAAAGGAGCAGAGAAGGTGAGGGCCTAGCCCTAGCTGTCTTGCTGCTCATTCGTCCAACTCATGACATAATCTCTTCTCTTTAAATCTTCTTGTTTTTCCTTCTTGTCTTTATGATAATCTCGTTTGTCCTCTCCTCTTCTTCTTCCCAGTCTCCTCTCTTTCATCTTCTTTTTCTTTTCTGATTCTCTTCTATTTCTGTAGCTCTTCCATTTAGTGCATAGAAACCTCAATTAACTGTATAATATTTGTGTTCATGAGACAGAGAATATGTACCATGTAGGACGAACTCAAATTCAGCTGAATGTAGTCAGAATTTTCTTTTGACAAACCATTTGAAAGAGTAGACTGAATGTTCATAGGAGGGGGGGGGGGCTTTTTTCACCCCAAATGTAAAATGGTTTACAAGGAAAATGTCAGAGTAACACCCTGCTTAATCAGATTGATTATTTCACTGCGACCTCTCTACTCAGAATGCGTACCTGTGCACTGCATTTACTACAGCGGAAGAATACAACCTGGAGCACCTCAGCTATGACCTGCAGATTCAGAACAACAAGTTTGTCCTTGCTGAGATGCCTCAGGGTAAGCATAATCTCTTTCACACTACCCCTTCTTCTAAATGAATAGTGGAAGACCTTGACCTCATACCTCATGGAGAGGATAGCTCAGAAGATGAACACTGAAAATGAAATCCAGGGGTTGGTCTTCTGAAAATTGTGTTAGCAGGATATTAATCTCTGGAAGGACTGCTTCTATCTTATCTTTGACGTGCCCATTTTTTGAGACCTTACCAATCAAGATAGATTTTATAAAAATAGGTCAGCCAATAGGCGTAGACCTGGGGTCAAAACACCAGGGTGCTCTGTGTGTATATTAATTATGGGCTTAATCGATAAACTATACATTTTACATGCACTATGCAATATCAACGGCAATCAATCAACAACATTATTCATCCTCTCCCGCTCAAATAAAATCACATGTTGTTGTAAAATCATTAAATCCCATTTTGTAGTTTCTTTGAAATGTCTCCTCTGTGTGGTCTTGAGTCACACACAGTCTCCTTCTTGCGCCTGGCTTAACTTTTTTTGCTCCATGAATCCATCTTGCATTAATTGTCAGTGCTGTAAATCCCTAGATGCAAGTTTGGTAAGTGCTACTACCCCCTGTAAAATAACTGCACATACACTGTACATGTATAATTTCCCCCTTCGTTAGTTTACTAAATCCCCCTAATTATCCAGTGTATTTCATGACCCCAGTGATCGAGCTGTTATTTTACTTATAAGTATCTTTCATTCTTAACTAAGGTATTGTGGTCTGGTCGAAAAGTCACTGGATTATAATGGTACAGGATTTAAATTCCCACTAACATACTTTGGCAAGCCACTCTCAACTTTAGTGAAGACAGTATTCAATGGCCAATGGGTAATTGGTAGCAAAAACCTTCCTAAATGCTTGAACTCTATCCTTACAGCTTGGCTGAACCTGGGGTAGTACAGTATAATTAACTCCTGCATCTCAGTTAAGATAGCATGAAACTTTAATGAGGTTGAATTACTGTATATTATTAGATTATAGGTGTGTTATATTGCTCTCATTTATATAATCACTAGACCCTCTTCTTCAAATTTGTAGATGCGCATGACATCCTCCATGTACAGTTGTCTGATGAATTCTACAAGGGCCAAGAAGTAGATGAGCCTGGCGAGATGTTCTTCTTCAGGGAAGGGTCGGTAGTCTTTTGGAATGTCCCAGACCCAGAGGTAAATGAGAGTCAACCCATTAAAATTAAATACCAAGCCTGAGTTTAACTGGGGCCTGGGTATATGGAAGTTGTGCATTATACCAAATTCAAATTCCATAGCAGTTTAGTGTCTCCTTTAAGTGACCTTTTTGCGTTATCTTTTGATCCAGAATGCTAGGAATTACACATTATACATAAGTGAAAGAGCATAAATTTACCCCCCAAAATTGAGTCTATTTCTAATGCAGTACGTTGTGCCATTTGCGAATAAGAGCGCTTTAATTGTAACTAAACATTAATGTCTTTAAACTGGCAATGCAGTGTAAATTATATAATCATTATTTTTGTGTACAAATTGGCAATTTTCTGTTAAATTTTGCAATTTTCATTCACACAGGTTCATTTAACATTTTAATTTTTTTCAAACTATGAAGGAGTGGAAAATAAGCATAATTGGTGCCAATTTGAGGAATGAAAGCTGATTAATTTAAACCTCTGAACTTCTATGGGTACTAGTTTATTATATAATTACCATAGACAGATATACCTTAATTATGGATCTATAATGGTAATGATAGTATTAGATTCTTGTATAATGCTCATTTCCATCACCAGGTGCTCATGACACTTGCATATATATTAGCTTTGGCATGACTATCATTGGGAATTTATTCCTACCATGTACCCTTTGCATTTATTACACCTGGCTCAAGAATGGCGAATGCAGATTAACCCATAGCAGTACATGGTTGTTTTGAGGTCTAGATTAATCAGCATTCCCTGCTCAAATTGGCAACAATTAATCTTATTTTCCACTGCAACATAATTTGAAAAAATAAAAATGTTTATTAAATGATGAACCAGTGTGAATGAAAATTTGCAAAATTAGGCAGAAAAATTTCCAATTTGTACTAAAAAATAGTGATGATATATTTCACCCTGCATTGCCAATTTAGAGAATGTGAAGATTAGTAGCATATCTCCAACGAATCACAATTTGGCTGATAGTAACAAGAGGTTTAACCAGCCGAAGACTAAGCCCAAGAACACTTCACAAATGCTTGATATAAACGAGAACCTTTTGTGATTGTTGAAATTTAAAAGCAGATGCATTATAACCCCCCCCCCCCTCCATAAAATCCCCTCAACAGTTTTAAGGCCATTTTGTAAGTTGTCCCGTGTAATGTATAATCAACTGGTAGTGCACCATGTACATGTGATCAATGTTTTGCAAATTTACAGATCAAGCTAGTGATGAGGATTGTAGGTCGACACCAGCACCAGCCCTATGAGATAGCACTGGTCAACTGGGAGAATGAACAGATGAACTTTGGTTATCATGAGTAAGTCCTATCATATGGATGCAGAGGGTAATCAAACACCTGCTCAGGTGACATGTTTTCAGGCTTTATTTCATCAAAGTTTGGGGGTAACAGAGCTGCCAAGTAGTACGGATTTCCCGTATTTCGTACGGAAATCAAGTTAAAATACGGGAGTACGGTTTTTTATGTTGAAATACGGAAATGTACAAAATCAGTTATGTATATAGTCTATGGCCGATGCGTGCGCCGTGTCAATCATGTATTAGTCTGTGGCATGGCTGGTGCGCACTCCGCGCGCTAACGGGTAGACGTACGTATCGGATATCCGTTCGTATGCCAAGTATGTTTACTGTGTGCTTTGCTTATGCTACAACATGATTGTCTATGTATGGGACTTAAATGTAATCGGTGATCGAACTTTGCTGATATACATGCATTTATTTGCCACACGGAAAAATACTGATTTTTTTGCCAAAATATTGATTTGGGGGGTTAAGAATACTGAAATTGCAAAATAGAACTTGGCAGCTCTGGGGTAATGACCCAGATTGCGATTAGGTTTGATTTTACGTTCACAGTTCAGGATAGGGCTAGTTAGGGTTGGGTTTAGGGTTGAAGTTAGGAATTGACTGCAGAGCAAGTGTTGCCAAAGCTTGCGAAGCTGCCAAGAAGTACTGATTTCTTATATTTCATTAGTGGAGGTTTAGAAGAAAACTGAAGGTGTCTCACAAAATAATGATTCTAAAGATCCAGTTCCCGTGTCATTATGTTGTATGTACTTAAGAAATTCAAATTATATCAACAAAGTACTGGTTTTGAACCATGAGAATAATGAAAGTTTCAGGACTTCCAGGGGATATTATGGACTTATTATCTTGGTTTACACAAACTTCAACACAGGGTCATCACTAGAGGGAAAAAGAGGTGTGACATTCCCCCCCCCCCCTTATAATTTCCTATTTGCAAATACTGGTATTGAGTTTTTAGAGCCTTGTCAGCATCTTAAAACATTTTTTTTTGGGGGGGGGAGGGGGGGGGGGCTAACTTGTCAGCATACCTGGTTTGACCACCCAGTCATTCTAAATTGTCAAGTGACATCCCTGCTTATAAACATAGTTAATCTCTAGAAATATACCACATTTTTTCAATACCCATGACATTGATCAACACTGGGAGGAGCTGTAGCTGGCTAAAATGCAACACAAGTTTATATTGTGCTTAAGAACTATTCCTGGAAAAATTGGGTACTCTGATGATTAACCTTCAAATATTTCCTCTCTTTTCTTGTTCAATCAGTCAAGCCACCAGCCTAGTTAAGGGCAATATACTGCTGGATACTGCACGACCTAACGAGACAGCCCTGGAGAAATTTGCTTTCTCCAATGCTATGGCTTTATCAGGTAACTCAGCCCATGCCCAAAACTGTTTCAAATAATTCTACTTCTGCATGGCTTCTGATTCATTTTTCTTTTCCATTGCTCATATTTTCAAATATTTTGTATTAGTTATGGCATAATGGCAAATTGCAGGACCCTCCAACTGCAAAATTAATCAAATTTAAATGTTATAGTGGGGTGTAGTTTGCCATGTAATGTTCAATGTCTGTACATGTTTTATAATAAAATGATTATAATGGATTATTATTTTCTATTCTCATATATTCCTACAGTAAAGCTTGCTATCTGGGAGTACTCTCTGGATCAGTTCGTGTCTTCCATCGAAAACATTCCTGATGTAAGATTTCAAATGAAACTTTTTTTGCATATCTTTAAACAAAAATCTGTTTAGTCTACACCATTCTATCAATATTATCCCACCCATCCCTCATGTCATGTCAAGGTCATGGGATTAATGTAAACAATATGTTTCGTGCGATTAGCTTTGAAACATGTAATAGGACAGCACAGTTTTCCCCATAGCAGCAATGTTGCATGACAGAGAATTACTCTTGAAATGCCCTCATATTCCAGTTATGACAAGATCAGATTGAAATTCTGGAACAAGTTATGTATTCCACATGTGTGTATGTGTAATCCCATATACCCATATCTGTGTACAGATTGTGATTTTAATATTCATATTTACCTCCTAATCAGCCGATTCCAATAACTCCTAGCCAGTTTAGTTCACAATATAATCGCTTAACTAGCACTCATTATTACCCTTAAAGGCATTGATTAACTTTGCCCAGGATTGAAAAAAAAAATCACTGTTCCAGCTAATGCTGTAATCATAATTGCAAACATTTAGCTCAGACAGGAATCGCCTGAGTTTTATAAGCAGATCGGTCGTTTATATATCAAGATATTTACGATTGAACATTGATGTCGGGATAGAGTACCACCGAACCCTAAAGAACTCTTACGGTTGGCATACATCGCTCTATCACAGAATACCGTACGGGCTGGAAACCCGCTCTGAAATCGTCAAACGCTGGTGCTTGGTTTTTGTGACTGCAGCGCAACAAAGAAGCCGAGCGACTTGCGCTAGCGATTGATCGCGATTTTCTCTTTTTTAGGATAGTAAACGGGTTCCATTTTCTCTCATACTTTCACATATCCTTAATTATATATGTAGTTAGAGGACTGCAAACAATTCACTGGCATTTGAGCTGATTTTACAATTTTTCACAAAGTTAATCAATCACTTTAATTTCACCCCCTCATCCCTCCTTGAGCAGAACATGAAGTTGGGCAAGGGAGTGAAGCTCTCTCGGGAAGAAGTGATGAAGAAGACGGGCGAGCTCTTCGGTCTCCGCCATCGCATCAACCTCTCCTCCGACCTCCTCATCTCGCCGGACTTCTACTGGGACAGGGAGGAGCTGGAGCTCATCTACAACAAGATGTGTCAGTTTCTTAGCATATCGAGGAGAACAAATGTGAGTCAGCAATCAGGGCAGGGGCGGGGGGGGGGGGGGGGTGCAATGTGATTTATTGGTGAAGGCACTCGACTCTCACACAAGAGGACCTGGGTTGGATCCTTCCTTGGACAAGGTAATTTACCCACATTTGTGACTCTCGATCCCGGTGTGCTGGGGTTATATTAATTGCAGTGCCCTCAGGAAGAGCAATATTAATACTGATGAGCCTACCCTGGATAAATAAGACCCTGATATCGTTCTTAAAGTTGATGAGGGATTACTCTCTCACATATCTTCGTGATCAAAAACGCTTTGAATTATCCTTAAAATTTTTGTTTTCAGTTTGTTCTTATAGCACATGATCATTCCCTTTTGATGCTAGGAGTTTGGATACGATTTGATTTTGTATAAAACCTTTTCTCCATAGACTCCACCATGAGTTAAAGGCTGGTCACATTTCTCTGATAATGATAACGTTAACCAGATTTTTAATTAAAAGTACACACTACTATATGGTGTGTGCGTGTGAGTATGCGCGTGACTGTAAATAGTAGGGCAGCTCTAGGAAAACTTTTGTTATTGTTATTGGAAAAATCTGACCAGCCTTTTAGTTTATTGTCTCGCCTGCGTAAGCAAAAAGCGAGACATAGGCGCCGCTTTTCCGACTGCGGCGGCGGCGACGGCGTCAACAATTTTGGAAATGCTCTCATTTCAAAAGTATAAGTCCAATTTCCATGAAACTTGAACATAAGTGTTGTAGAGTATCACAGATAATGTGGAATAAATTTCAGGTCAAAAGTCAAGGTCAAAGGTCAATTAAGGTCAATTGAGTTAAATTGTGTTCCAAAAACTTAACCTGAGGTTAAGTTTTTGAATATTTACTTTGTTTCAAAATTATTTGTTCAAATTCTTTGAAACTTGGCATCATTCTTGGTAGGGATTGTCTTCATGTCACCCTCTTTCAAATGAATACCCAAATCTTACATTTCATCACATTAAAGGTCACCTACTGACAGTTTAACTTGGTTAAGTTTTGAGTAAATTTCAGTTTTGTCTCTACATACAGTACATGTATGTACATGTACATGCAGTATGTGCATGTATTGTACACATGCATTTGACTTCTTTGCTGGTAGTGGATTTCAACCAAAATTGGCAGGGATCATCCTTAGGCAAGGAGGATCGAAGTTAATATAGATAGGGGTACCTACCGGGGGGGGGGGGGGGGGAGGGAGTCTTGGGGCACCACCCCAAAGAGCACCAATAATGACAGTAATTAAATTCATATTTGCTCCTTCTTTAAGCCCTGATGCAAGATTGTTAGCAAAGTTGGTAGGTATTATCCTTAAAGGAAGGAGACCTCAATTTCTGAAACAAGGTACCTTGCCTCAAAGGGGGCTCAGGGGCAGCAGCCCTTAAGCGCCCCTATTGTGAAAATGAGATATTTGTTAAATGCATGGCTGGGTTCTAACCAAACTAGGTAAGAATCATCCTTAGGCAAAGAGGATCTAAATGAATGCAAATAGGGTACCTATCCCTTAAGGAGGGATGGAGTGGTGGGGGGGGGGGGGTCCAAAGCCCCCCCCCCCCCCCCAAGAGCCTGTGAAACCAAATTGACATTTTTCTTTCTTCTGTAAAAACGTATTGCCACATGTACATGTAGATTGTAAGCAAACTAGGTAGGAATCATTGTTAGGGGAAGGAGACTTCAAATTGTTCAAGTATTGTAGACCATTATCTTCAAGGCGTTTGATCATGGAGGGGCACCACCGGCACCCCAAAAGTGTCCCAATGGCAATTATTTCATGTACACATATTCTGCTGCTTTAAAACACACAGCTTGATTTCAAATGAACTTCACACCATCCAATAAATCTTACTTGAAGGTATTTAAGTTATACAGATGGGGTACCTGGCCCACAAGGGGGGGGGGGGAAGGCTCAGGGGCAGCACCCCTTAAGTGTTCCAACCTTTGATTTTTCACCAAGCGAAAATTTTGCCCCGAAAATTGCGTGATGCAGGCGAGACTGCCCTGGGCATTTCCCTTGTTATTCAAAGGGCTAAATGCAAAATAAGGGTGTAAATACTTAGATTGGCAACATGTCCTACCAGTTGGGGAGTAAAGATTCAAGGTCTTCTTGTTTTCCCCAGGTTATGAATGAGAAGTTGAACCACTGCACAGAATTGGTAGATTTGATGCGATCTCATCTGGAGGATAGGCACACACATCGATTAGAGTGGATGATTATAGCTCTGATCATGGTTGAGGTAAGGAGGTGGTGGTGATGATGATGATGATGATGATGATGATGATGATGATGGTGAAGAAGAAGATGATTATAATGATGATGATCAATATTTATGATTATGATGATGATGATGATGATGATGATGCTGCTGTTGATGTTCATGATGTCAATGTAGGTGATGATTATGATTGTGGTAATACTGATGATTATGATGATGATAATGATGATAATGATAATGAAAGTGATGATGATGATGATGATGATGCTGCAGATGATAACCATCTCTATCTACAATGTTGTTCTCCAACCCCATAATTCTATCTTTTTTTATTGTATTTTCTTTCCAGGTCGTCTTTGAAATCATCCACTACGTCAGACAGTATAAGGCAGATCGAGCAGAAAGGGAGAACCCAGTACGATAACACTCAAACATACGTAATCTAGCATTTATGTACATCCACAGAGGGTATACCTCCACAATTGTGGGACTCTCAAACATCTTTGTCAGAATTTGTGGTGAGCAATGGTTATAAGTTATTTGGTGATGATGATGATGGTTGTATATGAAAACAGGTGAAGGAGTTTCTTGGAAGTCAGAGAAATAGATGTTGTCTCTTTTTTCCGATGACATAGGGTCTTGGAATGTCCACGAATTCATAATTTATCTTTTTGGAATGTCAACCCTCAGTTTCCACACCTGTGCTTTAAAATAGTTTCACAAGTCAAACCTTGTTCAGACATTGATGCAGTAAAACTCTTCAAAAACTGCTGCCGCAAAATACGATGACAGAAGCGTAGTGCATATCACAGATATGTATATTTTAACACACACAGATCACAGAAAATGCTTGGTGGCCTTTGTTGCATACAGCTATTTTTGTTATCAGTCCCACTTGCCTTTCATTTAAACGTAAAATGGATTTAATTTTGCCAAGGCAGTTTGTTTTTTTTTGGGGGGGGGGGGGGGTTATTAGAACTTCATGTCTTAACAAAACTTTTGGGTATTACAAGTCTGTTCTTTACAATTAAGTTACAAATATTAAAGTGAACGAGAAATAATATTTTGATAATTAAAGTAAAGGGTTTGTTATTTCATACACTGGAGAAGTTACTTTTGTGTGCCAAAAAAAAGAGAAAAAGTTCCTGGAAATTCCCAAATGGTACAATTGATCTGGAGAGTAAAGGAAGGTTCAGGATGTTGAGAAGATACGACAGTATAAGAAATGGGGTGTATCAACAAAATCGAGATAACGTACATGTGGTTTTAGAATTTGAAACTAATTAACATCTGTATTGTTTCTGGTTATGCTTGAAATCATGTGCAATTTGGTCATCCAGAATTCTACCAAGCATTTATCATTTTCTTTTTATACAAATGTATTGTATTCAGTGCTTAATACTTTAGTCAGTAATATTTATATTCATATTTTTTTCACTACCATCATCTTTTCATATTGTTTTGTTTTTATATTATAATCATTCCTGGTACAGTGTAAAAGCATGATTATTACTGTAAGAAGGGTCAATGGTTCTCATTGTTTTATTATACCTGGAAATTTCTATTCTCTTCATATCATGCATAATCAGTTATATGTAATATCAAATGGGATGGTCCATTCAGGTAGCTTAGCGAAACGAAACTTCATGGCGCGTAAACACGCGGGAAAGACGCATATGACAAAATTATTCAAAATAAAAAATTTATTTTGTAGATGCAGAATTAAAATATTAGGATGTAGAATTAATATTTACCTCTTTGAACACTTTAAGCAAAATAATATGAAAACTATTATTCATATATGACTGATTCTAATTTTAGAAGCACAGACAAAACTAGCCCTCTTTACATCTGTATGTGCCATTGCGTTTCGCTGAGCTACCTTATTAAGTCTATGGGAATGAGATTATTTGGTTGTCAATGGGTCAAATAAATTTATAAATAGACATACACAATGCACCAACAGTCGATGTCAGTGTAATTCAAAGTGTCAAAATGTAGAAACGGGAAAGGTTGATATTCAGGCAAAAGATATCAGCCCCCCCCCCCCCCCATGTTCAAATTGTGCCTGTACACCTCGGATAAATTATTCACAAGAACTCTGTTGCCTTGTGATGGACAGGAACAAAATGTGTGAAATTTAGGAGACTGGTTGAATCCAGTCTTAAAGCTGTCAAATAAATTTCTGTAGGAACCAGGGGTCAGTTTCTCAAAACCGTTGTAAGTCTAAGCCTGCGGACAACACAATACAACACAATTGAAAAGTGTTGATTCTATTACATGCATTTTTATGGTATGTCCACAAACTTAGACTTGCCACTGTTTTGAGAAACTGGTCCTAGATTGATTGGGAACCCCATACGTGCTATGTTCTTATAACCTCTCCTGCATTTATATACATGTATCACAAATTTGAGCCTTTGTATTCTATGTGCAGCTAGATTATGAGAAATATTGAAGTGAAAATTTTTTAAAATTACCTTTTTTATTTACATTTGTACACAAAGCATATACATGTATTTTCATTAATATTGTGAGAACATGGACAAAACATTCATCCTTTTGTAATCAGTAAAATATTTGCTCTTTTCTGTTATACTTCGGCCTGATATGTTTCTGTTAACTAGTTTCTGCATGCAAAAAGTGCCATGAAAATTATTGTAATTATTATGTGAAATCAGTTTTTAACTGATTCTTGGAATATATCATAGGGCTGCATGGTCTTTCCATTGTTTTATAAAATACCTAGTGATTCTTGGAAATATATTACAAATAATGTATGACATGATCTTTTCTTCTTTATAATAGAAGTATTAAAGATGATAAATGAACTATTCAGAATCAAAACAGCTCAGAGCAATATTTTTTGTGTTTAACATATTCACACTTTTCTCTCCTTTTCAACCCATTCGGAACCTTCAAAAATATGCATTACCACTTGTTGAGAAGAAAACACAAGACATTACAAGAGTAAATTTCAAATAAGTTTATTTTTACTATTTTTCAAATTTATGTACAAATTCACATACATACACATAGAGTAATCAGCATACATTTGATCACAAAGATGACAGGAGCAAAACACTTCTTTTACTGAAAGTGCACAAAAAGAATCTGGAAGTTATTTTTTATTCTGTACACTTTTTTTTTTAAGCTTCATATTTTCCATGAGCGTAAGGTACTTGCCAAAAACATGACAAAAGAGAAAAAAACAAAAACGTGTATAAAAGGATTATTTCCATGATTTTTCTCGACAAAAACTATTTACAGCTTTTCAATTTCAAAAGTACACCAATAAGCTTCCACGGACGGACAGAAATATTTCAATACCTGACAAATGAATACAGATTCCACTTTTTAAAATACATGAATAAATGTATTTTACTTTAGGAGAAAAAGATTACAAATTTAGCCAATTTTAATCAAAATATGTAAGCACTGTCTAGCTCTCTAATGCACACATGTTTATAACAGGTCATAGTAAACAATCGTTTACAAAAGAGAGAAAAATGCATTTATGATAAGGATAGTAAAACTCTGTGTGCAAAATTTAGAAACTCTATTTTTCAGTGTCCATCCAACCCCTTCATGCAATTAAAAGCATATCAACACAATATCTCTATATATTTTATTCTCACATGAATTGGTCCTGAAATGTTCTTAGAAGCGAGTAGGGATCGAGTATTAACCACAGGATCTTCACTACATTTTTTAATTGCCATTCAAATCCTCTTCATTTTATTTTATGTCTCTGTATTCTTTAAACAACTTCACTATGGTCCATATCGATAAAGATTTAGACAAAAAAAAAAAATAATTTGATGCAGAGCAGGGATTCACATAAATACCTTGTGATGAGAGCTTCAGGAAAAATTTAAGATCTTTAGAGCATAAGTATATTAAAGTACTTCTGCTCTTTCATCCCTTACACTTTCAACACCTACAGTTATAAGGATAACAAAGCTTAGGGTAATTTCTAGGTGTGTGTATATAAAGTCTCTTGCGGTTGATGCTTTGCAAGAGGGTCATACTCTGCGTGTCTTCGATCACTTTTAAGTTTCATCCGCTACCATGTACTTTGACAAAATTTACGGTAATCTTTAGCTGTTTATCTTCAAAGTCCTTGTTAATATCTCTTGATGTTGATGCTTCGCCTGAGGGTCATACACTGTGTGTCATCAACGTTCAGCGATCGCGACTTGATGTCGATGTCCTCCTGGAGGTTGAGCTGGTTCCTGATCAGACCTTTGAGCTCCGACTGGGCCTGAGCGAGCGTTGCCTGGAGGCGCTCGATGTTGGTGTTGATCTCGGTCACCTCACCGATGAGACGGTATTGCACAGGGTCTCGGCATAGCTCCACGTTGGGTCGGTTGGTGCGGGCATCGAGGCGGGTCTCTGTCAGCTTCTTAGGTCCCATCTTGTCATCAACGCCCTTCTGAAGTTTCTGGATGTTCTCTTCCATCTCCCGGATCTGACCTTCAATCTAACATGGTAAAAAAGAAAATAAAGACTTTACTAGTTACACATCAAAAATAATGAAATGATGTACCACTGATGTACCAGAATGTACTATCGTTCAAATTTCTCTATCAGGGCCAAACACTAAGCTGATGGGAAAGACAAAATTTTGCATGAGTGATTGGCATATTTTGCCCACAAAAACTGGAATCTGGGCCCCGTCTCATAAAGAGTTACGACTGATTGCAGATAATTTGCGATTGACATCAAATGCAACTCTGTACTTAAGAGATAGGAGATTGGAAGTTTGCGATTGATTGGAGGACTTGCAATTGATTTGAATCTCTTTATAAGGCAGGGGCCATTAGAAAACAAAAGTAACATGATCAAAAGGAGTACATCATCGATAGTGTATTTTAGAGGCAGCTTTACATCAGAATAAAGGATGCGACAGATAATGGGCCATTTAAGAAGTTGATTAATACCAAGTATTTTTCCCAAGAGTGGTCTGTTGCAAGAGTTTGATCAAAATTGTGAGGGAGTGCAATATAACCACCCATCCTTAATCGAACTAGTATCTAATTTAAGATTCATATGGCTAAGTTAACAGACCCAGGAAAGTTCAGAATTTCAAAATTAATAGACACAAAAGTAACTGCACATTATTCTAAAGGATCATATTGTCTATGTTTATGTTTGTTGATACCGGTAACCTAGACTTTTCTATATCAGTGTTTTATGTCTTCTAAATTCTAACATAAAAATGGTAGGGGGGGGGGGGGGGAACTCTGCTATACTGTATGTATGTACACCTCCACAACCAAATTAATTATACCAGGAGAGACCTATTAAAGGGTAAATAGTGATTTAGTTCACTTTTTCCCTCCCAGGAACATGTGATGCCCCCCCAAAAAATGAATAAAGATAAAGAATAAAATGAATGAATACGGTTAATAAAAAGAAATAGATCTCAAGCTTACCTTGGCTAGATGAGTCTCGAGCTTGCCCTTAGTGACATCGGTCTCCCTGATACGCTTGCTGAATGCTAGGTTAGTCTCATCCACCTGCTGCTGCATATCGTTAGCCGTCGTGTTCAAGAGGCTGTCCACCACTGCACGGAGATCGGCGCTGTTCTTACGATCTCGCTCGGCCTTGAGGATGTTCTCGTTGGAGAAAGACTGCCAGTCCTCGGGTGTGACAGAACTGTGATTACAGGAAGATAAATGAAAATGAAAATGATAATTCGAAAGTTAACAGAGATATTATTAGCCATGACACTGTCCTGCACACTCTGTGCTCTCTGCATTAAAATATTACATAGTTGTGACAAGCATAAGGCTAATGTCATTTCATTTTACTGTGGCATTGTTAAACGTGATTTTACAACATGTTTAAACAAGGCATTACGCAACTGAAAATGTTTGTTTGCTAAAATGCACCAAATTTCTGATGGGTTGTTCATAAAAAGGCCTGTCCAAAGCTTTTTGAAAGAGGGAGTGCATTTTCATTCACCAAAATATTATATGAGCACATGGGCAGAAATCTCACTTCAAACATGAGGGGGGTGCATACCCAAAATTCTCTGAAAAAAAGGATCATCAGCTTTTTGCATGCATGTTTTTACTCCAAAACTCTCTGCCAAGCAAAAAAGGAAAAAAAATTACCATCGCTCTCCTTCTGATGGGCCTGATAAATATCATTTCAAAGAAAAGAGATACTGATACTTTCCTAATATCCTCTAGTAATTATACATTCACGTGACTTATGAACTTTTGTTCTGATCATAAAGACTAAGTTATTTCATCAGAGTGTAGTTCCTAATTTAATTGTGGTCCAAATTAAGCAGCTTCCTTACAGTTGAGCTTCACTTGGTGAAATTTAACTTCTAAATTCAACATACAATGTACTACATTATTTTGAGAAAGCTTTCACATCATGCATCAAAATGGTAAATAAATAAAATAAACAAACCAAAATGTAAAACAACCTACTTTGTTTCTATCTTGGCCACTCCGGCTTTGAACTGGATCTGGGAGTTGTCATCTCGGAGATTGCGGCAATCCTGATCGATGTCGAGGGCGCCAAACTTGTCGGTCAGGTCCTTCTCCAGGTTGTAGCGGCGTGACCTCATGATGCGAATCTGCTCTGTGATTTGATCCAGGGTCTTTTGTAAGAGCGCCATCACACCCATGATGACCTCACGTTCCTTCAGTAAATTCTTCTCGACGTCGTCATGGACAAGGTCAATGCCGATACGACCCTCTCTGGTGATAGAAAACAGGAACACAGTAAGTTTATGCCATTACCTAGAAACAAACTAGTGGAAATTATGTTATTTGCAAATATCAAAAGGCATATGCCCTTTTACTTCGAGGGATCAACAATAGCTGTAAGACATTTGCTGATGGTGGCGCTATATTACTTTTGTTGTACACTATGAGTTTTGCTATCACTGCCTATTGATCAGCTGATGTGTCTAAGTCAAGAACAGTGTGAAATGCTATTGAAAAGTGACTTACACATTTAAGTCATACATAAGTCTTTCTGTGGGTATGGGGTTGCTGGTGGTGGTCAGAGAAAAAAAAGAGTAGGACTGAATCATGTCGTACCTAGCTGCAGCTGTTGATGTAAGATTGACAAGCTCCACTCTTCATTTACTGTTCCATGTTACACCTCTCTCTGTTAAGTACTTAGGGAATTTTAATCTACTAAAAATATTTGTTCTCAGAACCTCCCATTATGACAGATGAAATGATAAAAAATATCGGCAAAACTTGATAATTTGTATACATGTAGCTGAAGTAAGTTGAAGATTGTGCATATATTTACATGTGTACTGTAAACAAAAGACCGGAAGTAGACAGCACAACCGAAAGCTGGACCCACTGCTCGCGCAGCATGCGTCAGCCAATCAAGAGCAAGCATTTGCTATATATCTGTTGATGCCCTCTAGCGGCTAAATGGTTTTATTTATTGTTGATCCCTCACATTTGAATGCATTTGCTCCAATGTCACTGTGGATTCACTAAAAAACTGCTATTTATTTTATATTTATAATTTATGTTTCATTTGTGGCACAATGTTGTATATCATGTGCTAACAATGTCAAAATTTACAGATATCTTGCAACTGAACATTGAAAATACTTAATAGTCCAAACCATAGGGTCCAAACCTAGAAAGCCTGAAATATATCTTTCACAATTATTATAGTAATCAGCACCAATTATCTGGTATTATTACCAAAATCATAATGAAATAACCTGAATTTTTCATGCCAATAAAAGACACACATACAACCAACGCATGTAGGATTCATGGCTATGCAAGCTTTAGTAAAGGACTTCAAGGACTTTTGTAAAGTAAAGGACTTCAAAATTGCTCTTTACCTGTAATTTAGGCATTGGTTGACTATATCAAGAGGTTCCCTGCAAGCCTCAAGGGCATTTTGTAATCTGGTCTTGTAGGCTAGCAGCATCTCAATCTCATCCTTGCTGTCCTTAAGTTTTCTGTCAAGTTCATCTTTCCAGTATGTGACATCATCCAATCTTTGCTCTGTAAGAAGAAGAAAAAAAAAAAAGAAGAAACTGTTCCATTAGCTATCATACATTTAATCCAATGTTAATTAACTTTCTTGCATAGCTCAAAAGAAAGAAAGCTGGAGTTTTAAAGCTAAAGCAAGATTTTTATTGAGATACCAAGGGGAAAAATAGAGAATTCATATATCAAGTTGAAAGAATAATCTAAGCCTAAGGCAAATTTCTCATTTTATTCTTGTTTGTTTAACTTGCTGTTGTTTCAGGGGTAGGGGGCATGAATGTTTAACTTTATGCTTTAGCTTATTCAAATAAAGTGGAAATTAGTAAATCACTATGTGTTCCTTTATTGTCATTTAATTACATACAATGGAAAATTTTGAATGACTGAAATGGCACTTAATATATTTTCAGTATCAATATGAATATTACTACATGTACATGTAGCATCATGATAAATGTGCTAGAGATCTACATGTATGCCTTTGATAGATTCTTCCTTTTTATTTTTAGACAGCTTCAGGATTAAAATACATAAATGAAAACTAATCCCATAATCCCTAATCACAACTTTGACGTAAAACGAATTTAGATTTAAATCTGAATACTCACCAAATTTCTTGTTGACATCCCTCTGAGTTTTCTTTGTAGCTTCATCCGTTTCATCAATCAGTCTGTCACTTTCATCTATCAAACGCTCTGCACTCGCTCGCTGCTTCTCAGCGCTGTTGTAGTTGGCATGGTTAGAGTAGTTCCACTCTCCATGTGTGAAGCGCTGAGGTGCTTGAATTAGTTTGGACATGTTGATTCTTTAGTTGAACTGGTGGTCAGTAGAGTTGAGTGGTAATGTGTCGTTGCACAGGATCTGCAATGATCGGAAGAAGAAAAGAAATATTATAGGATACAGGGCCAACAAACAAATATTGATGTTGGAAGATATTCATGCCTGTAAAATACGTATGATGGGGGGTTGTGTGTCCGGACACTTAACAAAAAATAACCTGTCAATTCTGTCATCGGATTTTATGAAAAATATGCATCTTCTTTTACTAGTATACCCTTTACAATTAGATTGTCTGTTACTTTCCCTTTGTATACAATGTATTTATCCCCTAATCAACATTCTTACTGTTATCAATTTGTATGTCCCATTTAACATTCCACTGGTTGGTATACTCCTCAATCACTCTCCTTTGTAAGTTTTTAATCTCATTCCTTTTCTGTTTGTATTGTAGTTTATCTGATTAAGTTCACTTGATGTCAAACTTCCACACTATATACATGTATAAACATTTCATGTTCACTTATGTTTTAGTTCTTGAAGATGATCTGAAATAAAAGGTCGAAAATTTGAAACTCATCATGACTCTGATCGGAGTATTATTTCTAGCATTATGCATCAAATAACATTAAACTCAGTAGTCAGTGAATATTTGTAATTAATTCACATAATTTTCAACCTGTGCTGTGAAAGATTTGGGAAAATTTGCATGAAAAGTTGTTTGATTTACTGCTTAAATGACCTGTCCGGATAACCAACCTGTCCGGACACACGTCTGGGTATACATAACATACAACATAACATACTAGATCTATATAGTAAATTGTGTTTGAAGAATCCACACCTCAACATTATTTGTCAGGGCATCGTTTCATCAAACCGTCATAAGTACAAGTTCGCCGACACCCCATTGAAACGCATGTTAATTTTGATGCACGCGTTTCAATGGGATGTCGGCGAACTTGTACTTATGACCGTTTGATGAAACGCTGCTCAGGTCTCCGACTCTGACTGATGAGGTCTAGATCTAGATCTGCAACCGTATCTTGTTACTTGTCCAAACCCCTACATAATGTATGACTAGATCTCATTCATATAATAGTTCTTTTAATTTTCTTTTTAAGTATGAATGATGATTGATGCCTACATGGCTTCAGTTCCTGATTGATTTAACATCAACTTTAAGTTCAACCATGTCAACATGCAACAAAAACATGAATAAAAAAATCATGAAACTAAATAGATTCAAATCAGTCTTTATTTATCGCTTTAACTTAAGTTTATAACAGATTAAAATCAAATTTACTCACTGCTAACTTTCTACTTTTAAATATTCAATACTCACATGATACTTCTTATGCAGCAAAAAACAATCAGAGCTTGCCCAATATCCCAGTGAAGTCTTGGCCTTGTGCACAAAATGAATGGCGCGGTACAGAAAAGCATGTCAATAGATCTTACACACGAAAGCCACAGTACAGCTGTTTATGTGCGACGGCATAGCAACAGACACAAGTACTGATAGGTAGGGTCATATGAAAGTTGGTATATGAAAATAATATAATAATGACACAATATTTGTCAAAAAGCTTAATTGAAATTATTTTAATAAATTTTTAATTTACAAATCAAACAATTTCAATGGTAAATAAAGGTATATAAAATATCTTATTTTCTTCATATATTTCTATTTCCCCTCCAATTTAGTGGATCATTCCTTTTTCGACCATTGTAATACTTCCGCATACGTCATATTTTTATCGTGAAATACGATATTTACACGAGATATTACGAGAAAAAGATAGCTGTCTGCTATTGGTGACCTTTGACCGCACACACCCCCATGACGTAGAGCATAAACACAATTCCTATGTAGCACAAGCTCACGCGATCATGCGCGAGAAATATAGAACGAGAATCTGCCGATAGTACGCGCCTAGCGCCTAGCCTAAGCCTAGCCTAGTGAGCGAGTGGAGAAGTCTCATACAGAAGTAGGGCTTTCTTGCGAGAACGACTTGTTTGTCGTAAAGGGGTTATTTTCTTCCAGTTCGCAGACCTTTTCGGCTTCGCAGCAATCATGAGTTCACTGCCAAATAATCCAGAGCTTCGTTTGAATGACAGGGGAGGCACGGTGGGCCCGTTTGGACGTCCAAGGCCCCTCACCCTCGCCGCAGCTGCGCCTCCTAGAACAGGAGGCAAGAAGACTCACCCTGGCAAAGCCATTCTCGCAGGCAAGTCAATGCACCCATGGCCATGCACCACACATGTTCAAGGCACAAATAAATGAGTCAGTTGAACCAGTGTGAAGGCATTTGAGTGTAGAATTTAGGACCTCAGTTTAAGTTTAAGCTTTAACTTTAATAACTTGTATGTGTTATTTAGTTGTTGTTGTTGTTCTGTTATTTTTTTTTTGGGGGGGGGGCATAAATGGTTAACCTTAAACTAAAAGTTAAGTTTTTCAATTTGGACAATCATGACAATTATGCATTCAAACTCGATCAATCAAAGTTTGACTTCTGTGTGAAATTGTGTTAAGATTCATCAATGACTCATTGACTGTTTAACTTTAAAGGGCAATCCAACCTTGGTAATAAGATGATTTGTGTGAAAGCAGAAAAATAAGAAAAACAGGATGGCGAAAGTTTGAAAGAAATCGGACAAGAACTAAGAAAGTTATGGACGTTTGAAAAATGAGATCACTACATCTATGCGAATCTCAAATTGGCAATTTGGTGAGTCAATTGTGACAATTTTGTGGACAACTCTCCCATTTGTCGTACTCAAAAAATATTGGAGATAGCATATTGTTATAGGTCCTCATGAACAAAAAGATCCTACTGAGTAATGCATTTTGAAAAAAAGTGACATTTTAGTCATTTTGTGTGTTAGAGCGAATGAGGGAGTTGTCCACAGCTACATCACAGTGACATTACCTATTCGGCCAATTTGAAATTCCCATATGCATAGTGATTACAACTTTTAAAAATTCATAACTTTCTTATGGCTTGTCCGATTTCGTTCAAACTTTCACCAATCTGCTTCTCTGATTTTTCCTCTTTCTTTCAAAGCAACTTGCTATTAAGGTTGGATTTCCCTTTAAGTTTTGTATCATGTATATTTTGCAGACTGCGAAAGTTTGAATGACACATAAAAATTTTTAGTCAGTTGTCACTGTCAGGTCTCTCTTGGTTAGTCAGAAATACACTTCTGGAATGGGGGATTCAATATTTAAAAAGCTACTTTTCTTGTGATATGGAAGGTCATCTTACCTTAAGTTGTACTTGTGTAAGTGGGGAAGTTTTTCAGGCTGTGATTTTGCTTCTTTGAAACTCACATGAGCAGAACCACTGCTCTACATCCTCTTTCATTATCATCATTGGCTAATTTTGAGATCTTGATCCAACAATAGTGGTTTCTATTTTATATGTAGGTCTACTGGTACTTATTTCTTGAGAATAGCAATACTGCCATATCATCGGAGATTTGTTTGTTTTGTGGTAGAGAATATTTGCATAGTCACTTTTTTCATCCCCCAAAAGAATTGTAAAATGGGTTCAAAAATTATTTTACATAATTTTGGTATCTTTTGAAGTTCTGATATGCCTCAGCATAGCCTACAAAGTTCACCCACTTTTCTACCTGTAGGTCTTTAGTTTTATGTTTGATTCAACTTATTTCTTCCTCGTCAAGTTGTGGTTTTTGGACAAGTTTTTACCCAATTACCAAAAATGGTAAATGTTATTCCGGTTCCTCTTTTTATGAGGTGTTAGATTATTTTTATATCTTATCCATTTTAGAGACTATATGTTAAACATTTGCCAATTGGCCAAAGGTATATTTGATCTTTGCCTTCTGAAAATGTCATTTTTTGTCATTAAACATCCATATTTAAAAGCTTTCCCTAGAATACTCTTTTACATATCATTAGAAAGGTGTAAAGTTCATTGCAAATGATGAAATACAATAATTAACTTGAATGGTAGATTTTGTTAGGCTGTTGAAAAATTGCCTTAAGACATATTTACACCTTTTCAAGGTTCCTTGTCTCCTAGCCATTCTGTCTTAAATATTTAACATAAAGCATTTTAAAGACGTCAATCGTCAGTACATTTACAATGTAGATCAAGATTCCAATGTCAATATCCAGAATAGGGATCTAGTTTTATTCCAGTGTAGGTACAGTGTATGTTTGACTGCTTATCGTTTCCATTGTCCATTTTTTTCATGTTGGGCCTCCCTGCAGGAATCTCTCAAATCAGAATGTTGAAGGAATTTTTTTTTTTTTTTTAAAACCAAGGTATTTAATTTTCAGTTATAGTTAAAGTCAATGGCCAGTATTCTGAACTCCGGTTTAACTTAGCCCACAGTCTACATGTGGTTTAGTAATGTCTAAACCTGCCCTTTAAACTGGAGTTTTAGAAAATCATGTTCTGAACTCCAGTTTAACTTAAACTCCAAACTAGTGTGGTTTAACTTTGTACAGAAATTTAGACAGGACTTGCGGTGTAAGTCAGTTTTGATTATTCTCTGATTTATCTTAGACTGGAGTTTAAGTTAAACCAGAGTTCAGAATACGGGCCAATGTATGTGGGCTTGAGTCAATGGTAAACTGTGTGGTATATCAAAATTAGGCAGTTTTCAAGTGGTTTCTAAGTTATAGAATGCTATTGTGCCTACCTGTACATTCCACAAAAAGATGCAAATAGGAAGCTTGTGTTATTTTATTGAATGAATAATACCAGCAAATTCCCCAGAGGAAATTCATAAAACTCATGGCATGGTAGGCCTACATGTGCATGTACATCACTATTGTATCTTTTGTAAAATCTCAAAGGAGTGAATGGACCCTTTCACACAACAATAAAAATTAATAAGAAACGTCCTACATGTATAATCATAGAGAAACAAATATAATGACCATGTCGCGTAAGGGATAGAGCTGAGAAGCCTGAGACAAAAATTTTTTTAAATGTCATGAAATTTAATTTGGTTGGGACTCTTGGGAGGGATGTGTTGTTGAAGAGACTCTTACAAAAATACAACATGTAGTTCGCCACTTCTCAATGATGCGTACATGTTAGTCATTCAGCCTAGAACAGTTTCATCTTGCACATTTATTATGCAGAATACAATAGTGGTATGCATATATATTTGCAACACAAGGTACAGATGTATCACTGATATGAATTAGATTCACTCTTCATAAATTACACTCACTTTAGAACACACATTGACTACATTATTTTCCCTTTATGAAGATGTAGATTTAAGGTACATGTACCTGTCACTAACTCTTGAATTATTTCTATTTTTATTTTAGTATATAATATTTGAAGTAGTGTTCTGATAATGTAAAGTGACGCTTGACAGCATCGCCTGCATACAGATTTGAAATGACATTATGCATGGATGATCATGCCAGCTTGAAGATTCACCTGAAATATGTCACAGAAAAGCAAGTGAATGTTTCCGTTCGTATGCCGTGAGAGTGACCTTTTGATTTAAAGCTTATCCCGATCAGCACCATCAGGATTGTGTGGGTGGGACAGAGGATGTGTGTTTATGCTCTTGAGCTGAGGTGAACGTAATTGATTAGCTCTCATGCTGTCTGTGCGCTAAATCCAATTACTGATATTACGCAGGTCTAAGAGTGACACAGTGACGTCGCTGCAGTGAGTGGGAAAATGGTTATCAACAGCAGTATTCATCTGTAGGTTACAGTGATACTGACACCTCCATACAGTATGTACTCCACCAAGTGGAATAGTGTGACGGAGCTGGCAATATAACTTAATTTTTTGGCTTCACCCCCCCCCCCCCCCCCCCCCCCCCCCCCCCCCAACACACACACACACACACACCTTTAAGGTGCAGTTTAGCTTTTTTGTTTAAATACATGTTTAGAAAATCAGTCCAAAAATGTTTTGACCAGCAAGATTATATGGGTAGAGGCACTGGTCTGGATTTTCTGGATTATAAAGTGGAATTACTTTTGAAATTTCCCCTCTAGTTATGATCATACCTATTATTTAATTTAGAGTTTATCAATATCCAAAGAGAAGCAGAATACTGGAATGTTTTTTAATATATCTTAATCTGTTTTTTTTTTTATAAATTACTTTTCACTTGAAAATGATAGTTACAGGGCAGAAAATGCATAGTATAGACATATGTACAGTACATTGTATGATGTGTATTCATGGGGGAAAAAGGAATGGAGTATTAAGAACTGCTGTACAGAAATCCAACTGGTGTGATTTTTATGAATGGAAATTTCCCAGGTCAGTCTTGCAGAAAGACAAGTGTATCAAAGTACACACATTGACTTGAAGGTCACTTTGATAGCTCAGCGAATTCTGTAGTATTGTAGACCTATATGTATACGTACATGTACATGTATGCATACCCAGTACATGTAGATCAATGTACGCTCATGAAGGCTATTAGATATTGATAAGCCTAGTAAAGAAGTCTTAAAATATCATTTGAAATGAGCTTAGAAAAGCTTGGTATGTAAATGTAGCTTAGAAAATTGTCCCCTGCATGTCTATTTTAGGCCTGTATACAGATGTACACCGGTAGAGTTACATTCATCTATGTACAGGTAGTCTATTTGATATTGATAGGCCTCTAGTTAAGCAGTATTCCAATTTTTAAAACAAATTTTAATGAGCATGCATATATGTACTTGATTGTCCAGGCTCACGGAGGAGTATTGTAATATTACTACTGTCTACATATGACACAAAGAAATTCTATGAATTTAAGAATTGCAAAACAATCCACATCATACACAATTAGAGTTTTCAGCAACAAGAACATTTCAAATTGTATAAAACTGAGTTTTAACTAAGAGTACTTCTTTTGGAAGTGAATATTTGTAATTGTAATGTTATGTCTAGATGTATTAGTTAATGTACATGTTCGGCCTATATATTAGTACATGTACAGTCACTCCATTTTGCACTTTGATGTATGGTAAAGATTACTGTGTGCATTTTATTGTGTCAGGTATTTACTTTTGTGTTTATTTTGACCTGCTAATGCTCAAAAAGCAAGTGTTCATGTATATAGGCCTACATGTATGTGTATGAATTAGTTCTCCTTCTCTGGCTAATAGTACATGTGTACTACATTTACATGTACATGTATTTACTATTTGACACTGATGTGAAATTGGGTGAATTGTTAATTTGAATTAGTATTTAAATTTCATGTCACGGGCTCAGGGCAGCTCTTCTCCAGGCCTTTAGTCCACCAAAAAGTCCCCAAATCTCTCCTTTGAGATTAGAATTGATTGAAAATTTTGAAAAAAATAACCCTCTCCTTACCTTTAAAAAAAAAAATATTGCGAGTAAATGGTAAGTCTGAAAAGTAATACTAATATCAAAAAATTTGTGTGTAAAAGATAGGTTTGCCTACAAGACTTCCCTCCACTTCAGTTGAGACACGGAGCCTTTTTTTTAAATCCCCTATTTACTTGTAAATGAGAAAAGGGGTGTGTCCAGTGGGGCGTGTCCATTGTTAACTCTCACATCTGCACTCTCACATCACCCAGAATAAAGCGAATGACTTGCATTTGATATGGATGAAAGAGCATTCAATGATCGAAATGCACTGGAGTTTGATATTAGGGAGTAGAATTGAATACTGTAGTAGAAAAGGTGTGACTCTTTGAGGATTCTTCTGTGGAGGTGAAATTATTCCACTTGTTTGCTCTGTCATAGCAAAATTTTGTAAATTGAGTAATACATGTATGTGTACAGGTCTGCCCCAGCATGGGATAGGTACATGTACATACATACGGTGTACCTATCCCATGTTGGCCTATACATGTAGCTTTGAAAAGAACACAAAATTATTAAATTGTACTTTCCTGTAATGATAATCCAAAACTCTGGATTTTACATTAATTCAAGAAATTGATTTGAAGTCATACTATTGCACCCCAGATGTAAATCAAATCATCAAAACCTGTCTACTGAAATGTTACATCCAATGCAAAACAATTGCAAAATTATTGTTAGCCCAGTACAGCAAATACTGGGTTGGATAAACCTGTGCATTCAGTATTTTCATCTCAATCGAGTTGCCTCAACTCATACTTTTCACCATATCAACTGTCGGCTTGTTCACAGGTTGAGGCAAATATTGTACATAGTGTGTTAAGAGTTTCATGAGTTGAACACCAAATGCCGACTAATTGGCAAGCCTAACCGTTGCCTGTTCCAGGTCCCTTCTGTTTCAAAATTTAATCAATAACATCCTGCCCTGTGGTTCAGTTTTTTATCAAATTAGAAAACAGTGCTTTGCAATAAAATATCTGAATCCAAACTGTATTCATTGGTATCAATGGATGAAATGTGTTTATGTTTTTTCTGAAACAATTGCAATATCCCACATACTTCATGTTATTATACTTTGCATATAATACAGTAAGGAAGTACAGTGTGCAAGTAGATAAAAGTGTTTTGCGCAATTTCCTCTATTGTACTAAATTCAAATATTTGACCAGAGCAGTACAACCCTGATGCAACTTTCAATTTTCATACATGTACATGTATATTACTGCATGCATGCGTCTTGTTAGCGGTAATGATACTCAAGGCTTCCTCGTTTATGAGTGTAAAATTTGCATTAAATTTGATGAGAACTGACAATGCACTCACTCTCATGTAGAATAATCCCTTATGACAGTTTCTAGTTTGATGTAGCTTCCATGAACAAACAAGTCTCCTGTGTGTTCAATTGAGTTACTGCTCACAGCTCACAGCTCACTGCCATGTAAAAGTGAAAATATATGTTTTTATGTAAAACTTTTGTGGACTTAATGGCTTGTGGTTGTCTATTTTCTTGTTTTCAAACGTGAAGGATAATTCATTGAATTTATCCGTTACTCTAATGTATTATACTGCTCATATTCATCCACAGTGTGAATAATCAGTAATCAAATTAATTCAGAAATGGTGGTTATGCCCAGTGGTGTGTAAGAATTATTCATTGTAAACACGTACATGTACATGTAAGCAAATATTCACTGAACATGGACAAACATACATTAGATTTGTAAAAATTCAAAGTACATCTGCTTGTTTTGCCTGCACATACACACTCCAAAGTTCTTTGGAGCGATTACGAACTTCCACTGTAGTGTTTTTATGCCTCGGCCCACCGAAGGTGGTGCTGGAGGCATAATGTTTTCGGGTTTCGGGTCCGTCCCGCTTTCTTGTTCTAGCGATAACTCAAGAACCACATGAGGTATGAACTTCAAACTTGGTGCTAGTATGTATCACCACAGGAAGACGATCTGATTAGATTTTGGGGTACGTAGGTCAAAGGTCAAGGTCACAGAGGCCAATTTCTGAAACTTCAGGTGTTAGCTTCGTTCTCGGGATAACTCAAGAACCATTTGAGGTATGAACTTTAAACTCAGTGCTAGTATGTATCACCATAGGAAGACGATCTGATTAGATTTTGGGGTATGTACATGTAGGTCATGGTCAGGTCAATTTCTGAAATTGCAGGTGTTAGCCTTGTTAACGCGATATCTCAAGAACCATTTGAGATATGAACTTCAAACTTGGTACTAGTATGTATCACCATAGAAAGACGATCTGATTAGATTTGGGGATACGTAGGTCAAAGGTGAAGGTCATAAAGGTCATTATACAGTCCTGAGTATGTGAAATTAATGTTATTTTACCTTTGTTATCACCAGTCCATATCTCAACTATTTTGTATTCATGACTAGGAGGAGATAAAGTGATCAGACATTAGGTTATAAGGTGTAAGGTCAGATATCAAAGAGATCAATTAACATGTAATTAGAGGCTTTTTATTCTGGTTATCACAATATTTGAAGAACAGTTTGAGCCATCAACTGAATTTAGGCAGAGGCATATAGGAGACGTAGTCGCATTCATTTTGTCTTACAATATCATAAACAAAGATAACATTGTGTTGACTGTCTGGGTAATATCAAGCTGTATGATAATCAGAGTATAAATATGTTTATGATATTCATGTATACATGTATGCCTATATGTAATGTTGCTCCCTACATACTGTGATATGTATATATATGTATATACATGTATAATAAATAATACTTTTTAGGTAAGCATCCAAACATACCTGTCATGCAAATGATTCAACATGGTTTATTATTACTATGATGAAAACATTCATGTTAGCAATATGAGAAGTATGAGAAGTAAGTGAATTAATATCAGTCAAACGATGCATGTTTAACTGAATGTATTTTAAAGCAGTAGAGTTGCAATAAGCAAATTATGCACATACAAATGTACATGTGTAGGCCTATAGATAGAAACTCTGCAAAAATTCAAAGAAGTACACTTTATGTATCAGTAAGAAAAGAAATTTGGTAACAAAAAATTAAGTTTACCCAAAGGAAAGGGAATTTTATGAAATATGAATGTAATAAAAAATGATACTAGCCTTCACAGTTATTTAGTTTAATGTACATGTACATGTATCAATGAACACTCCACATCCCTATTGCAAACTGTCGGTGGAAAATGCTATCCTCTTCATCCTTTTGCGTCATGTGCCATCTCTCTCTATTTTCTTTTCATTTGCTGGTGGAATCGAGATGTGCATTATTTTTCGTGTTACGATACTTAAAGAGCAATCATTTTTAGATTTCAAGCATTCAGAGTTTCAAATATATACATTTATATGTACATGTACATGCAGGTCCTTCATAGTCATTTATTAGCATGATTAAATACCTTTAACTGCATGTATCTAGAAAATGCCTTCACCTCAAACTCTTCATCACATTTCATCCCTCTGTTTTCTTTTCATTTGCAGGTGGAATCGCGGGCGGGATCGAGATCTGCATTACCTTCCCCACGGAGTACGTCAAGACCCAGCTACAGCTGGACGAGAGGGCCGCCAAACCTCTCTACCGAGGGCCCATACACTGCGTCAAGCTCACGGTCAAGGAACATGGGGTCAGGGGTCTCTACAGGGGTCTCAGTCCCCTTATATATGGGTCTATACCAAAGTCAGCTGTTAGGTTGGTATCATTTCTACAAATGTCTTTGAAGATACTTAGAAAATTAGTGATCCCCCCCCCCCCCAATTTATCTTTAGTGTTGCCTTGCATTGATTTATTTATTATCTATTTTCTCTCTCCTTTTTTCAAAATATTTCTCTCTTTATTGGGGATTTCTTTGTATGTGTGTGTTTGTGCTGTCATTCTCTCCCTTAATCTCTTTTGTTTTTCTCCTGCCCTCCTCTCTCTCTCTCTCTCTCTCTCTCTCTCTCTCTCTCTCTCTCTCTTTCATCATCTCTTTCTGTTTATCTTTCTCTCCATTTCTCTTGCCATCATTCATTTCATATATGTAAATATACCTGTTTCCCCATCTCTCTCTCTCTCTCTCTCTTCATGATATATGTTTATTGTATATGAATCCACCCTCTCTCTCTCTCTCTCTCTCTCTCTCTCTCTCTCTCTCTCTCTCTCCTTTTTCCCTTCTTTCTAGCTCACCCTATTTTCCTGTCGGATGGAAACTACTTTATCAGACTGGAGGGTGTATGATGCATTTTTCCACCTAAACCTGTCCCAGAATAAACCATCTCCATTAGAAAGAGGATGCCCAAGCCCTGTCCATGCATACATCCCATTGATATAAACCCCTGATACATATGTCAACAAACTTTGCAAGTACCCACCTCTCTCTCTCTCTCTCTCTCTCTCTCTACACTCCACATCCAAGAACACTACCAGCATTATTACCAATGCAAATGTCACAGTGGTATATTCCCTACACTGCTATCATTTACACTATATGTGCACTTCAGTATGCGGGCTGCCCACTTGATCATGTATAAGAATGTGTTTAAAGCTATGTGGTGAGCATGAAAGAGGGAAGCAGCGAATGCTTGAGCTGGACACTCGAGCCAGAAATAGGAAGGTGTTGAAGTATAAGGCAAACAGACAGGTTGGATTTGGATCGAGTCAGCTGGCAAATTTTCAAGTGTAACTCTTATAGGCTTTTTACACTTGATTTTTTTTTAACCCTGTACTATCCTTAACCTGGGACTGTTTTTTTGTTTTTTTTTGTTGCTGTTCTCATTTGCAGTTTTAGTCCTGTACTATTTCCCTAGCCAGAGCGCGTAGCCCCACCTTTTGACATCTAGCCCCACCTTTGATGGGGCTATAACCCTGCTTTTTTCCAGGGCTAAAATAATCCTGTACTATCGTGGAGTTAGCCAACTTTGGTAAAATGCAATATGAACAGAAAGTGGGCTAAGCTTAGTCCCGTACTATCGTTGGGGCTGAATCCTCGTTTAGCCCCACAGATAGTACGGGACTAAGCAAAATTTTGCAAGTGTAAAAAGCTCATTACAGTGCTATATGCAGTGTAGCTCAGAGACACTGAATGAACAAGCCAAAGTGAAATTTAGTTTTCACTGTCTCATCACTTACCACACACTCTTTCAGACCACTAATTTCTGTCAGGTTATCTATTTAAAAAAAGAGCACTGACAGAATATCTCAAGTGTTTGTATTCACTCTAATAATACACTTTTTAGCTTTATAATCATGTACAACCCTACAATAAAGTAATGATATTATAATAATATGATAATCTGCCTATTGTATACAGAAAGCCTTCTGGTTGCTAATTAGAGTTTCCATATATTTACTGGTATACAAGATGAATATTATGACACACATTTTCTTTAAATAAATATTTACATGTAATCTATGTTAGGTTTGTAAGTATCAGTTATGTGTACAATTTTTTTTTCCTTCATATTTTCAGTTCTCCCCCTTGAATTCCTGCAGTTTCCATTACTCTTTTTGAAGATAATTTATGCATGAGATCTAGGCAAAACCATAATGACATCTCACTGTGACTATTTTGTACCTCGCAATCATCATCATAGTTGCCAGAGTTGGCATAATTCTGACCTTTTGTTTTGTTATTTTTTTTTTGCTTGTTAGAGAATTCTGGAGTAAAAATACTCCCCAAAATGGCAATGACCGTTAGCATACATGTACATGTAATTTTATTTTTATAGCCAAAATTTTGGAGTAAAAATACTCCCCAAAATGGCAATGGCCATTAGCATACATGTAATTTTATTTTTATAGCCAAAATGTTAAAATGTTTTTTTGTATAATATAGTTTTGGCACTGGTCACACTGATCATCATAGATCACATGAACACCTCCATTTTTCCCAAGTGCAAAGTGTACTTATCATGCTAGTTACCGGTATAAATTATGAGACAGGGATGGTAACCCATTGACTACGGGAACCGAATGGTCCCTATGTTAAGGCTATGAGAATGAGAGAATTCAGTAGTCAACAGGTTAAGTTTCTGTGCAGATGATATTGATTTCCTGTACAAAGTTTGCTATTTTCGTCAGCTGCATGCTCTAAATCAATTTAGGCACGTGTTGACTCCTGGACAACATGATCCAAATTCAAGTGTGTTTGTGTTTTCAGGGATGGTATACAGCATGGGCTTAGATCTAGTTCCATTATTTTGACTTGACATGCTTCAGTCACTGTCATTATAGACTGTTTGGCAAATGCACAGACCAAGACTTCAAATTATAGCCAATGTCGTGGCTTTTGTTGTCAGTTAAATATTTTGCTCATATCTTTACTCTTTCTTAGAGATGTTGCATTTCATAATGCTTCAGATTGAATTTGTGTCATATCCAGAATACTATTGGATAGAACCTTCCATATTTTGAAAAAAAACTTGTTTACTGCATAAAATATATATAAACTCAACATTTTGCAAAATGAAAAATGATGTACATGTATATGCAGAGGGGGAATATTGTTTCATTTTAGCTTTTCCGAATATTTTCAAAGTACATGTACCCCTACTCTTGTTGTACACGTGAATCTTCAGTTGCCTCCAATATTCCTTAGGCCCATTTCTGTAAAGGTCTTTTAGCTTGGATGTCAGTTTTCATATATCAGACCATATTTCATCGTTCAGACTAATTCGGGAATGTACACTCCTTATGCAGAATTTTTAACCATTGAATCAATTAACCTTTGGACTAAAAGACCCTTTAATTAAACAAATGGGCAGCCTGGACATTGTAGAACTATCTGAAAAGCTTTGATAGCAAACCAACAGCTCTACCCAATATTAAAGTAATTTATCTTGATCTACCAGCAAGGTTGCATGTGTATTAGCCAGGTATACTGCTGTTGTGGGAGACTCAAATCCTATCTTCAATCATTTCCTCCATACTAGCTTCATATTACATAACCTGATCTTTGAAGCAATACTTTCTACATATCATGGACACTGGTGACTTGATTTTTGTACAGTAGTAGATGGGCAATATCATGATTTCCTTTCCCTACCTACATGAAACCTTTGAGATTTGATCATGATCTAGTTTGCACTAAACAGATCATGCTGAGTTCTCTCTGCTATTGATCTGTATGAAATAGGAATTCCTTCCATCCCCTCAATAATCATAATTTATTTGAAAAATTGTGCAGTATAAAATCATGCTGGGAAGTTCAGATAGAAGTTCAGTTCAATATTCTTCTAACCATGTGTCAATAAGACTGTACAGTTTGTATTTTAATCATTCCCATACCGGTAATCTATAAATTGGAAGCTATGAACAGGTAACTCTTCACAAATGGCTATGGATTAAACATATGTATTTCCTCATGTTCAAATACTGTTGTATATTACATGTATCTCTGAGGAAATGGAACCCCAAATGTTATAAATGTGCAAGTAGTGATATATTTTAGAGGTGTATAGTTCTCTCTCTCTCTCTCTCTCTCTGCCTCTCTCCCCTTCTCCCTCTCTCCCTCTCTCTCTCTCTCTCCCTCTCCCCCTCTCTCTCTCTCTCCCTCTCTCTCTCTCTCTCACTCTCTCTATTTCATTTTTAATATTTACGGTTTTGAAGCCAGGCAGACCGGTATTTATTTTAATCCTTTAGATACTGCTGTTAACAAAGTACCATAGTGAGGTGTTACAATTCACAAACCTGTTGTGTAATCAATGGGTCAATGCTGTGGTTTTATTATGCAGTAGAAAATGCACAAGAAAATCCACATTTCAACAAGACCATGTAATTCCATCTAAATCCATAATGAATTAAAATGTTAACATATCCTTCCCTCTTTCCCGCCTTCAGGTTTGGAGCAAATGAAGCCTTGAAGACGAGATGGCGTGACAGTCACGACGGCACCCTAAGTAAGACGGGGAGTCTGATGTGTGGTCTGGGTGCAGGGGTCAGCGAAGCCATCCTAGCGGTCACTCCGATGGAAACCATCAAGGTCAAGTTCATCAATGATCAGACTTCTGCCAAGCCACAGTACAAGGGGTTCTTCCATGGCCTCAGGGAGATCGTCAAGACTCAAGGTAGGTTGCAGGAACTGACCAGTATTAGGTTTCATAAAAGTTGATAATTTTACATGAGAACATCTGCCCAAGCCACAGTACAAGGAATCCTTCCATGGCCTTGGGGAGATTATTGAGACACAAGATAGGTAGGAGGAGTTGACCAGTGTCGGGGAGAAAATTACTTAAAGGCTGACATATTTTAATAGAAGGACTGTTGCCAAGCCACAGTACTAGGGATTTTTCTATAATCTCTGGAAGATCATCAAGACACAAAGTAGGTTGCAGGAGTTGACCAGTGTTAGGTATCATAAAGGTTGATTAATGTTACAGAAGGACTTTGGCCAAGCAAGGGATTCTTCCATGGCCTCAGAGAGTTCATCAAGGTATCCACCACTGTCGGGTCTCAATATACAGATCAATGAATGTTGATATCCTTTGTTTTGTTGAATTATTATTGATGTTTATGTTACCTTGCTGCTAAAAAGTCCCCCGAAACCAGTGTATGCTTGTACATAAGCAGCAAGTGGACTTGAGGGATTAATTCCTTACTGGTCAAAGGGCACTGTTTCATTTTCTTGTTTGAAATTAGGACTGTTCATGAGCTGCAAGACCACTGCACCTCTGTGCAATTACACTTCCTAATAAAATAATGTTCTCCAGAATACTTGTGGAAAAAAGACACTGGGTGTGTAATGGGTGAATCGAAGGGTGTCCTTTCACATTACCTTTTCCATGATCTAGTCTCTAGCTGCTAGTGTTAGTTTAGTAAGTCAGAGGTGATTATTTGCTTGTGTACATTCTTTGAGTTAGCAACATTCATGTATCAGTCAGTCTTGGACAATGCTTGACAGGCCCTGGACTGTCTCCTGGCACCTGGCAAGAGACAATCCAACCTTTCCTATTCATGTTCTGTCCATGAATCCCTATCACCCCCACTTTTGCGTCTCTTTTACCCCTCCCTCAAGGTCTACGCGGCACCTACCAAGGTCTATCAGCCACCATCATGAAGCAGGGTAGCAACCAAGCAATCCGCTTCTTTGTCATGGACTCGCTGAGAGATTGGTACCGTGGCGGCGACCCCAACAAGTACATCAACCCCTTGATCACGGCCTGCTTCGGTGGCCTTGCCGGAGCTGCCAGTGTGTTCGGCAACACACCCCTAGATGTCATCAAGACACGTATGCAGGTATGACTGATGGACAATGAGAGACAGGAGAGAGAGAAAGAAAGAAAGACAAAGACTGTTATATTAAGGGGTACTAAAAGATAGAGTTGAGTTCTGGTCATGCAATTACTTTTTGAAAGAACCTGTCTCTAAGCAATTAGGAAAGGTCGATCATGTCTACGTAAGAATTGATGTATACCGTGAGGCTATGGAGTCATACAAATTATATGAAATTGACCCAATCTTGCTGAAAAGCACATGCACAGCACACAGAAATGGGTATATGGGACTGTACACACCCGTGGCACATCTGTTCGGCCCGAACATTTTAGTTATTTCTCTTCATATTTTGAATATGAGGGCGTTTAAAGAGCAATGCTTTGCAGGGGACATTTCTACTATGATGTTCTTCCAAACTGACATAAAAGGAAAGAGAAAGCAAGGAAAGAGAATGCCTACAAATTATTTTTCACCTCTTTAAATAATTTACAAAAACAGAGGGGCTTTGCTATATTTTGTAGTAAAATTTAACCATCATTTGCTTCTGGATCCCTTGTGTCTTGGTGTAGAGAAGAGTATTGTTTGGGTAATCACTAAATTCACTATGGAATGCTAGATATTTGTAATAATTAAGCTTTGCATTTGTCCAAAATTTCTGTGAAATAGAGAAACATTTTCAAGATTTATTAAAGAGTAGAACAAGTGATTATACATATGTATATGTATCATTTGTTTTATATACATATGATATACTTGTTTTGAAAGGAAATATATTTTTAACTTTGTCAGTTTCTCCCCTTATATCTAAAGTAATCTTGATGATTTCAAATTATTCCTTTATCTTCTGTTGATCCTGATTGTTTTGTTGTTTTTTGTTTGTTTTTCCGCTTCCTCTTCTTTGTCTCATTCTTCAGTGAGCATGGAAAAGAACTTTTTGTTTTGCTCTAAGCTGTAAATTTCCTAAACAAGTCTCCCCTTATTTTCTAGGGTCTGGATGCCCACAAATACAAGAACACCTGGGACTGTGCTGTCAAGATCTGGAAATATGAAGGACCCAAGGCGTAAGTTCTAAGTTATGACTATTAGTTCTTCATACAGTCACCACTGTACCACATTTTTGAAAGAATCATAAACAGATATCTGATTTGCATGCCTCTCACTACATGAATGCATCTGAAAGTTTTCTTTTCACCTTGTGGCTGTGTAGAATTTTTGCATTAGAGGGTACCAATCCCCCCCAAATATTTTGCTTCGTATGTCAGCGGTTCCATGTTGCTATGCTATACTATACTTGAAGTATGAGCTTCAGGTGTTAATTTAATAAAGAGTTATTGCAAGTTTAAACTTGTGACTAGACAAGTTGATGCACCCGTACACCTTTGCTCAAATTAGAGCCCGCTCGGAATCGAAGTTGGGTTCCACGCAAGGAGTTTTTATGTTTTTGTTCATTTTTTTTTCATACTCATTAACTGTTAACCCATAGAAGGTCAGGTAAAGTGTTTTGAGGTTAGTTTTATACACTCTAGCTCTACACAAACTATTTTTGTCAGGTGATAGGTACATTTTAAAAATATCTTGAGAGTAGCCATGACAGCATGATTTTAATCCAGCGTTTGAGTAAATATCAGTAGAGATCATTTCATTCAACATTTATTATCTCTTCTACTGAATAATGCCAGACAGCTTGCCCCATCTATTGTTATTCAGTTTCAAATGAGTATTGCACCGTTTAGAATCAAAATGAAACAGGTTCACTACGGGCAGTAAAATTATATACTGTAAAACTAGACATTTTCGCAATGCATGAAACTTTCGTGGATTTCGCAAGTGGTCAAGATTCGTGCCATCCCTCGAAATAATCAAATCACAATTGGAACAACATAGAATTATTGCAATTCGTGAAAGTTTCTTGCTGCAAAATTGGCTGTCATTAACAATTCGCGAAAGTTTTATGTCGCAAAAGTTTTTGGTTTTACAGTAACATACAGTGTACTACCAGTAATCATGAAAAAGTACTGGTAAAAGGGAAATTTCCTGTTAATAGTGCAAAATCATTCATAGTGTAGAAAATAAATCATGTGATGTATTTTAAATCAATGCTTTAAATAATTTCTCATGAAAATTTTAATGGAATAACAAATTTCTTTTGCAGATAAAGGTCAATTTCTATTGTATAGATATTGCATGTGATGTAATGATATACATTATGCTCTTTTTTTTTAATGCAAACTTCTGTGTTGTTACATAATCTGTATTTTTCTGTTTTCATCTTTCATTAGTTTCTATAAGGGAACACTCCCTCGCTTGTCCCGTGTATGTCTGGATGTCGCCCTTGTCTTCGTTATCTACGAGGAGGTGGTGAAGGTTCTTAACAAGGTCTGGGTCACGGAATAGAGACCAGGTCCTGTCTCTTCCAAATGGGATCCACTCGGACTAGCATCAACTGCCAGAAAAGAGGTATAAGAGAGAAGGAAAAGTGAATGAATGTTTGTTGGAAAAGGTTATTTTATAGCATAGCTGTCAGATATGTTTAGATTTTTAGTTGTATTGTAAAGGATTTAGTGCTCTTTTTGTCATCATTATTGAAAGGCTTGTTCAAATTGGGAGAAAGTGCACAAATCATTATGTGTGGAATGATTACTTCTGTTGTCATTGATACATTTAAACATGTGTATTATGTGCAAAAAGAGGTTGTGCTCAACGATAAACAAAGAAGAGCTCACTTTTGATTTATCCATGTGAACTGACCATTGTAATTTTTCAAATTAATTGTGTGTGAGCCCTTTTCTGTGATGTGTACTTTTATAAAAGCTCAAAATAATGCTTAGTACAAGTCCAATTTGTTATTGAATGTATACATGCTGTATCTTCTGATGGCACAGAAATTGTACATGTAGTTTCTCTCTTTTTTTAATGTACCTGTGCAAAAGGGCAAGGGATTTGCAAATTATTTTGCTAGGTATGTTAATAAGAAATTATATTTTTGATAGCTCAGAATATCAATTTTGACATAATGTTCTTAGCAAAAAGGTAGAACTTTTAACTGATTCAGTCTATATTTCTTTTCATTTTTCTCAAGATTATTTACAAAATGTAATGTTTTATTCATTTATTGCATGAAATGCACTTTTTATTAGTAGTTTGGACTGTGGTTTTGGGGATAATTAAAACAAAAAAAGGTTTATTTGGTGTCAGGTATCTCTAACACATTCCAAAATATATTTTCTGTCATAATTTTAATTTGTTATCATTACTATCTATTTAGTTATATTGTCAAGATAAGACAATAGGGCTACGGAAACTATCTTTATTGAATTTTTTACAATCACAATTTGGTTATTAGTATAGATTGAAAACTTGACATTGAAACAAGATATAGAGTGGAAATTTACTATAACAAGGATATTGGAACCATGAAAATTAGCTTGTTATATCAGGAATTATTTCCTTAATTATCGGGGTATAAAAACAAAAGAACATAAAGACTTGGGACCAGCAAAATTGCCTTGTTATATCAGGAATCTTGTTATATCTGGGGAGCGTTTCATCAAGCGTTTTGTCAGTGATTTTTACCGACAAATTTGCTCTCAGCCAGATGCAAGGATTTCAGTAGCTTATAACAGTTGTCGGATAAAAGTCACTGACAAAACGCTTGATGAAACGCTCCCCAGAGCTCTTTATAACGAGTTTCCATTGTACTACGCTAAGCAAAGTTGACATTCACTGAAGTTAGATGAATGTCATCGGAGCTATCATACTGTGCAACTCACTCTTTCTGACTTGCTATTGATACAAAATAGAATCACATAAGAATCAAAGAATTGAGATTTATTTTTAATTGGCACCAAGTGCAGGATTTTCATCATGTATGATGCATGTTGCATTTTTCATGGTGGTTGGCAATTGCTAAGTTGTTGCTATTATTTTCCTTTTATAACTACGCTTCTTTACTGACAGATTTCACACAATTTTCCTCCTCTACCTACCTCAATTATACAAAAAGACAATAATTTTGATGGTCCTGAGCAGGGAACAGAAATCTACTGCCACTTTCAGCGCACTTTGCAATTTCTTTCAAAATTTGAACAGTGTTATGACGTTCCTTTCATCAGCCAGTCATCATCATCCACATAGAAAATGATGAGAGACCGTGGTTCTGATTAGACAATATTTTTGTGTTGCACTATATCTTTAATACAGCAGCAGGGCAATTCCAAGCAATATGTCCCGTATGACATATGTCTTTTTTCCACTTATTTCATCCAAAACTTACAAATATATTGATATGACCATTGAATAATGGTGTTTTCTGGTATCACCACCTATAATCATGGTCATATCAAGAGATTTTTCACTTATGGATGAAATATATGGATAAATGTCATATGTCGTACGGGACACTCTACATGGAATCGCCCAGCATCATTTACGGTTGAAAATATTTATGCCTCATTGGTTATACAGATGTGTAGATTTTGTTAGAGAGTAGATGTAATATTTGGACATTCTATTTTCTTCTTGTTATGTTTACCCGAACGAGACAAAACTGCGTGTTTGATTTACCTCACCTAAAAGAACCAAAGTGTTGCTTTCATGCTTGAAATGTAGACATGTCTAGATGAATGGAACTGAAATATTATGTACAATTTGTTCTCTGCATGATGTGATTGAAATTATTTGTCTCTAGGTTTTCATAGGTGAAATTAGAATCTGTGGTTCATGCGTAGTATCAGTCAGGAAGAGGTCATAGGTTAGAGTTTAGAGGTCAATAGTATCCTTACTAAAGCTTTAACGTGTTGTGCATTTCAATTAACGCTGGTATACAAGCAAGCATCACTGTACTTCCCAGTGAATCAAACCTATGTTATACTTGCGTACGACCCTCCAAAAATCTTATGGTTTACCTCATCTTTAGTCTGACATAGAAGCAGGCAATATGTAGTTGCATCATGTTCATAGACTGATTTAGAAAATATAACTAGTAACAATCATTATTGAATATTTGTTTAAGTTGGGTGTATGTGTTTACTACTGATAATGTGGAAAGCAAACTAAATGTATGTCATGTCTTCCTCCATTTACACTTTGTGATGAAAATGCTAATTGTTGCTTACCGAGATGAATGAAGAAATAGAAAAGAGTTGATCTTTGATTTATTTGTCAATTAATTTTTGAATGTGGTTGAACCTTTACACCAGCTGTTATTATTTTCTCCCAATGCAGTATTTAGGTCAGTAATATAATATGTGTATATTTTAGAATCTGGAAGATGAATGTGAAATTGAGCTCAATTTATAATACTTTAGTTTTGAATGAGAATGGTATTCGCATTGCAATATTGTAACTTTATTTTAACAGCAAGTATTGCCTACGTAGTGATGGCTACGAGCCAAATAAGTGCAGTTAAGTGTAACTGTTATTTCAATGGTGGATTCTGTAGTAAAATCTTGGAGCAGTTGTGTATTTAGTGAAGAATTGTATGCACTGAGGTGTCATTGTGAAATATTAGCACAAACTTATGAATGGTAATAAGAAATATCAATTAAAAATCTATATTGACACAGTCATTCATTGCATATGTTATTGATCCCATTTTGTGTTTTATTTTGCTCTCTCTCTCCCTCTCTGTAATCTCGTTTGCTCTGTCTCTCTGTCCTCTCTCTGTTTCACTTCTCTGTTTCATTTCACATCTAGAAACCGTTTCATAAAACTTGCTATCAATAACAACTGCAAGAACGCTGTGACAAATTTGCTCATAGCCAGTCAAATGCGATGATTTCAGTAGCTTGTAGCAGTTATCATTATTTGTTATGGATAAGTTTTATGAAACATGGCCCTGGCCTGCTGCCTTTTCATTTGTTTATTTACATCATATTATGTGTAATGTATCTGTCTCTTTCTCTCTCCCTCCCCCTCTCTCTCTCTCTCTCTTTCTCCCTCCCCCCCCCCCCCCTCTCTCTCTGTAATCTCATTTGCTCTGTCTCTCTGTCCTCTCTCTGTTTCACTTCTCTGTTTCATTTCACATCTAGAAACCGTTTCATAAAACTTGCTATCAATAACAACTGCAAGAACGCTGTGACAAATTTGCTCATAGCCAGTCAAATGCGACGATTTCAGTAGCTTGTAGCAGTTATCATTATTTGTTATGGATAAGTTTTATGAAACATGGCCCTGGCCTGCTGCCTTTTCATTTGTTTATTTACATTATATTATGTGTAATGTATCTCTCTCTTTCTCTCTCCCTCCCCCTCTCTCTCTCTCTCTCTTTCTCCCTCCCCCCCCCCCCCCCTCTCTCTCTGTAATCTCATTTGCTCTGTCTCTCTGTCCTCTCTCTGTTTCACTTCTCTGTTTCATTTCACATCTTGGCACCGTTTCATAAAACTTGTTATCAATAACAACTGCAAGAATGCTATAACAAATTTGCTCGTAGCCAGTCAAATGCAATGATTTCAGTAGCTTGTATTGGTTTATCGTTACTTGTTATTGATAGTTATTGATAACAAGTTTTGTGAAACCGGCCCTGGCGTACTGCCTTTTCATTTGTTTGTTTACATTATATTATGTGTAATGTATCTTTTTTTTCTCTCTCTCTCTATCCCTCCCCCTCTCTCTCCCTCTCTCTCTCTCTCGCTCTCTCTCTCTCGCACACACACACACACACACACACACACACATTGATACTTTATGTTGATCATGTTGTTAGAATGTGATCAAGTATTAAATGAAAATGAAAAAGTATGGTCCCTTCCTCTCACTGTTGAATGTCAAAGCCTGACAGAAAAAGAAAAAAAAAAAAAAAGAAGAGACAACTGCAGATAGGGGGAAGAGGGTCAGAGCTAAAATAGAAGCTAATTATCAAAACATATTTGTAAAAACCTTAACCACCTCAAAATAAAAAATATGAAATATATTGCAGTACTATCCAATCTCAAGAAGGAAAACAAAAATAGCTCAACTTTAGGGTTATCCATGTAGCAAAATTGTTTATGTTGTATAGCGCCATCTCGTGTTTTTAATCTCGTTAAAAAAAAGACATCTTATCCAAGAACATGACTACTCGTTTCCTTATTATACATTTCTCTTTCTTATTTTTTCCCTTTTGAAATATAATGAAATAAAACAAAAAAGAAAACTACCCCCATTCTTCTCTCTCTCTCTCTCTCTCTCTCTCTCTCCTCTCTCTCTCTCTCTCTCTCTCTCTCTCTCTCTCTCTCTCTTCTTTTTTATCTCTCTCTCTCTCTTTCCTGTTTTCTCAACGCTTTAAATGAGATCGCAATGCTCCCGACGAAACGATGAATATACCGATTCGCTAGACCAAATGATAATTGCTCTCTATTAAAATTTTCAACTAAACAAAAATGATGATTAGACCACATGGGTGATAGACCAATCAGTCAAGGTGTAGAAACAATGATATCAGACCAGTTGGATCAGACAAACTGGGTATAAAGGCAATTGGATTAGACGAACTGAATGCAAGACGACTTAGCATAGGACCAAATGACAATAAGGCCATTAAAATACAATACCTGGCTGCGCTGTCAATGCCTTTTCGATAAGATCCATCCCATAGCTTGGACGTAGGATGCAAGTCGAGAGACCTTTATCTGAAGTGGATAAAGACCTAGCTAGACAGTGGCTTGAAAACAAAATTGGATTGGCAGTACTTCCAATCTCATGTTACCCTCTCGAGGGCTCGAAAATTATTTCAAACCAAAGTGCAGCGTCGGGGTGTAGAGCTTTGGCCTACTTAACTCAGCGGCGTAACAATACTAAAAGGGTAGTACTCATTGGTCCCCATTTTAAGGTTGAGTCGGGAGGGGGTCATACTTAAATTGATATTTATTAATTAATTTCACTTTTTTATCCAGCGTGGCCTGTTCAGTTCCAAAGTTTGAAATTATAAACTTCCATTAAAACGTGAAATAGAAAATGCATATGAAAAGCTAAAAGCAGTACTGGCCTTCTACATGGATCTGCCTGAAACATGATTCCTATGAAATGTGTGTGTGTGTGTGTGTATTTGGGTTTTTACAGACGTGTATCATTCAGATATGATTATTTACGTCTGGGGACCGACCTTTAATGTCACCATCCGAAAGACGTGACTCAGTCTCGAACCTGGGTCCGCTGAATCAGTTTATGACTGTGCACTGTTAGCTGGATTACAGGCGCACGCCACAACGCACGCCACAACGCCAGCTATGTTGTTAGACTGCTCTCCATAACAAGAATGACCTTAATTAGCTAATGAAGTAAACGAATGCATGAATGATTTAGTTATTGTGATAAAAGAAGAGCATGTTAAAAAAATGTGAAATTTAATATATTATAATTATCATAATGTTCTCCCTTGACAGAGAGAAAGAGAAAGGGAGAGAGGGAGAAAGAAAGGGGCAGATCAAATAGAATGAGGAAAAGATATAAAGAGAGAAGGGGGGAGGAGAAAGGGGAACAGGTGAAAAGAGATGACAATGGGGACCAATAAGAGGAGCGAACAGTATATATATATATATATATATATTCGGGCGCAGATTCTGTTGTTTTATCAGACATACTATCTTCGTCTGATGTGAACATACCACTCGTTCATTTTTCGCTCTTAAGCATTTTCATTCCTCTCCTCCCCCGCCCCCACTCTCTCTCTCTCTCTATTTCTCTGTCTGCCTTTTTCTCTATCCCCTTTCTCTCCCTCTCTGTCTGTCTGTCTGTCTGTCTGTCTCTCTCTCTCTCTCTCTCTCTCTTTGTCTTCTCTATCTCTCTCCCTCTCTCTCCCTTGTTCCCGCTCCCCTGTGTAATGGTGCATGCAAACTACAGAATCCATTCCCATGATCATTTAAAAACACCAGTGTTTTCACCCATCTTGTGAAATGTTGTTGAAAATAATGTAGTTTGAAATATTGATACGTATGCTGCAGGCTTCGGTCATCGACCAATCTTTACTTCGAGTGGAGGTGAATGTCTCTATCACTGGGAATACTTGCCTCGGCTAATGGCCCATAGAGCACGCATCTCTTAACACTGTTTACTGGCACCGAACGACACTGACTTACAAAAAGTTGAGTCAGAAGATCATTATTTTGTCTACACTTGGACTTTCACCCCCTCTAATTTCTTAATATAGATCGAAGTTTATGAATAATCGCCGAATAAAAATAAAATTGCAAGCATTTTGCAAACTAAGGCTGACAACTATATTTTGTTTTACGAAATTAGGCCCAGATACCCCCAAATATATTGAATTCCAGTATATCGCAGTAAGCTCAAAGTTAATCTAATTTACGATAAAGGAAACGAATTTACTTATTTAGCAACTCCGCTATATGGATGGCAGCCTACCATTTTATGAAAATAAAATCTAGACTTGGACCTCTCACTAGCTGGTTTACCAAAACTATTTCCAAAGGTTGATTCGTGGTGACATTGCTACGTTGTGGTTGTGGTACACTTCTAATAATAAAAATCGGGTTGATTTTTTTTTCTTTTTTAGTTTTCCGCTTCATTAGGTTTTTCATTCGTAATAATCAGTATAAGGATCCATTCAACGTGCAGGAAAACGCAACAGAACTCCTCGAACGCTTTGTTTTATCTGTCTCTGATAAAGTAATTTTTCTTTATAATAACATCCGCGCGTGCCAAACAAAGAATCCATAACTTAAAGCTTAAATATCACTCCTAACTACCCCGCCCAAGGACAGAATATTTAAAAAAATTCTTTTGCATATTATGTTGGAGCCAGTTTGTTTTAATGCACTCCCTGGTAACGTTCAGATGTGTACATCCATTTGTAAGTTTAAAAAACTATGCAAAGCTTTAAATCTTGACTCAATGGAAAGATAACCTTACTATTCAAACATGTATGTACATTTTATAATACCATTAATTCACTCTCCATTTTGTTGTTGTTGTAATTTACCATGTTACTTATTATATATTTTATATTTTCATGTAGAATGATTTACTAAACTGCAGGGCGCACTGGGAAAGCAGCTTTGCATAACTGAACAGACCAACCCTGCATGCAGTATGAAATAAAGAAGACAAAATAAATAAATAAATGAATAATTGAATGAAAATCCAATCCATTACTTAATTTTTAAAAAAATATATTTGTTTTTTCTTCTTCGAAATAATACAAACCGTAGTTCTATACTGTAAATTAGGCTTCACTGCATGCATTCGTTACTTTAATAATATAAAACAGGTGGGCTCTCTAATTCATTCCACTTAATGAAGATGGGTAAGAAGTTACCACGAATCACGTATCATGCATGATGTAACTGTTTTTTTTCTACTCCCCCTCTCCCTCTCTCTCTCTCTATCTCGCTCTCGCTTTCTCTCACGCTTTCTCTCTCTCCTTCTCTCTCTCTCTCTCTCTCTCTCTCTCTCTCTCTCTCTCTCTCTCTCTCTGAATAGAACATGCCATCGTATATTCTCAAAACCTTGATAGAAATTTGGCATGGGCATTATTATATATTTTTTATTTACAAATTTTGTTCATATGCACAAAGAACATTAAGATTACTTTACTGTGATATTTTGGCATATATATATATATATATATATATATATATATATATATATATATATATATATATATATATATACAGTCTTGAAATACTCGATAAAAGTGTCATAGCGATTCCCCATTTGAATTATGTTCAACTATACTGATAATTTAGTGTCAAAGATTTGGCAAAATATATATAAGTTGGACGCAAAAGTCATGTTGCCCTTTGCCCTATAATACATCTAACTGGAATATTGGTCCAATATTTTCTAAGCGTGTATGTGTAACGTAGTCCTCAAATTATGAAATTAAAATGGATAGATGATTTTTGTTTGATGTTAATTTGAGGATCGAAGGGAGATGTCTGAGTGACTCCCGTCTGGTTCTGACGATGAACCCATTGTTATTTACTCAGTCGATCTCGCGCTAGGAATTGGTCGATATACCAAACACACGCAGAATCTATAGACCAACCTTTACTCTGTCTGTCTGTCTGTCTGTCTCTCTCTCTCTCTCTCTCTCTGCCCGTTCTGTCTCTCTGTCTGTCTCTCCGTCTCTCTCTCTCTCTCTATCTCTCTCTTCTCACCTTCTATCTTCCCTCCTCTCCGCCCTTCCCGTCCTCCAGGCTCCTCGCGCTTCGCCCCTCCTTCCTCTCCTCTCCTCCCAGCAGCATCGTTTCATCTGTTTTCTTCCGTGTTCTTCTCTTCCTCTCCCCTCCTTATTCCCCTCTCGTCTCTCTTCCTCCTGTTCACCTCTATACCATTCTCACCCCTCTCCTTGTTTTATCCTCCTTTTTTCCCCTACCCTTTCATCTCCCTTTTATTTCTCTTCTCACGCGTTCTCCTCATCCTCTCTTCAGTCCTCCACTCCCCTTACCTCTGTTCTGTATTCTTCACCTAATATATATATAATAAGCAGAAGTTTCTGCATTTATTAAGAAATAAAATACAAACATTGTATACAATAATGATACAAATCAGAATTGATACAAATAATGTGTGACAACTGAATTACAAACATGAATATACTTAAATAATATTGAAATTATGGAGGTAAGTCAATAAATCGAGATAAATGCAGGGGCCAGCTATCATAAGCAAAAATGCTTGAGTGGATAGCAGCCGGGGGATGGGGGCTACATGATACCTTAATATACGAGTCGATATATTGTATGGGGTGTCACGTATAAGGAATCAGATATATTTCCAGAAATTATAAGAATCTGAGTTGGTAAAAAAAGAAAAGGTGTAAAAAAGAAGAGGAATTGCAAGTGCGTGCATGTGAGTGAGTGCGGGTGAAAAGTGTGCGAATCGTATATCTTCTTAAACTAGTCATCTTTACAAATATTTGGATAAAAGGTATTTTTTCATTAATGCTTTGAAAGAATGAAGTGATGCAGAATGTTTAATATTGTCAGGTAAATCGTTCCAAACATCTGGACCATGGTGTCTTATCGATTTATGGGCTAGAATTATTTTTGGGTTGGTTAAATGGAGGTCAGAAGAGTGTCGTGTAGGAAAAGAATGAATATTTCTATTGTACGTAAAAATATTACGAAAAGGCAATGGTATAGTATTTGTCGAAAATTTGTACATAAAGATTGCAGTTTGAAAGAGGTGAATATCGGCAATTTTTAATGTTTTTAATTGATGAAATATTGGATCAGTATGGGCTATGTAATGTGAATGAGTACAAATACGGAGTGCTTTCTTTTGTAGGCGCGACATTGCCAAAATTTTCATCTTGTTACTATTCCCCCATACTATGTTACAGTAAGATATATAGGACAGAATGAATGAATTATAGAGCATAAATAGTGACTTTGGTTGGAGATGGTATTTCAATCTATATAAAATGCCTATGCCTCTCGAAGCTAACATGCAAATATTACTAATGTGGCTATTCCAAGTTAGATTTGAATCGATTGTTACACCTAAGAACTTTGTTTCTTTCTTTTCTGTAATGGGCATATCGTCTATGAAAATATTGTTGTTAAAAACATGTTTAGAATGTATATTCTTAAAGTAGATGTAGTTTGTCTTGTCAATATTTAGGGAGAGTTTATTGGATTTGAACCAAAAGGATAATTTCGTTAATTCTGAATTGAGAGTTTTAACAAGGATATTTAGATCTGCATGTGAGTAAAATATGTTAGTATCATCTGCAAACAAAACGTATGTTAGGAGTGGTGACGCGTTTACAATATCATTCATATATATCAAAAATAATAAGGGACCTAGAATGGAGCCCTGTGGTACTCCGCATTTAATGGTAGTAATATTAGACGATTTAGATTTAAAAACAACATATTGACGTCTATTACGCAAATAATCTTCAAACCAAGAGAGTACAATCCCTCTGACTCCATATGCCTTTAGTTTACAAATTAATATACGATGATCCATTGTATCGAAGGCTTTCGATAAGTCCATAAAAACCCCGATAGTATGTTCTCTTTTAGAGAGGGAATCGGTTATTTTGTCGCATAATTGTAAAATTGCATAATCAGTTGAGTGATTCTCTCTGAATCCATATTGATTAGGAATTAACAAATTATTCATGTTCAAGAAAGCATATAATCGTTTATAAACTATTTTTTCTAGTATTTTCGAAATGCTTGGTAATAAAGAAATTGGTCTGTAGTTAATAATTTGAGATGGATCATCTTTTTTATATATCGGAATTATTTTTGCAATTTTCAATAAGTCTGGAAAAATACCTTGAGAGAGAGATAAATTGAAAATGTGTGATAACGGGGAAGCTATGAAATGAATTATTTGCTTTATTAAAAAAATACTTAGTTCGTCATGGCCGCTAGATTTGGTGGATTTTAGAGAACGTACAATGTCTAAAATCTCGTTAATATTTGTTGGATTAAAAAACAGCGAGTGCTCAACATTGTCATTTAAGTATTTCGAAAAATCCTTTTCATTAGTGACTATTTTTCATGCTAAGTTTAGGCCAATATTAGTGAAGAATATATTAAATGCATCGGCAATATCACTTGAATCTTGAATGTTACGCCCATTGTCTTTAAATTCGATATTATTCAGGGTATCCTTTTTCTTACCTAAAATGTCATTAACTGTTTGCCATAATGCTTTATTGTTATCTTTATTGTTTTCAATTTTATTAGAAAAATATAATTTGCGAGCTAAACGAATTACAGATGTTAATCTATTACGGTATTTTTTATATTTATTTTGATTTTCAATTCTAGGTGATTTTAGTGATATTTTGTATAAACGATTTCGGGTATATATTGATTTGATTATACCTTGAGTAATCCATGGTTGTTTATTTTTCTTTTTATTTGAATTAATTCTTGATAGGGGTACATTTTTATCATAATATAAAAGAAGTTTGTTTATAAATTTTTCATATGCTATATTCACATCTCTCTCGGGATAAATATCGCCCCAACCTTCCTGACTCAAGTCTATCGTTAGTGATTCTATATTACGTTTGGTTTCTTTGCGTCGTATTATATGTTCTTTATTATGAGGTTTATGTATGTGTTTATCATTTGGACATATCGTGAATACTGGTAAATGATCTGAAATGTCATAATATATTATTCCATTATGTTTTTCATCTGATACGTTGGTGACAATATTATCGATTATGGTATGTGTTAGGTTTGTAATCCTAGTTGGTTTATCAATAAGAGGTTTAATAGAAAATGAAGACAATAAATTGATAAATTGTTGGCCTAGTACAGTGTAAGGTAAGGAAAGATCTATATTAAAGTCTCCCGTGATATATATATCTTTGTTTTCTCGAGATACTAGTTCGAGACATGATTCAAATTTTTCCAAAAATATACTGGCAACATTATTAGGTGGTCTATACATCACCCCAACTATTTTATTTTTATGTTTATCATCCATAATTTCTAAAAACAGAGTTTCTATTCCTTCAAGTTGAATATCATGTCTTATCTTATAGTGCAGATCATTGCGAATGTAAAAGGCGACACCTCCTCCCTTTCCATCGTTACGGTCAATATGACTAAATTGATAATTATCCATATTAAATATTGGAGGGGAGTTTGGGTGTAACCAGGTCTCTGTAACCGCTATCAGAGAAAATGGAAACTGGTTTAATGAAGATAAAAATTCATCAAAAGTATCAAAGTTCTTTGGTAAGCTTCGGATATTTATGTGTAATAAACTAAAGCAATGAAATTTATTGTTTGGGCCTGTTGAGTTAAAAGTTGAATTAAATTCGCTAGCAGTATAGTATTTATTCTGGGGTGTAAAGACTGAATCATTTAATATGTCATCTACATCCATCAAAAAGTAATGTCTGGTGTGTCGACCAGTATAGGTTAATTTGGTGTACATAGTGTGTGCAAGTGCGTGAAGGAGTGCATGTGTATTTTATTTGGGTGTCGGCAAAGACAAATAAAATCAGGGCTTGGTACATGTTCACTTGTGTGTGACGATCAGACAGACTCCGAGCTGGTGGTAAAGTTCGATCACAAAATCGTCTTGAAATAAGAGGATGCTCTTTTTAAGGGTTTATATCCTAGCATACACACATATATATATATATACATACCACTCGCTAAGATAATTATTCAAGCATCCAAATATTTCGTACCTATCTTGATCAGGACTCAGGTATTAACTATAAAAAAAGACATATAATAAGAAACGTGCAGACAGATGTGTCTGTCTCGAGAGGCGAATTGGAGCAAGGGATGAGAAAAAAAAAAAAAAAAAAGCAGCTGAGATTAGCTCTTTACTATAGAAATAATTAACAAAAAGCAATGAATGAATGATTTCATAACAGTTAAGTAAACTATTTTCCCCCCCCCCCCCCCCTTGACTTCCCTTTGAGTGATCATGCTAACTTCAATTCCACCTTTCCTGCCAGGTGAGCTATGAATAAAGAATAACATTTTACAGTAATGATGTTCTATTCTTATATCCTTGTTTAAGTTTACAATTTACATTTAATCGAATTTTGAATATTATAAAAACAGTTTAAAAATCTTGTTTCTGGACATTACTACAATGATTTAGTTAAGTTAATGAAATATTTTGCGAGGCCGTACGGTGCTCTTACACAAAGGCTATGACTCGGACAACCACATTTTTGTAACCTTTCAAAGACATTCTACCATGGAGATGGCCTCCGAGGACCCGAACCGAAGAACCGACAGCATTGTCATCGTAGCAATACTATGAGTTCCGAGGCCAAGGGCTCCTGAAAACACCTGGTCAATTATACTAATAATTGGCAATGTTATACAAATATATTAAAACAAAAGTCGGTTGTCCGTTTCCTACTGCCGTATCTTATTATGTTAATTTGTATATGATCGTCAGCAATTTTGGAGACACTTCACAAGCATGCCAACAAAGCATATAACATTGTTGCATATAATAGCAAAACAACAAAGTGCCTCCAGACATGAATAATTATGTCCAGTATGCACTACTGCCTTACACAAAAGAATGAGGCATTAAAAGTAAATATTTGAGATTATAGGTAATTTAAATAGTTATGTAACAAACTGCTTTGATATATGGTTAACATTATATTCACTCATTACATGTCAGAGGCACAAACATAATGGCCAAATTGACGTGTTCAGCGCTATGGAGGCAAACATGGAGTTTGTTGTGAATGGCTCAATACTACACAGTGATATTAATTAGCTTTTTATGTGCAAACATTCACCAAGAAGCTGGGGGAACTCATCCATGCAGATGAATTTGAATAATTATTTTATGTATAATGATCCTTATTTACATAGGTATTCCATACAACATATCAATGCATTATATAACTTATCCATCCACGATAATGGGCTAGGGCACAAAGTGTATTTGGGGAGTTTGTATGTGAATGGCTCAACACATCACTGTCGTGACTGTGATAATAAATATGTGCAAACATTCACCAAGAGGCTGGGGGAACTCAGCCTTGCAGATGAATTTGAATAATTATCTATGAATAACGATCCTTATTTGCATAGGTATTCCATACAACATATCAAGGCATTATATAACTTGTCCATCCACGATAATGGGCTAGGGAACAAAGTGTATTCGTGGGCAAGATCCAATTTATAACAGACCAATGCATGTAACCGCTCTATGAGGTGGTTAAAGCTTGGGAGACAAATGGCGATGGGGTGGGGGGTGGGGGGGGGGGGGGGTGATAATCGACTGAAATTGACGTAGAATAATTATAAACATGGTGAAAGCGTAAAAATCAATTGATTGGAATTTAAAGTTGAAGACATAGATGATTTCTTATTTCAAAAACGATATCTCTCTCTTATTTACCTTTTGATTGAAAAATAAAAAAATTCACCCTCTTTGGGAGGAACAGTTATTTCAAATGACATAAATAGTGTTCATTTTTGTACTTCTTTTCGAAGATTACCATGAACTAGAACTTGAACTTAAAGAATTTAAACATGTAAACATATTTTTTTGTTGTTGTTTAGACAGAAAGATAAAAAGTTTTATTTCGACCTCTTTCTCTATGTCTGAGATTGAAGAGTAATTGTCACTTTAGATGGCATAATAATCTTTCCCCCCCCTTCTCCTCTCTTTCCTTTCACCTCTTTCCCAAATTACGATAAACTTGATTTAAAGTAAAAATAATTACGACGAAATTCACATAAACTCTCAAAGGCTCCTGGAAAGACCTGGTTGATCATATAATAATTAGCAATGCTGTACGAATATATAGAAACAAAATCGGTTGTCCGTTTCCTATACTGCCGTATCTTATTAAGTTCATTAGTATATATATTTATATGTATTGTCAGCAATTTTAGAGATAGTTCACTACCATGCCAACAAAGCATATAACATTGTTGCATACCAATAGCAAAACAAAAAGGTACCTCCAGACATGAATAATGTTATGTCCAGTATGCACTACTGACATACAGAAAATGATAATATATTAAGAGTAACAATTTGAGAACATAAGTAATTCAAACAGCTATGTAACCAAATGCTTTGATATGGTAACAATATATTCACTCATTACATGTCAGAGGCACAATCATAATGGCCAAAGTGACGTGTTCAACGCTATGGAGGCAAAACATGGAGTTTTTATATGAATGGCTCAATACATCACTGTGATAATAATTAGATTTTTATGTGCAAACATTCACCAAGAAGCTGGGGGAACTCAGCCATGCAGATGAAGTTGAATAATTATTCTATGAATAACGATCCTCATTTGCATAGGTATTCCATACAACATAATCCATGCATTACATAACCTATCCATTCACGATAATAGGCTGGGGCACAGTGTGTATTCGTGGGCAAATTGAAAACACTTGCATAAATAATATTACAATATATGTGCCCGAAAAAATGCAAAAAAAACAGGCAATCAGGCCCAGAAAGGCAAAACAGACCAATGCATGTTCATACAGTAACCACTCTATGATGTGGTTAAAGCTTGGGAGACAAATGGCGAGGGGGGAGGGGGGGGGGGGGGTAATCGACTTGATATTGACGTAAGATAATTATAAACATAGTGAAAGCGTAAAAAAATAATTGATTGGAATTCAAAGTTGAAAACGCTGATGATTTCTTATTTTAAAAACGATATCTCTCTCCAATTTTCCTTTTGATTGAAAGATAAGAAGTTTCACCCTCTTTGGGAGTAACAGTAATTTCAAATGACATAAATAATGTTCATTTTTTGTACTTCTTTTCGACAATTATCTTGAACTAGAACTTGAACTTAAAGAATTTAAACATGTAAACATTTTTTTTTTTCGTTTAGACAGAAAGATAAAAAGTTTTATTTCGACCTCTTTCTCTATGTATGAGAATGAAGAGTAACAGTCACTTTGAATGACATAATAACCTTTTTTTCTTCCTCTCTTTTCTTTTACTGCTTTCCCAAATTACGATAACTTGATTTGAAGAAAAAATAATTACGAAGAAATTCTCATAAACTGCACTTATTTTCTCTTTCTTCTTCCCTTTTATAATAATTATATAGACATGAATGTCAATGTAATGCATTAATACAATGTATATAAACCACACATAAATTTGATAGCTTGGTTATACTAATATCATAAAAATTAATGGCTTGAGTCTCATAAAGGAATTAAATCCAATAATTTTATGACTAGAAAGAAGAGTTTGGTGTTTTCATAAAAATAAAATTGGTATAATATATCTCTCCATATTATCCCTTCTTCCTTCTCATCACCTCTCTTTCTTATCAGGGCCCCGTTTCATAAAACTTTTTATCAATAACAAGTTACAATAATTGTTATAAGCTACTGAAATCCTTGAATCTGATTGGCTGAAAGCGAATTCGTCATAGAAATGAGGCAGTTGTTGTCAGTTGATAACAAGTTTTAATGAAACAGGGCCCTTATCTACTCTCCTCCCATTGCACGTCTCTTCCTCATCTTCTCTCACTTCTCTTCCTCTTCTCCTCTATTCCATCCTCTTACCATCTTTTATCTTCTCTCCCCATTTACACTATGCCTTCCTCGCCTCCCTCTTTCTCTCCGCCCCACTCTCCATCTCCTCGTCTCCCGAATCATCCCCTTCTCCCCTCAGTCAATGTCCATAATACAATTCCCCTCTTCCCTCTTCTTGATACCCCGAGGACAGTTCAGGCTGTTCATATATTTGATTTAACTATCTCTAATCAAAGTAAAACGACTGTCTGTGCACATTGTCGTCTTGCTGGGATACAGCGCATGAAACGACAGACCGGGTAATGCAATATTTGCTCCGATCTATATAGCCTCCCATTTTACTTCAAATTATACCTTACTCTATAATATGATGCTCGTTTCGCGAGGGGTTTTCCTCGATAATCGATACCTGGGGAATCAATAATTACAATCACATCATATTGAAACCAATATATCACCACAGGGCCCCGTTGCACAAAACTTGCGTTTGAACGCAACTCAGGAAAATCAAACGCAACTTTATTTCCAGCCAATCAGAAGTGCGCATTACGGACTTGCGTTTGATTTTTAAGAGTTGCGATTAAACGCAAGTTTTGTGCAACGGGCCCCTGGTGATGAATATATGCTTTCAAAGACAGAAGTAACAGTGCAAACGCCTGATATTTTCCGGTGAGCATTAATCCAGACGGATCAATATTTTTCATCCGAGCCGTAGGGTTTTTGTGATATCAATAGCCCGTGGATGGTTTGAGAGGTGAATATGCCGTTTCCTTGAAATTCATGATAGGTGTACTTCCCATAAAATTATCATTTTCAGTTTGGTGTAGTTGAAAGGGAAATTAAAAGATACAGATGTGAAGATTTGAAGAAGATGTTGATGAGGAAGAAGATATAAGAAAAAAGAAAACTAAGAAAGATAATTATGTTTAGTATTACAGTGGGAAAAGAAATGTTGAATAAGGAATATGTGGCTAAAGAGAATGAAAAAAAAAACCCTCCTCCTCATCAACCATCACCATCATCACAATTGTCAACATCATCATTATCATCATCATCATCATCATCATCATCATTTCCACCACCATAGCCACCACTACAATCACCATCATGCACCATCACCCTCACCATCATCATCATTATCATCATCACCATCATCATCATTATCATCATCATCACCATCATCACCACCACCACCACCATAGCCACCACCACAATCACCATCATGCACCATCACCTTCATCACCCTCATCATCATCATCATCATCACCATCACATCATCATCACCATTGTCATCATCATCACCATCATCATTATCACCATCATCATCACCATCATCATCATCATCACTATCATCATCACCCTCACCATCATCATCATCATCATCACCCTCACATCATCATCATCACCATTGTCATGATTATCATCACCATCATCATTACCATCATCACCACCATCATCTTCATCACTATCATCGTCATCATCATCATCACCCTCACCATCATCATCACCACCACCACCACCATAGCCACCACCACAATCACCATCATGCACCATCACCCTCCTCCTCCTCCTCCTCCTCCTCCTCCTCCTCATCATCATCACTATCATTATCACCGTCCTCATAATCATCTTAATAATAACTATCCTCTTTTTCTCATCCTCCTTCTCACCATCATCATCATCATCCCTTCTATTTGATAACTATACTCTACCATATCGTCATCGCAGTCACAGATAATAGGAACCTTGCACGCGCTAATCCCTCCAGACTTTATAATATGTATTCCAAGCAACAATCGAAAAGAAAACACTGATTAATACTTGTCTCTTCTGACCTCCAGTCTCCTATAAAGAAACAATCAATAATTCATGTTTAATATACAACTCTATTCATTGTACCTCTATTTATTACCAAAACGAACACCGTTATGCTCATCACATTATATAATCATCCTAATCGGTTGCGTTCCCACAGAATGCTATCTGCGACCAATCATACTTTGCATCTCCGTCCCATGCATATGAAAAGGGCTTTCTGTGAGTTCGAGTCGTGTGAAAATATCGGGGCTGTCCCCACTGTAAAGTATACTTTTAGTTCAATTGTAATCCCTATGCCTATTGCATATGCACCTCACTTAAAGATTTTAGGTCTACGTACATGATTATGAACTTGCGCATAACCGCAAAACTGGAATCTTTGGTAGAAACTGCTCGTCTGATATTGGTAATGATATATCCATTCTTGTATAGTGCATATCAAAATGATGAATTAAAAACTTTGCTTTCAAATTGCTCGGGAAGTCATTAACCTGGCTATAACCGGGCACCCTTCCAAGGGTTTACTTTTTTCCACCGGGTGTGGCTAACAAATTACTTCACCTGGGGAGAGAGTGGCAAATGTCAATCAATGTCTCATCGCTTGATCCACATAGACCAGTTTAATCATCTAATGAATCATTCATTAGACCACAACAAATATAAAACTCTTGATTGGTAACAAAACCTTTGTCAGTGTGAACGGACCCTGTAAGTACAACTCTTGTCTTCATCACTTCATCCAACTTCATCACATGTTGATTTGCAGATTGCCCTGCTCTATTCTGATAGATTGACAGTTTTGTTCTGCTGTCTGACCCAATCAATCAAATGGCTTCTTCTGCAAAGTGCACTTCATCCTTGTGACTTATGTTGGAGAGGAGGGGAGCTAACTCTGCATGCATGAGGATGTATTCTGCATGCATGAGGATGTATTCCTGCACAAAATAATGAATGCCTTTGATCCATTCGGCTATCATACTTTAAGGTATTGATGAACTAATGATGTATACAGTTAGATGCACTTCAAGGGGAGCTTAAAGGACACTGAGAGGAGAGAGAGTGAGTGAGAGAGAGGGGCATACAGAGAGAAAGAAAGGGAGATAGTTAAAGAGAGAGAGAGAGAGAGAGAGAAGAGGGATTAAAGGATTATAAAAAAAGAGCAACAATTAAAAAATACACTGTGATAATTATTGTAAAACAACTCCTGGGATAAGAGAAGAAGAGACATCATCAAGTGTTGTTAAGGAAGGCATAATTTTCCATATTTTATTAAGTCAATGAAGTTCATCAATCAAAGTACAAAAAAAAGAAAAAAAAAAGAGAAGGAATGATCAGATATAGTGAAATAATGCAATAATTCATCAAACAAATTCAAAGATATTTGTCCTCAATCTTCCATGAATAAAAAACAACCAAGAAGAAATAACCATACAAGAATACAAGAGCTTGAACAATAATTTTTGTTTTCTGTCCATGATGAATAGACATACAAAATTTCAAATATAACTGTAATATCACAAAGATGACAAATGACATAATAGGTCCAAATAATTTAAGCAGTAACCACAAGACAAAAATATTGTTGAATATGATTTCCTATAACATGAGTTAAGATGAATGTTAAATGACCGAGCTGTAAAGTCTGTGTAAATCATGAAAGCTGATACAAAATAGAAAGTTCAAAGAGGTGACTAGGGGGGGGGGGGGGTGTCTACAGAAGAAATTTTTTTATTTTTCATCATTTGAACAACAGTAAAAAAAAAAAAAAAAGTTTTTAAAATTTTCCTTTACGTTGGAGGAAGGAGAGGCTATAGAATAGTAAGCCCAGAAGCGATGGCTCTATTTTAGGTTATCCAGCAGTTTCGAAACATTCTTTTAAGAGGGGAGGGGGCAGATTCTGCGGGGATGTTACTTAAAAAGCTGTCTCATTCTAGACTTTGTGCCATTTTTTTCCCCTGAAAAGAGCCCTTTGTTTGTATCTGCGAAAATATCTCCCAGATTTCTCCTTTCATGAAATCAGCTCAGTCCCAGACCAGGAGAACACTATCGCTATGGAAACGCAGACACACACATCCTGCTCTCTCTAAGACCCCGTTCTCACTCACTTTTGAAAGTGGTCTTAGTTAGACCGCTCCAGAGGAACGGGTCTTGAGGAACGGTTTGCTAGCGTTCACACTCCGAGCAGTTTTTCTCGCTCAAACCGCTCCACGATTCAAAGTGGCCTTGTTGCTATGGCAGCTCAGGTCAGCGGGTCAAATTTTTTGCGCGGAATACAAACTGATGTACCGTAGCGTGCCTGCCGGCTGCCCGATCGATTGCTTTTGCTTTTTTTTCCGCGCGGAACGTCACTGGCTCACTTCCGGTTGAAGTACGCTTTCGTTCACATTGCACGTTTAGAGCGGTCCATACCGCTCTTAATAAGACCTGTTCCTCAAGACCACCTCCCCGAGGTGGTCTTCTGGAGCGGTCCAGAAGACCACTTCCTGGACCACTTTGACCGTTCACACTCACCTAAGAACCGTTCCTGAGGAACGGGTCTTAGATAGACCGCTCCAAAAGTCCACTTTCAAAGTGAGTGAGAACGGGGTCTAACAGACTCTTTAAGGTCATCTGTACTTTTTAATCAATTCTGCATCGATGACATCATCAGCGTTTCTTGACGAAATTAAACCTATACAGGGACTTCACAAAGGCACTGACACATGCATGACTTGAATTAGTTGTATTTAATTATCAGCCTCCTTATACCAGAAGCTAAAGAAGCTGCAAATACCTTTCGAAACTCAAATCACCTACTGAGGGCGAGAAGGGCACTACTGCAGATCAGTCACCAAACATCATTTGCGCAGCATGTCCAGAATCCATGCTGGTATTATATATTTGAAATATCAGCTTTAAATACTACTTTTGCATGTCAAGAAATATTGCAAGTTTTAATACCCAAATTGCACTCTGCATACAGGTATAAAGCATCTTGTGAGTTGATTTGAAGCACTCTCATCAATTTGGCATGCATGGGATTTAACTACAATTTGAAATTAACTTCAGTGTGGGTGTCAACATAATTTTTTTTCCTTTAAAGCTCTTTAATATCAAATAAATTGAGAGTTTCAATATTTGGGGGATAATTTCACATCTAATAAATAATATATGCAGTACAGTTAACTTTGCATAAGTCGAATCTGTTGGGACCACAAAGAATAATTCGACTTCTGCAAAATATGACTTAGGAAATATAAATAACACATGTTTTGCATAGTTTCGTCAAAAAAATTGATGTGACTTAGGCGAAGTTCGACTTAGGCGACTTCAAGTTATGCAGGGTTAACTGTATTTTAATGACTGGTCTCTTTTAACTTCATGTGAAAACTACATGAGTTAGCGCCCTTTTGGATCTCAGCAGATGTAATGAAATGAAAACTTGAATCATAATTTTGACATTAATGTACTTTGAAGCAGCTGCTCAGCAAGTACACAACAAAAGATCTGTCTACACCATACTCTTGTACAGCTGGGTTTCTCACAAAGTGATTAAAGTTGTGAAGTGAAGTACCCCCCCCCCCCCTCCCTTTATTTAGTTTGCAGAAAGAAACCCCTAGTCATTATTATTCAATGAGGTGTTGACGAGATGTGCTAGGTGACTCTCTATTTCTGCGCTAAGAATGAAGGCTGATCATATGTAAATGTTTTTTGACAACATAAAAATTGGTCTATGTGAAAAATATACTGGATCCCAGTAAATTAGTGCAGAAGGCTCGATAGTATAAATCAGTGCGCCCCTTACATTTTTCGACATGGACCACTTTTATTGTTATCTTTATCAAATTATTGATATGTGACCAGCCCGCCAGTCGTGGGCAAGTTTCACATTAGCTTGCTCAAATGTGATGTCTTTTTTTTCTCCCATACACAATGGCAAATATAATCTTTTGTTTGCAGGTGCACCTGTAGTTGAAATCAAATACATGCCTAGATTTTCTAATTTGCGACAAATTTGAAGTTGTTAACACAATGTTCTTAAACTACAACTGGAGATGTATCAAGTCAACACACATGCAGTTTCAGTTTCAGTTTCAGTTTTTACAAGATATCCATTTGGCTCCCACAATTATCCTTTGGTACATACAATTGTTTGACAACAAAGCTTTGGCACAAAAAATTAGAATATTTTTAAATTTCTAAGTCAACATAATAACAGTTAAGGGCAGAAGTCTTCTGAAATGTATTTTAAGTGATCACTAGCAATTTTTTTTTCTTGACCCCTTCCTTGCTATAGGTGGAAAATCCAGCCCTACTACACTGTAGGATTGAACACTAATTGGTTTGGACTAAACCTAAGCTCTTATTCTTCCTAAAGCAAGAAAGGTAATACATTGCAACAGTCACTCCAATGGAAGATATTCAAAGCCATATCTGACAATAAAGTAAAGAATTAATACCCCCCCCCCAAATTTAATTAATGAAAGTACTATTTGTGAAACTTTTTTAGGAACTCTGCTTTGAACAACTTCATACCTACATAACAAGAATTGAGAATATCTATGCATACAACCTATCAGTACTGTAAAAATCTCATTTTGAATCTGCATATCAGTCAATGTCCATACTGCAGAGCAATCTACTTATTTTGGTCAAAATAAACATCACTTAGGAGGGCACCATGCACTAGTGCACTAAACTATCCGTCTCTCAAATCTATCCCACATGGAATGTTTTGATATATACAAATTATATTAAAGCATCCATTGAAAATAACTCAGTTTCAAGATGCATTTTTACTCTTCAAAAACATAACGGAATGATGAACAATAAATGTGACATAAAAATACATATAAATATAATTTTGTAACATGTATAATGATTTAATGGATTAATGCAAATAATATCGAAGCTACTAATGAAAGACAGAATTATTTGTCGTCTTTAAGGAGCTCATAGTGACCCTGTTAATGGTTTAAAAGTTTGCACTCATGTCTCCGTATGATCTGTCAAACAAGGATGGATAGGAAAAGAGAAGGATAACGAAATGTAGAAGAATTAAAAGAGAGCAAAAGAAATGGAGGAAAACGAGGAGGAAAGAGAAATAAGAAAATATGAAAATATGAAGACGAAAACGAGAAAGAGGATGATGAAGATTTAGGAAGGAGGGTATGTCAATAAAAGTTTGGATGAAAAAAGAGATTGGGCAGAGAAGATGAAAAAAAACAATGAAAAAACATAGATGATGAAGGGGGAAAGAAGAGAGAAAAATATATATAGAAAATGGAAATTACCACTTAAGAGCACAAAGCATACAGAAAAAAGAGGAAATTAGGAATTTGACAATCAAACTTACATTCTGAATCTAAGAAATCCCCGTTTGGCATAATCTAATCATTGTTTCCAAGAAACATCTTGAAAGTGAAAGCATATTTATTTCATTGCACTTTTTGTAAACAAACTGAAAGGACCTGAAAATCCTTCCTTTTGAATGTGATTTTGAAAGCTGATGGATGGATGAGGTATTCAAAGAGGAACATTATCGCTTTCGAGATCGGATTTCACTTTGTAAAAAAGGCTGGCACGTAAGTCTAGGTCAATCTTTATACAACCAGAGAAGTAAGAGGATATGGTCTGTTGAGAGCAAGAAGGGCATTAAACTCATATACTTTAACACAGAGTTAATGCCCTTCTGGCTCTCAGCAGCTGATGTAGAATTTCTCTTGATCCGCAACTGGAAGTACAGGAAGCAACAGAGCAATTACATTTGTGGTGGGGACTTATTTTTTTAAGGTCCGATTAACTTTAGACTATATATATAAATAAATATATATAAATATTGAAAATTAATCCTCAATGTCATGGATTAATCAGATTGATTTTTCCCTAAAATAGATAATTTTTTTTGGAAATTATCTGAGCTGCTCTTTTTTATAGTCTGAGACATATTCATAAACAATTCCTATACCTTTGCAACCATGGTATAATGTTCAAAAGAACCTTTAGTTGCTTGATGCTGATAAGGAAGTTGGCTTCCTGAACATGATGGAAGTGGAAAACTGCTGAGAATTTCTCTCCTACAGGGAAAAAAACACCTTGGATATTGTTTCTTTTCAGATCAATGTGCGTTCCTATGTGTATTAGATCAAGTATTCTCAGTTTAGTAATTGATAGAATATGAGGAAGTTTTGGAAGCAGTGGTGTAGCTAAGGATGTGGGGAGCTACCTCTCTATTTCACAGAATAGGAACACATGTTTTCTAAACTATTTTTTATTGCATGATATCATCAGAAATGCAACATGGAGTAAGGATGGGAAAAATATTTGTCTATGATCCCAATGTCAAATAACTATCCAGTTTAAGCCACTGCGGGAAAAGTTAGAAAATTTACAGACAGCAGGAAATCAAAATAGATCATCAAGAAACATATGGTTTCTAAAAAAATGCAGGTATTCAGGGGAAAACTTTTTAGGGTAGCATTCTTCCTCATAGGCATGACCAAAAAGTAGAAAATTCAGGAAATTAATTTCTTTCACCATTTTGACTTTTACAGTGGAACCTTGTTATAACAAACACCTTGGGACCAAGGAAATTACCTCTTTATATTGAAACCTTGTTATATCAGGGCTAAAAAACAATAGAATACAAAGAAGTGGGACTGGCAAAATTAACTTGTTATAATAAGGTTCCACTGTACCAACATCTGTATTACCTTTGATAAAAAGAATATGTGTACTCATCCTGACTTTTAGAGGATGAAATGACATCAAAGCAAGAAAATATTTTTTAAATATTCTAGAAAATGCAGCATACTGTCTGTGCATTATCACAAGCAAAAAAAAATCAGGAAGCCAACTTGGGAGCATTCATATTTTCAAAGATGATAATTTCAACTAATTGTCTTGAAGGAGAAAGAATAAAGAAAGGCATCCTCTTCTCATTTAATACCCGACCTCCATATATTGACAAATACTTCAGGCTCAACTCTTGTATTTACAAAGCAGAGATTGGTCATGAGCACGATACAAAAAATCTCTCCATACAGTAATATGGGAGGAAGTCTCTCTAAAAGTTATTTGCTAACATCCTGAAAGTACAAAACACATAGTACATTCATAAGGCTATTTCATTTTCTTTGTATTATCGTTGTTGTCTGCATGCAGAGGTGTTGCACCTGTCAGGTAACCTAACGAACATATCGCTTGATATTGGTCCGGTACTTCCATGAGTGCATGAAGCGCAAATGCTGTCTCCGCGTACTTCGCCTTGCTGCAGACTTGATGGAAGTTCACGAACTGAAAATTGTCAAATTTCCTCCTGGGGAGGTTATCGTCATAGTTCTCCATCTCGTCCCAAGGACCGTCTCCGACCCCAATGACAATGATGCTGATCGGATGATTGGAGGCATCCACGATGGCCTCACCAGTCCTCTCCGCATCTTTGATTTGTCCATCGGTAACGATGAGGAGTAGATGGTAAGACTGCTTGTCTTGGACTATTTCTATTGCTTTGCGAATAATAGGCTCAAAACTCGTTGGGCCGCCAAGTTCTACGGATCTGGCAACCCTGTGGTATTTCTCTAAGACATCTATGAACCCCACACAGGGTAGGCCCGTCTCCTTGAATGGAAACACAGCTTCGTCTCTTGTGATCTTATCCCCGAAGCCGTAAACGGGGATCATGTGGTCCGAGTCAAATTGCTCTAATGTTGATCCTATAATTGATAACACGCGCTGGTAGGGATTGAATGTCTTCCCGTTGGAAACATCATGCAAGTTGTGACAGTTGTAGGTCTTGCGACCCTGCCACTCATTACTGGCGCTGAAGTCCACGCCGACGATCATGTCACTTCTCGTAATCCCGGCAAGCTTAATAGCCCTGGCCACCTCCTCGTAGGACGAGAACCTATCCAGGAATGCACGGAAGCTATTGCACTGGTCCAACGACAACCCTAGCACGTCAAAGATCCTGGTCCGACGGTATCGGGACTCGGTCCTGCGCACCCTTCGCGGGTTCTCCTTCTGTTCACCTTCCTTCTTAGGCTGGTAAACCACATAGAGGACCATGTAGGCCAGGAAGGCCAGCATGAAGAGGATGACTTCCATGTTGGAGTGTTGGTTGAAGAAGGACTGGTCCTCGAGGATTACGCTCCGGAGACCATCTCCCGTCATCCTCTCATCACCTTGGGACACCATATCCTTGCAAAAACGACAGCGACGTGTGACGCCTCGGTCCTCAGATCAGCATACCTGGAGAACGAGAGATAACAATCATGAAAAGTGCAAATTAGAATCCATCCATTTATAAAAATCAATTTGATGAAAAAAAAACCTTGATGAATCTAACCTTGAACATAAGCATATCAAAAGATTTATGATTGAAGCTGAACAGGCCACTGTGGTTTTCCCCAAGCTAGTTGCTAATTTTGCATTCAAATGTTACAGACATAGAGGAAGTGGTTGTAGTAAATGATATACAGATCCCATAATGAAAGCTGTGGAGGAAAGAAAAGGGAAGGTGAGAGTGTGCTCATTTAATTTAAACCAAAAGGTATATCAACAATGATATAACATATGAAAATGTAATATTACCAAGGAATCAATATGCTTCTTTTCAAATATCAGTTTTGAAATGCAACTGCAAAACTTTCAAAAATGTAATTGTATTCTTTTAAAGTGAAACCAAATCAATTAATGAAAAATAAGAAAGAAAGATGAAATATAGTTGGGAGATTTTACAAAACACTTTCTTACATTTTCAGTCAATAAAATTTTGAAAACGATAAATAATGTTATAACGTGAACTGGCACGAGACAAAATGCTCATATCAGGAACACCAACATTTATCAACTTTACTATAGACAGAGTTCAGTACAAATTCTGAATCGAATTTGCTTCACTGATGGTACATATATAGCTAAAAGCCGGACTTATAGGTGATAAAAATAGAAAGTGACATCAAGGTGCAAGCGTCAACAAAGCTCAATGTTATTTTGGTCATGACCATGTTTGCTCAAAGTACAGCCAAGAGGAAATAGTGGAAGTCGGTAGTAGTTGCTTCCTAGTTATTGAGCAAGGGTGGATGTACAGGGTGATACCAAGAAAAAAATTGTTCACAGGATAGTGAAGTCCCAAACTGACATTGTTTCAATGCAGATGCCTCCCAATTATTAAGAAAGGATAGATGCACAAAAATTGTTCACAGGATAGTGAGATCCCAAACTAACATTGTTCCAAAGCAGATGAACCCATATCCTTCATCAGAACATAAAGAAAAAAATTAGTCCTCCCATGCAGTTGCAAAATACTCCTAGTTCACTAACAAACAATGGATATAGGGTATGGAACAGTAACTAAACATACAAATTCTCAACACTGAAAGGAAAGTAAACACCAACTTTATAAGATTGCAATTAACAAGAACACCCCTAGCCCCTCCAGAAAAAGAGAAAACCAATAAAAATCCACCATACAGTAGTTGCCTTGCAAAAAGTGAACTCAGAGATTCACACACCCTTCAGGTGTTGCATATACAGGGTGTAATAAAAAAAGGCACATTTTCGGAAGCTGTCAAATAAACATTAATTTATGACACGTTACAGTTTAATATGCTCTTAAATGCATCTCATATACACTACAATTTGCCTGTAGGCAATGTGCATGCATTTTGAATTCCTAAATATGATACACACAGTGTACTACCTGAACTTGTGTACACATGTTTACTGGTATCAGCCTCTCATCCCATATGCAAAAATGATCCCACAATTTGAACAATTTCTTTCTTTTAATAATTTATGTATTTTTATTGATTTACATGATTAGAGCAAACCAGACAAATTAGAGTAGAATCACAAAAGATAATATATCAAGCAAAAAAACCCAGATATTAAAATAAGAACAAAAAACAAGAAATAAAAACATGCAGAATCATACAATAGTAAGTATTTGTGGGCTTAAAAAAAAAAAAAAAAAAAAAGTTATATGTTCTGTAAGTCTTGCACTTTCATCCGTGCAGATTAAAGTATTGTTTGTACAAGTGTTTACCATATCCCACAGGGGCATCTATTCGAAAATGACCAACAAAAAAAAAAGAAGAAAGAAATATGGAAGTATAAATAGCATTCTGCCTCGTACTGTACGATGGAAGAATGCATCTATTGAGAACTATGAGGTTAATTTGATATTCAATAGTGGACGTTGAGATGAGCTTCATAAATAATCAAGTGGAAATAAAATTGATGAGATGTAAATACACCCAAGAAAAAACCCTGAAACTGGGTAGCTAGACATGATTAATTACACACTGTATTTAACCTCTCTCTGTCTCACTGTCTCTGACTCTCTCTATCTTTCTTTCTCTCACTCTCTCTTTTGCTCCCTCCCTTTCTCTCTCCCTCTCTCTCCTTCATTCCCATGTGCATCAGTATTTAAAGGGTCTTTGAGGCCAAAAAAAAAAATTTGTATACAGTTAGAATGTATAAAATTACCCCCAAATAACTTTACCCGGCATTCTACAGGTTGGCGGTTAAGGAGTTTGAAGAAAATAAAGGACAGCGTAAACGATCGACGCGCGGAACTCAACTGGAGTTGAGTTCCGCGCGAGCAGTTTTTTATGCGTGTGCGTTTTTTTAATGCGTGCACGTTCGGCGAACGCCAAGACGCGATCGCACTATCGCTTTGTCGTCTGCTATGTGCAGCGCCGGGGCTGACAAACATTCGAAAATTGATTTGGGGTGGAACTTACGGATAATATTCAACCCTAATGAAACAACAAATGAATGAAGGATACAACGCAAAATATTTTCATCGAATTGGAAATTGATTTTGGTGTGTAACTTATGGATAATCTGCAACCCAAATAGAACAACAAATGAATGAAGTCATACAACGGAGAATGTTTTTAACCCTTTCGAGACAATTGACCACATTTTGTGGTTGGGCTCAATAACTTTTGATTCAGAGCCCTGAAAAATATACTAGATACATGAGTAGAAAGAGCAAAAATTTCTGCACACACTGTGCCCATTTTTGTTACATGACAATATTGCGTTTGATCCCAGGAATTTTAAAAAGGAGAATAAGATTTAAAATCCTTAAATTGGCAACACATTGAAAGGTTCAAAATCATTGTTTTTTATTAAAATTGGCAACTTTTTCAACTTTTCGCCAATTCTTTTAACCATGTATATTGTTTTCAAAGACATCACCCCTTATTACAATCTTGTAGTACTAAAAGAAAAATACTATTGTTGCCAATTTGAAGAACAAAATGTGATCAATTTAGCCCTGAAATAATTCCTGTCCTGAAAGGGTTAAAGAATCAAAAATTGATTTGGCGCTTAACTTAGGGATAATATACAGCCCAAATAAAATATGAAATGAATGAAGTGTACAACGCAAATTGACTTTTTATCGACTGGAAATTGATTTGGCGCGTAATTTATGGAGAATCTACAACCCAAATAAAACAACAAATGAATCAAGTATTCAACAAAAAATGTTTATGTCGAATATAAAATTGATTTGGGGCATAAATTACAAAGAATCTACTGACCAAATGAAACATCAAATAAATTAGAACTAAGACGTATAATACATATATCGAATCGAAAATTGATTTGGCGCTTAACTTAGGGATAATATACAATCCAAATAAAACATGAAATGAATGAAGTATACAACGCAAAATGTTTTTTTATCAACTGGAAATTGATTTGGCGCGTAACTAATGGATAATATGTGACCCGTCACGTCAAAATGAGACAGAAGTCGTATTTTGCAAATTTAAATTTATTAATGATTATTATTCTCCATTTCATAAGCGTTAATTTGATATAAAGGTCAACTCTAGAGAGAGAGTATTAGTGGAGATAATGGCTTTTGAAACTCGAGAATAGTAGGACTCTGGAAAAGTATTTCTTCCAGAAAGACGCTTCCGAAGTTTGACTTCCATTTTGTCTTCATGCACCAGTTTTTCATCTTTAATGCCAACTAAATTTTTTTTAAAGTCCGTAGTAACCGTTTATCAATTTGAATAAAAACTAGTTCCTACGTTCCTTTAGGGTCTCTTCTCATAGAAACGTAAGTTTTAATTCATATAAGTCATGATTTCTATAACGCTTTAATGGGTAGGTAAGTAAGTAGTTTCAAGCCACTGAAAAGGCTTCTCGCATCGACTTATTCCGTCTTTACCATGCTATTTGTTATGATTTTTTATGCTGGTATATAGTGGATTTTACATTTTAAAAACCTAGAAAAGTTCTTTTCGTTTCAGTTTTTTTTTTTTTTTTTTTTTATAGATCCGTGATTGTGGTCTTCGAACAGTTTCGGCTTTGTTGCTGAAAAAGCAACTTTGGATAATTTGCATATGCATAATTAGCATATTATGCTAATTATGCATATTTATTAAATTCATGGAAAACTGGCATAATTATTACGCAATCCAAGCCATTTTTCCATGAAAGTTCTACATGTACTTTCATTCAACCAGGAAATTGTAGGTCCATGTTCTAACTATAAGAAAAAAAAATTCACTTTCAGTTTTTCAAATATAATTAAATTGGTATTTACATGAACTTTACGTGATATCTAATTGAAAAAAAAAAACATTAAAATATAACTGTGTATTTCTTACAATTAGAACAAGGAACTACAATTTCATGGAAATTTCGCATAATTATACCCGCAGCGTTTTAAATGGCTATTATTGAATCTCTTTTCTTTCACCCGCCTTGAAAGTGAAACTTGACACAATGCCTTCTGGTCGTTGCTCTCTCTTTGAAAGCTAAGGTTTTTTTTCTCTTTGCTTTCTAATGATGCAGTATTAAAACCAGGAAGTATTCAAAGCTACGCTACAACAAACAAATCTTTTGTTTGACATTTTCCTTTCTTCCTGCAAGGTATCTTCAAACTTTTGCAGTTGCAGCTTTCCTATAAGGTGTGCTTAAGAGCATGGAGTTCATGTCCTGGCGATTATTGATCGCACACCCCCCCCCCCCCCCCCCCCCCCCCGAATCATGCCTTTTATGTCGAATATAACATTCGTTTGGTGCATAAATTACAAAGAATCTACAGACCAAATGAAACAACAAACAAATTAGAACCAAGACGCAAAATACATTTATCGAAACAAAAATTGATTTGGCGCTTAACTTAGGAATAATATACAACCCAAATAAAATATGAAATGAAGTATACAACGCAAAATGTTTTTTTTTTTTTTTTATCGAATTGGAAATTGATTTGGCGCGTAACTAATGGATAATCATAATATACAACCCAAACAAAATATTAAATGGATGAAGTATACAATGCAAACTGTTTTTATCGAACTGAAAATTCAGTTGGCGCGTGATTTATGGAGAATCTACAACCCAAACAAAACAACAGATGAATCAAGTATTCAACACAAAACGTTTAAATCGAATAGAAAATTGGTTTGGCGCATAAATTACAAAGAATCTACAGACCGAATGAAACAACAAATAAATTAGAACTAAGTCGCAAAATACATTTATCGAATCTAAAATTGAAAGTGAAGACGTTCCTGAATCGATATATCGTTAGGTGAGCTATCGTGATCGATCGATTAGTCTTTGCTCAAGTCTTATTTATATTAATTTTGGGGGGTATTTTATTTTCAAAAATAAATATCTCCTGTATGCTGTTACCGCTGAATGTCGTGTTAAGTTTTCTGGGGTTGATTTTGTGTAAGCTAACTATACACAAATTATTTTTTCAGGCCTCAGGTACCCTTTAATTAGTGAAGAAACTAAGTATTCGATTCTGAAACAAACAATACAGAGATGTACAGAAATACTGGATAATACCAAAACAGATATATACAACAGGAAAAAGATGGACAAAAAGGAAGGAGAAAGAAAAATAATAGACAGACAATTGTGGACCAATACATAATACTACTAAAACATCACATACAGTGTACAATAAAAAAAAATGCACAGAGATACATGCATTGTATACATTGTAGAGATACCCCACAATGATAACACCTTCTTCCAACAGTAAAATGGGCAAAAGTGTCCAGGTTTTGTCCCCAAGACTAGTCAACATGTGATCATTCTAAAGATATAAATTTGCAGGTCTTTCACTTTCATAAATAAAAAAAACAAAAACAATGTGAGTTGACTGATGCGATATCTATGTTTTACACTGAGGCGACGATCTCATAGAAACACTTGCACTGTTGCATTGAATACATATAAACACCACATATACATGTAACATGTATAAAAAAAACACAGATAGGAGAAATTATTATATATTGTGATGCAACTTCATCTTTATGCCTCCCTCCATCTTCTAGAAAAGATGAGAGAATAGAACTCTACATAACTTGAAGGATGAGCAGTGCCAGACAGAAAGCATGTTACTCATTATAGGACTGACATATCAACTGCTGGGGAACAGAACAGCGCCAATTCATATCATTTCAAACTGACGCAATGCCCTGCTGGCTCATCCTTTTTTAATTTGATTTACATGTCTACATCAATCTTAAAGAGCATTCCACAGATCAGATTTCTTAACATGTTTCTTTAGTGATAAAATGATGAGATGCATCAGCCTTACAGGTACATTGCATATTTCAATTTTTAAATTAGTTTTTGAGGAAGATGGATAATTTGTGAAGCTGAATGTGACCGACTAATCTAGTTTAAGACTTCAGAATTGATGAATACTCTTCTATAGTTAGTGTCTCTACAGTACACACAATATACAATCACAGAGAAACACCTTTGAGACCTGACAATGAAATATAGCTTTAAAGAAAAGGAGATAAAAATATCTGTAAAGGGAAGGATCTCTTACAATTTATATTTATCTTCTTTTTTTTTAAAACAAGGCATTTTAAAAACAAGGAAAGTACATCTGCTTCCTAAACTCCATAACTAAAAAACAACTGTACCAGGGATCCATACTAACTTATATGGTAACGGTCATTATATCATATTTTTTTAAAGAGACAAAAGACTTTAAATGTAAATATCAAGGAATCATGTGATATCTCTTAATTATGGATAAGTTGTTGAAATTTGGGGATCTTGATGAACTCTGAAAGATAATTCAACCTTGCTCACCAGTCTAGCTCTGCAGATAGGAAATAAAACAAAATCCTTAAAACATACAAAGAACCACGTGTGAATGGATGGGAGAGAAAACAAATGAAAGAATGAAAGAGAGAGAGAGGAAAAAAGAAAGAGGAAAGAAGAAAGAAGCAGAACTTTAGAAGGTGTAGTTGTACAGTGGAAACTCGCTATAAAGAGCTCCAATATAACGAGATTCCTCGTATAACAAGGTAATTTTGCTGGTCCCAGGTCTTTGTATTCTCTTGTTTTTTCACCCTGATATATTCCTGATATAACAAGGTCATTGTCATGGTCCCAAGGTCCCTGTTATAGTGACTTTCCACTGCAATAAAACCAATGATCAGAAGTAAAAGAATAAACTAGTAGATGAAATTATACATAGTAGCCTCCCACAAAAATAGTTTTGCATAAAGACAAGCCAACAAAAACGAATGATAGTCATCTCCTCCATAATGTGCCTGCCAAACATTTATGAAATCTCCACCTCTATCTACTTGCCCCAGGGGCTAGAAAATGTCAGAGCCTCCCACTTCGGGCCAAGAAGAGAAAAAATGATCCATATCACAGATAAAACACATTATACATGGCTGGCCCCGCGAGGGTCCAAGCGGACATAAGTGGGTCATCCCATCCGGCAGTTCAGTGAAACGCTCCATTAATCACTCGTGAGTGATATGATATTTGCAGAAGTGCGCGACCGTGGCACCAATAATGGAAAGAGCATTTGGTTACTTTCTAACCAAAAAGTGTATGGAAAGTGGAAACAATCCAATATTGCTCAACATGGAGTGTTTATGGGTGACCTCAACATGTTTTACATGTCCTTTTGTACTATTAATACATGGTTGGGAGTGCGTTAGTGCGATCTGGCAACACAAAGGTTTTTATTGTGGTGTACTAACACACGAGGCGTAGCCAAGTGTGTTAGACACCACGATAAAAACCTGCGTGTTGCTGGATCGCACTAACGCACAAACTCACAACCATGTATTAATAGTTTTATAAAACGGGTCTACAATTTTAGTGTTTTCTTACAATCTTAGTGTTTGATCTGGATTAGCTGTGCGTTAGTCCCCTCGCCGTGAGTTAGTACTTTTTTTTGCACAGTCACGTGGTGTTATTTGACCAATCAGGATGGCTACATTCTTGAACCCGTTTTATAATATCCAATGTTACACCACAGCTTCCTTGAAAACAAACACACACAAAAAGTACATATATATAGATATATAAAGAAATGTGTCTAACGATTTCTGATATGCCAGGAATGAAATATAACATATGCATGTTGAAAATCAACAAAAAGAGAGATAAAGGGCATAGCTTATTATACAATATACATAATTGAGGATATTCACACCTAGCCGAAGAAAATTACAACACTGCACACTGCACAGTTTTGAACCCCAGACCTCCCAGTTCATGCAAGCAGGCACGATGGCTCAGTGGAGCAGTGGTCTCATAACTGGAGGACCTGGGTTTGAAACCAAGTGGATGCGCTAGTGCCCTTAGTAAAGGCGTTAATCTTCATTACCAAGTCCTTCGGAGAGGACTTAAAGCTGTCGGTCCCCTGGTTGCTTACTTACAAGCATACACATGTTTTCTTAGCAGTCAGGTAAAACAAACCATCAGACACTGATTGTACGGCACATGCTCTGGGGACAATTGTTTCAAATTCAATTTCTAAAATAACCAAACGCCTAAGTTACTTCCAACTCTGGACCAGACTTTATACCTAATCCTTACCCTAAAACACTATCACAACCCATGCCCTAACACTATATCTTTGACAAAATAATGCGCAGAGCAAATGTTACTGGAGCAATTCAGTGGCGGATCCAGGAATTTGAAATGGGGGGGGGGGCACCAGCAGTGAGGGAGCGGAGGGTGTGGGAGGGGGGATAAAAATCACAAAACAGAAAAATTAAAGGGGGGCATGTGCCCTTGGCACCCCTGCCTGGATCCGCCACTGCAATTGAAGAATCACCTTTTGATTACCTAAAGTGCAGCATTTCTTTTTGAGTATCCAGGCAAACAAAGAAACATTTGGAGACATAAAATCACCATATTCATCAATACAACTAACCACTGCGAGAATCATATGAATATAAACCTAGGTACTCATAAAGAGATATCCAAGTGAGCCAAGCTACAATGACTAAAACCAGAAAGTCAATTCCACTTTAAAAATCTTAACTCAGCAATGATATTAAAGGGAAAGTTCACCCTGAAGATTACTTGAGTTTAAAAAATGCAGAAAAAATAAAGAAAAATATTGGCGAAGGTTTGATGAAAATCGGTCAAATAATAAAAGAGTTATGAGTATTTAAAGTTTTGGATTCGTGACGTCACATGCGAGCAGCTGCCCATTGGTCATGTAATAAATATTCCATATATTCGCATTTTTTTTACGTTCCACGATAAATTAATATTGTTTCTTTTCAGAATCTAGTATTGAATAACATTTCTGACAATATATCAAATGCACAGACGAAAATATTCTAAATTCTCTGAGAAAACTGTATTTTATGGAATATTTATCACATTACATAATGGAGGAGCTGCTCGCATGTGACGTCACAAAATCAAAACTTCAAAAGTCCATAACTCCGTTATTCTTTAACGGATTTTGTCCAAACTTTCGCCAATATTTTTCTTTATTTTTTCTGCATTTTTTAAACTCAAGTAATCTTCGGGGTGAACTTCCCCTTTAACAAAACATTTCTACACCTAAAATATGTAAAATAACCCAGTCCCAATCTTCCTGGCAGCTCTAGCACGAAACAGCAGCCTGTTTTTTCACACCCTCAGTCCCACATAGTCATGTTTTATGTATGGGGATGAATATGAAACTGCCACCTGCGAAAACACACGTGTCACTTATCGAGGCGGCCACTCTGCCCTGGTTTTGTTGATAAAAGAAATCATTGTGCAGGAAAACAAAACAGAGGAAGGGCCTGCAGGATATGGCTTTTGCAGAAGAGCTCCCTTGGAGACTTAGAACCTCAACACGGAGAGGAGAAAACAAAATAGAAAAATACGAAGGAGAAAAAGCAGGAGGAGAGGAAGGAGAAGGAGGAAAAGAAGAAGAAATACAAGGAGGAAGAAGGATGAGGAGCAGAAGGAGAAGGAGGAAATGAAGAAGAAATATGGGAAGGAAGGAGCAGGAAGAAGGAGGAGGAAGAAGGAGGAGGAGGAGAAATACAAGGGGGAGGAGGAAGGGAATGAGAAGAAGGAAGACAGAAAGGAGAACAGGAAGAGGAGATATGAGAAGAAGAAGAAGAAGAAGAAGAAGAAGAAGAAGAAGAAGAAGAAGAAGAAGAAGAAGAAGAAGAAGAAGAAGAAGAAGAAGAAGAAGAAGAAGAAGAAGAAGAAGAAGAAGAAGAAGAAGAAGAAGAAGAAGAAAAAGAAGAAAAAGAAGAAAAAGAAGAAAAAGAAGAAAAAGAAGAAAAAGAAGAAAAAGAAGAGAAAGAACAAGAAGAAGAAGAAGAAGAAGAAGAAGAAGAAGAAGAAGAAGAAGAAGAAGAAGAAGAAGAAGAAGAAGAAGAAGAAGAAGAAGAAGAAGAAGAAGAAAAGAAAGAGGTAAAAGCTAGTAAGAAAGAGAAGAATTCAGAAAAGTTGAACAGAAAGGAAAATAGACAACCTTGTCCAGGCAGCAACTCTGCCCTAATTCTGTTGATTAAAAGAAATCATTGAACACAAAAACAAACTACAGGAAGAGCCTGGAGGATGTGGCTCGTAAGACTTGCTTGAAGACTTGGAACCTTGACTGGGAGAGGAGATTTTAAAAAATAGAGGAAGGAGGAGGAGAAAAAGGAAAAGAAGAGGGAGGAGGAGGATAATAAAAAGAAGAAAGAGGAGGAGGAGGAGAAGGAAAGAAAAAAGAAGAAATGAAAAAAGAAGAAGAAAAAAAAAGAAAATAAGAAAATAAGGAGTATGAGAAGAGAAAGGAGAGAAAATAGTAAAAGAAGATGAATGGGAATAAGAAAAGAAGATTCAGGAAAAGAAAAGAGAGAAGGAGAAAGAGAAAAAGAAGAAGAAGAAGAAGAAGAGAGAAATGAATATATACAAGAACAGAAATATAGAAATTATAATCAACTTATTGCTTATAACATCGTGACCAAGACAAAAGACAATAAAGGTCAATTCTTAAACGTTATGAGATAGAGATATAGACAGAGAGAAAGAAAGAGAGAGAGGGGGAGTGAAAGAGAGACAGACAAATAAACAGAGATTCAACTTTCACTTATATGTTGATTATACATTCCTGCAACTCCTTTCAGAATAATATCCAGCGTGCTGTCAAATGAAGATATGAACTCATTATTCATAAAACCTTGAAATGCAATTTGTTCAATCAAAAGAAAATGGATAACTGTATATTCTTCTTTCTTTTTTAGTAGGATTTTTATTCTTATCTCTTACTTCTCTTCAAGTAAAGTTGGCACAAAATATCTGCACTTTCAATTCCTTGCCGTTCATCATATAACCCATTGCCTACGGGAACCATAAGTCTCCTGTATTTAACCTATGGGAATCAGAGAATTCGGTACTCAATGGGTTAGCATAATTTCATGTGCAATTTACACAAGCAAAATGGACAAGTGAATCTATTGTGGTTAAAAACAGGTGCATAATTGTATACAAATACACACAAACACACCCATCCAAACACATAATGTACAAGGTCATATTAAACAAATACTGCCTCAGATTGAGTTAATTTTCCTAGCAGGAATATCAAATACCACTCCAATAACATTGGCTGTGCATGCCAAAGCGAATTAATAAATCAGCATCAGCAATACACTAGCAGTTAATGAATCTTAGAAATTGCTCCTGTCATGAATTATAAAATGTAATGAATAATTTATATATTTATTACAACAGAATGCCATGATATCTTCCCTAAATCTGACAGATTGTAATATCGTTTTATATTTTGAGCACAAATTTTGGTCTATTGAAGTGAATTAACCTTTCTAACTTAGTTCACAGATCATATTTACCACATGTTTTTTGTCTTTCTAGTACCTCTTGTTGGTTCCTAAATCATATTAAAGTCAACTCACGCTTTCTAGTTGGCCAATTACCATACTTATACAAGACTACATGTCATGCCTAATTAGCATTCTATGTCATATGAGAGAGAGAGAGGAACCACCGTCATAATCTCAGCTCAAACTCAATAATCTGCCGCACCCCAGGGACACACTGACTGAGCACACAAACCAGATTAGAACAATATTGGACTTTCCCCGATCCTCATCATATATGCCGGAGTATGTCTACGCATATACCCCGAAAATTATGCAATTTGTAATATCACCAAAGGGCACGCTGTGTGAAACCCATGCAGCATGTGGGAATTGAGGATGACTGCACTTCAAGGAAGTTAGGACCCTTCCACACGAGAGAATAAAGACGTAGGAATATGTCTCGTTAAAATTTCAACGTTATTCGTGTAATTCTGGCAACTTTGAAATGGCCCATCTAGCTGTTTAAATATCAAAAAGGAGAAAGAGAATCGTTATCACCGAGAATCCCTTTTAAAAGGCAAACAACTTTGGAATGTGTCACATGTAATTCTATGTTATCTGTGTAACCATGCAAACTTTTACAAGTCTAAACTTGCTGTGCATGAGATCTTCATAGATCCACACAAAAATAGGAGGTTTGTGTCACTGAAAATACTCATAATGTCAGCCAGTATAACCATAATATCAGAAATGTATGCATGAAAATTACATGTATGTAGATTAATGAGTGGTCAAGATTAATGTTTTATCCCGTGAAACCACTGAATTAAAAAAAAATGTAATTATTGCAATTCTGTACAGCATATTGCTGTGAAAACGGCTGTCTCTAACCATTTCAAAAGTTTCATGACCTCAAAGTTTCTGGTTTTAAAAAATTTAAGCTCTCTTGATATAAGCAGTGATCATTCAGCATACTTATAGAATTCAAGCACTCGAAATACCAATAGAGTACCGAAGTGCTGACGTCATATTTGCTCATCGTCCAGGTTACTAGTTCCAAACAACAAAGCCCGTGCATGAGGTTTACCGCGAAATCATTCAAGCAACGGGCTGGAGGAGGGCAAATTCAGTGTTTGGCGCTGGTGTGATCACCATGCCATTGTTCAGCACAAAATTGTTTGGAACCAGCAACCTTGACAACTTGGCCGGTATGACGTCACACTTTGGTACTATATACGTCACCTACAACAGTTTGAACCCATGCCATAAAGCACCATTTTCACAAGTACCCGGCAATTCTCTTGCTTACTGCACAGCTACAAAGGAGTTTTTCAATGTGATATTATTAGCTTTCCCCCGTGTGAAAGGGGGTTACAGATGCTTGCATTGTGTGGCAGGCTTGCTTGCTTTCTTGGCTGAAAAGGGAGTCGATTTAATGAGAATTGCAGACCAGCAAAGTCAGTGTTGTTCGTTAGACTGGAAAGTTTGACGTAGTCTATCATAGCTGACAAAGAAAAGGGTGGTTTAAAGGGTCAAGTATCACCTGGTATAATGACAAAAATTACTGTTTTGTTTTCTGTACTAATTTTAGCATTTCGCAAAAATGAAGTGATATTTCTTCACACTAATTTCATGCATATTAATTTGAAAAGTGCTCTTTTATAATTTTCCAGAGCTTTTTAAAAATGTTTTTCCAGAGCTAAATCTCTGTCTGCTTCCATATATTTTTATTCCTTGAGAGAGGGAGTGGAGGGAAAACTGAATGGGAAGATGGAGAGACGATAAGATTCAAAAGGCCTCCAAAGAGTTTTCAGTCGCAGATCATTGAGGACTACAGGAGGTAAATGTACATACAGATATGAGAACATACATGTACAGACTAATCAAGAGAGGAGAAAACTATGATTGGCTGATCAACTGTCTATTGTATTTGAGAACTAAAGAGGCAAGTATATGCTGTAAGCACAGTGGCACCCAAAGTTAGATATTGAGGATGATTGGATGACTAAATATTGAAGATGGATGCCTTAAGACCAAGGACACTGTGACATTAGTCAGGTTCACACGAAGGGAGTTAAACTTAAGTTTCGCTTGTAGTTTCAAAACTTCAAGTTATCTTGTAGTTTCAGACCGTATGAACGGACTTGTGGTTTCGAAACTTTAAGTTTACTTGAAGTTCTAGAACCACAAGCGAGCTCGAGGCTAACGCTGAAACCACAAGCAGTGGGTGGTCCTCCGTCGAAATTTTGGACAGAGTAGACAGCATAAACTTTAAGTTTCGCAGGCTTGTAGTTAACGATGACCTCGCTCTTCATGTTAAACTTCCTGGTCATACCCTTCACGTGAATTATGACCACAGGATCTGTATGTGTACTGTACACACAATTGGTAGTACTTCTGATGTTAACGATGATTGCTCGACTTGTAGTTTCAGAACAACAAGCATCATTGTCTCGGGCCCGTGTGAACCCTCATAGTGGATAGTGAGTCGCTGTTTCATTAACTTGAAGTTTCGGAACCACAAGTGCCGTATGAACGTAGCTATTGACATGATCTCATACTCAGGTACCCATCTTTCCAAGAGCTTGCTTTATCTGCTAACCTATTCTGCCTCCCAAGGAAGACAGACAGATAGCAGAAAGGCATTGGAAAGTAGCAAACGAGTTGATGAATTTCACCAGCTTGTGATGGATGAGTAATAGATAGAGAGCAACATGGTTACTTGACTGTTGACCTTTCAGTCAAACCGCAGGTTGTATGCAAATGAGCAAAAAAGGCTGATTCTATTTCCAGTGCCTGAAATGGCACACTCTCCTTGCAACCAGTGGGCTGTTTTGCAAGGTCACATCCAGAAGTTATGTAACTCAAAAAATAATAATGCTATGCTCATCAAAATTTCTAGAAAGATAGAGGGATAGTTTACCAACAGCAGAAATACCTTGTTGAAGTTACAATTCAAAGAATAAGTAGGTAAAATCAATTGATGAAATAGTAAAACAAAACACTTTTCTTTATAAGATTTCAAGTTGTTAAAAGACATATAAAAAGTGGCAAAGGAGTTGATGAATTTCCTCCAGCTTGTGATGGGTGAGAAGTAGATAGAGAGGAACATGGTTACTTGACTGCTGACCTTTGTAATGAGAAGTAGCTATAGCGTGGGTTTGTGGTGATACAGTGTGCGAGAACAAACTAATTGGAAGATAACACAGGAAGAGAGATGAGAGGAGGGGAGATGGAGAGAGGCGGACAGAGAGAGGGGGAGAGAACAGAATGGGAAAAGAGAAAGAAGTGAGAGACAGAGAGAGAGAGAGCAAGAGAAGCAAGAACGGACAGAGAGAAAGAAAAGAGAAAAGTTAACACAGGGATTAGACAGGGAAGAGAGAAAGTGAGATATAAAGACAGTGATTAAACAGAGAGAAAAGGAAAGAGGGAGCATGAGAGAAGAAAAGAGAGATGAAAGTGTCTGTGTGTGGGTGTGTGTGTGTGTGAGAGAGAGAGAGAAAGAGAGAGAATGTTATTAAACAAAGAGATAGCAAGAGAAATGCAAATCAAAGCTCATCATCAAATTTGAGAATTATTCAAAGCACCTCCAGTCTGGGTTGATTCACTAGATGATGAACGTGAGATGTCACACCTACGGGGCATTCACTCTTTCGTCCATTATCAGAACCCACATGACTGATTATTACTTAGCAGAGGTTGAACACACCAGCCAATATGTTGATAAGAGGGGGGATAGCAATATGACTATGGAGCCCCCCCCCCCCTCCATTAAAAAAAAAGAGGAAAAAGGAGGAAAGTAAGTGAAAAAAAAATTGTCTATAATTCTTTTTCATCCTACCCCTCCCCATCCCCGTTATTGAGCAATTCTGGGAGGGAAAGGTCAGAGCGATTTTAAAAATTGTTGGCCTCCTCTTTCTTACAATCCTGGAGTTGCCCCTTCAAGTCCCCACACAAAACAGCATCTCTATCAAAACTGCATGGCTGGAAAAGGTTTTAAACTTAAATTAATTCAATGGAATCTAAAAGGCACTCGAAAGAGTATTCAAGTGAAACATCCTCTCATTATGAATCCATAAAAGCAATACTTTAGCATTTCTTTATAACATTGAAAGTACCTATTTGAAATTCTGGTCTCTATATTGCAAATGCACTATTGGAAGTACATGTAGTCTCACAATACATGTAGCTCAATAAATAGGACTGGCATAGAGCACTATCAGGGATTTCATTTACATGAAAATGTACAGCATGACATTTTGAAATACAGGAAACATAGTATCAGACATGTACATAAAAAACCATAACTTTTGACACTGCTGAACCATTGGGGTAGGCATCAGAGGACAGTGTCGCTCCTTTAGTCATTAGATGCCACGCCTTGGGATGTACTGTTTCTTACTGAAACTCTACTACAATATTTCGCATCACTAACACTCTTCCAATGGCATCTTCTAGCAAGAAACTGAATTAATCAATTATTCAGGCCAACTGAAAATTTGAATAAGATTTTGGACATTTTAGTAACTCCTTCCCCTAGAAATAAAGAATAAAAGACTGTACACTCATAAATGTAAACTTTCTGCTTCTTCTTTGAAAATGGAGTTACTATATACTTGTATTTGTACTTGTTATACGTACAATGTATATGTTGTCCATGGCATAGCGATGATGACCACTCTAGATAATCCTTCATGAAGAATATAGCCTAGTTAGGTAAGTGGCTACGAAGATGGCTGTAACACTTGTAGTGTTACTTCCATGATAAAAGAACTTGGTTGGAGTACACTTGCTGAAAGGAGAAAGATAGCGAGACTCACCACCTTCTTCAAAGCCCATGAGGGCTACATGCATCTCTCCATTCCACTCCGGGACTTGCTGCACCCTGTCACCCGCATAACCAGAAGATCTCACAAAAAATCATATCCAAATCAGCTCAAATAAAGATCCTTTCAAATGCTCATTTCTTCCAGAAAACACTTACCGATTGGAATTCGTTACCTGAAACTACAGTAACTATTCCAGACCCAAAACTGATCAAAGCTAAACTGCAGCAGCATTAGCAAAAGTATTATTTCATTATTTTTGCGCACACCCACTCTGACTCGCTTTACTCCGTAGGAGTGTTGAGCCATACTACTTCAGATTCAGATCCAGATACTTAAACTGATTGTGATCTAAACTAAGTTAGCTTATCCTTCCTGTTGGTTATTTGAATTTTCTTTTTTAATACTTGAGGTTTCAAGGGCACTTCAAAGAAACTACTTTTTATAGTTTTCCTGTGTACAAAAAGAAAATGTATTTCCTCATCACTGTATCACTAGACTATTGTACATGACCTTTAAAGGGTACCAATCACCAACAAATATTTTGCTCTGTATGTTAGAGGTTCCATGTTATTATACTAAATTCAAAATATAGGCTCCAAATATCATTTCTATAAAGCGATATTGCAAGTTTAATTACACTCTCTATAAGCGTAGAAGCGACTCCTGAATAGACTACTTGACGCACCCATACGCGCTTGCTAAGATAAGGGCTCGTGCTTGGAACCAAACTCGGAGTTCGGTTCCGCGCGTGCACCTTCATGTTATCCTGTATTTCCTTCATACTCCTTAACTGTTTACCTATAGAATGCCAGATAAAGTTCTTTGAGCTGGATTTTATACTTTCTAGCTGTACACAAATTATATTTTCAGGTGATTGGTACGCTTTAAAATGATCTCCAAAGAGGAAGAAGAGTTACAGGATACTATATGTACTAGTAAACAGAGCTTTGCACTGTTTATCTATATGAATGTTAAATACCATTTTGACGCTTTGTTCTGGATGCATATAGAGTATCTACAGACGTTTATTTACCGCCAAAAATCCTATCGAGTAATACTTTTTGAAAAATTGACATTTTAGTCAATTTCTGTGTTGGAACAAATGGGAGAGTTGCCCGCCACTACATCACCGATTCCGCCAATATTAAATTTGCACATGTAAAGTGATTACAACTTGCAAAAATTCATAACTTTCGTATTGTTTGTCGGATTTCATTCAAACTTTCATCAATCTGCTCTTCTTATTTGTCTGCTTTCTTTCAGAGCAACTTCCCATTAAGGTTGGATTTCATGCATTTGTCTTGCTAAGATCCAAAGAGCAACAAGGAAGTTAGCTCATATTGCTGAACCCTTTTGCTGCATTGGGCAGTTTAAACCATTGAAATGTGGATGTTATATCTAATGTTTTTAATCAAAGAAAATCTTCCTGAAATTGAAAATCAAAGAACTGTATTATATTTGTATAACAATGAATGTAAAAAGCAATATTGTTGTAAAAAATTGTATCATGAAATTAAATGTCGACACATGTTTCTAACTTGGTGGAACCATAAGGGTTAATGATAAGTCAGTGCCCGGTGGCTCTCAGATGACAATGTCATATCAATAAGAAATAGTGCAGGAGCTTTTCAAAGGGGCAAAAAGTCAACCGCTACTCTAATCCCAATTCTCACTCTTGAGTAGGTCGAGTGAAACATGAACTGGGATGCGGAGTGGCAGAAAGCGGTCCTGATAATGCCATTTTCTGCACCTCACGAAAATGGTAATTGACCTTTAGAACGACAGCTTCATCTCACTGTTACTTTGTAAATACCTGTATCTCCCGTAGTGAACTGAATTGTAAGATTTTTTTTTATTTTGGGTAAGATTTTGTTTCTTTGGAAAAAATTGTGTTGTACTAAACTAAAGGCTGTGATAAAACTGAAGCGAAGTATTACTGCAAGAGGCAAGCTTAGTACATGGACAGTCAAACCTGCTTTAGTAACCTGTAACCTGTAGCAACCTGTGCAGGCCTATATATTATAATGACCACCTGTCTATTAAGACCAAATTTTTCAGCAGTCGTATATAAGTTCACAGTACTTAATTAAATGGTGTAGGTGGAAGCAATTTGTTACATATCACTTTCTTCAGTTGCTCAAAGAACATTAATTTACCAGTCCATTTTTTAAAACGTAGTTTGCTGCATGAATACATGTATGTACATCATTTTGAGACAAGTCAAGTTAGTTCCTGATGGTTTTATTTTGTTGGACAAATTCTAGTGGCTTTTGGTGAAAATATGATTGGATGGGATGAAGTATTGGCACACTTGTCCTCTAGTTGCCCAACTCAGCAACTTAGCATTCACAGCACTTGTATCCAAATTTCAATTTTTTATCAAAATTCTAGCAAGTGCAATTATCCTTTCCACATTTTTGATTTTCCTCTGGAAAAGGCTGGTAGATAGGCCTCTTTCCTCTTCAAAATGCAAATCCGATGGACAGATTTTCTAGCCCCTGGCCACCTCATATCTAGGGAGGAGCAGAGGCATACTGGAGGAAGCAAGCCAGGGGCACTCGCAAGCTCATCACTTCTAGCTGGCAGCTCCAATTACGATGGGATGAGGTGGAATCAAAGACGCACACCCCTCCTTAATGGATCAAAGATGACAATCATCAAATGGACAGTAATGACATGGTCTCCATCAAAAGATGTGGGTACCCAATCAAACGGATGAGAGGGAGGCAATTCAGGAGGGTTTTTTTTTTTTTGTCCTTTCCTTGCAACAGGGTGTATCTTCAGCAAACCCTCAATTTCTTTAATATCTTTGATAAAGATATTTTTTCTATAAGGAAATGATCTGTCAAGAGTAGACCATCACTGAATTAAAGAAAAAAAGATGTCGCATCCTTCTTCTCTATAGTCGCGTCTTCTACGGCACCATAAAATTATTGGTAGATGGCAGATGTACCTTATAGATTACCCCAAAAAAGTGAATCTTGTGGGCAGGTTTCTATGTGGAATTGATTCTCTTTTTCTTTTCTAAATGACACCAGATAAGTTAGAGAGATCGTAATGGTCATGTAAGGATTGAAATCATGTTCAAAAAATGCATAACCTTCAAATAAAGGGACGTCTAATGAAATAAAGTCGATAGCAATCACATACATGTACATGTATCAAATATCTTCATTAACTTGTGCCTCGTAATATTTGATTTTTTCTTATTCAATATATTTAACAATGGAAACATTTTTATTGCATTATAATTAATCCAATGTATGTATGTATATGTCTAAGTATCATCATGATCATGTTTGTTACAAAATTCCATTTTAACACCTATAACAAAAGCATTGCATTTAAATGATTATAAACATTGCGAAGTGATAACTATTAGAAAATTATGGTAGTTTTTTAAATAACATATGCATACCCCTTACTTGATAACATTTAAGCATACATGTACTTGCCTTTGTTTTTATAAAACTAGAATGTGAGAAATTCATGATTTTCAAAAATACATCTATCAAAAACCATGATTCGGTCCAAACACCACACTACAAATCCTTTGCCTGACAGAAACGTCACAGTGAAATACACATGAATGCAGCTGACTGCTAAGTAAAATCTCTATCTTCAAATCATTCACTCTCCTGGCAGGAACCAATTAGTGAGTTTAAATATACAAAGCTACCAAAACTCACTCAAATTCCTTAGCAAGGCTGATAAAACCATCACGATAAAACTTCCAAGAATAAATTGACTGCTCAACAAAAACTCACTTTCGAATCTTCCACGACACAGGGAAAAGTAGCATCCATATCTGTATATAAACAGGTTCTTAATTAGCGCACCCATTAGCTCAGATACATCAAACATATCGTCATTAGCTGCTCAACTCGTTCCAAAACAGCACGGCACGTTTCTCTAAGCCCGAGTGACGAGCCGCTTCGCGACAGAAGCGATAATGACGATGTACCTACTTAGCAATCAGCTGTGGACACAGTAGAATGTAGCAGTACTAATTGGTGTGAGTGTTTTTGGTGGAAATACCCATAGGATAAAAGGATTAGTCTGCCATTTCAGACAAGTTGTTTTGTCATGCAGCTGGTCAAAAGAAATAAGATACTTTCTTTTTCGCAATAGACTGTAACAATGTTGTTACTCACAATGGGTAGTTCTATTAGATTAAATCTTTTCAACAGAAATATCACTTCTGGAATGATTACAGCTAAACAACGTACATGCATGCAATTCCTTTGTATTTTTACACACAAAATTTATAAGTACATGTACTACACTTTCAATCAAAACAATTTCATAATCATTTCAAGAAACTAAAACCATCCACATTGATGAATTGTCTACTGATTATTTGGAAAAGGGGTGGTGTTGGACCAAGTTCACCAACAAATCATCTAAGAGTTTCTCAACAAGCAAAAACAAAAGGGGGGGGGGGGCCACCAGATCTGTAAATACATACATTTATGCCATAAAGGATGAAGTCACCATCATGAGATTCTGCAACTTCTTGAAAGAAAGTCCTCATTGAAAGGGGGGTTGTCACACCCCCTTACAAACACTCCTTAAGCAAATCTCCTGGCCTATATTCGGCATGAAAGGTAAAAAAAACAAACCCTGACGTATACAACTTCACAAAAAGGGTCTGCATACCAAGACTTCTGCATACCAAGACAGGACTACCCCTGGATGAGCAAGTCTTATCTCAGGTTGAATAAATTGCAATGAAATCCAACGCTTGTTTTGTCAAACAAGATAACTATACTACATGTATGAAGGTTGAATGGTTGTGATGAGAGGATCTCCTTGGTAATAGAAACGCTTTCTGGACGCTTTGTCATAGTCACAATTAATCCTTTGAGTGTGTATGTTTAACGAGATCTGGGCCTAAGAAGGGAGGAGTATTACTTTAGATATTTTTAGAGTGGAGTTTTAAAATGCTGTATTTACAATCAATGCATTTCTAAATTGATATTTTTCAGTCTGGCAATGATACTACTGAAAATGAATTTATCTCTTAGGAAATTGCACATTGTTTTGGAGAATGTGAGTATAGCTATCATATATATATTTTTTTATTGTACTATGTTTATCAATGAATGGTACAAACTCACCATCGGTTAAAAAAAGGATTGCTTTTCAGCAAGTCTGTGCAACATAACAGTAAACAGATATAATGTTAACAAAAAACATATTGACAAATATAATTGTTTACAAAACAAAAAAATTGATATATAAGAAGTAGGCCTAATAAGAACATTCCTATAATTGTGTAAAAAAAAATGATACATAAGAAGTAGGCCTAATAAGAACATTCCTATAATTGTGTAAAACAAAAATAATTTGATATACATACACACATATATATATATATATATATATATATATATATAAGAAATAGGCCTGATAAGAACATTCCTATAATTCTGTAAAAAACAAAAATTTTGATATATGTAAGAAGTAGGCCTAATAAGAACATTCCTATAATTGTGTAAAAAACAAAAATTTTGATATATAAGAAGTAGGCCTAATAAGAACATTCCTATAATTGTGTAAAAAACAAAAATTTTGATATATGTAAGAAGTAGGCCAAATAAGAACATTCCTATAATTGTGTAAAACAAACAAGAATTTTGATAAATATAAGAAGTACATGTAGGCCTAATAAGAACATTCCTATAATTGTGTAAAAACAAAAATTTTGATACCTAAACAGCAGGCCTAATAAGAACATTCCAAATATTTCTAAGAAGTACTACATATGTTGAGATTTCATTAAAAAAAGGGAGATAAACCACATATGCACACTTACTCTTTCAAACTTTTTGTTCATACAATATGACTGTACTATTCAATGAACTACAGTTATGTACATGAAAGTTTCTGGGGGTTTTTTTTTCAGGCAGTTGGAATTTGCACAATACCTGTGTCTATTTTTATGATTTAAAAGGAAATTCCAAAAACCCTGCTTGCTTTAAGTGTTCAATTTTAAGAAGCCAATGAAGGGGAACAAAGCTTTCCAGTCTTAGCATCTCCTTATCATAAATGCATCACTAACTTTACACAAGATGACTAAAATACACTATGGGGTGTATTTTGTAGGTCACCATAATCTCATTTAGAGAAATATCAGTACCATAAGGAGGCTATTTTTGTCAATAAGACTGAATTTGGTAAATGTAAAAAGGAAATAAATGACTCACAGATGCCCTAAAAGGGCAAATAAAACAAAGCCTTCTTTGCTTTGATCATAGGGTAATGCTTTGATAGAAAGTAAAATATAATGGAAAGGGCTGTAAGGGAAAGTTAGATAAATAATAAGAATTTTATAAATCTTTAATCAGGAAAATAATTGATGTGACACTAAAAGTGACATCACACTCATATGACTGGAGATGAAATACATGTAGATTGTTCTCCATTTTTTAATACATGAATTGAATTACATTTCTGTGCATTTGCCTGATTTTCTGAAACCTATTTTCTCTTTCTCTATTTTTGCTGCTTGGAATCATTCACAATTTAAAAGTCAGGTACACTTTACCTTTGTAATCTTGTTCCATGTTCTAACGAACCAATAGGCATCAAAAATAGAATTCACATTATCAGAATGAATACATATGGATCTGCCACTGAATATGTCATTACAATCTCACTACAAGGCTACTGGTGTTTCAAAGAGATTTACCTAATGCTCACTTTCCTGATATTGTAACATTAAAAATTAAAAGATTAAGATAAAACATCCGAGGAACATATATTCATTTGATCAATTTCTACCATAAATGTGTGTTTTTCATGTTATAGGTTACATTGCTGCCATCCAATATGATTAGACCCAACAAAATAATGAACAAGCAGAGATTCATCACGTGCTACTAAATTATACTCCTGAAATCTAAGATATTTTCATTAAAAAGCATTCCATTTAAATTTTGCTAATTTGCAATTGTTCATCAGATTTTTAAAAATTGTCTGATTTCAGCATCTAAATGTACAAGCCCCTGAAAGCAGTTTACCAAAAGCCATGTTAATTCTGCATAAGAAAGATATTAGAAGATAATCACATTAAAAAAAAAAAACATTCAGCTAACAAAATCTTAGCAATTTGCTATATAAAAATCTTGTGAAAATTGTGAATTTTAAAAATAAACCACAGAAAAATAGTACTCTATTGTGTTGGACCATCCCTTGCTATAAAGTGCATACTTTCTATTAAAAATTGTTAAGTATGTAGTTTGTAAACACATTAATTACCAGACAAAACGTAATAACAAAACTGTCTTCTTCATCTGACAGGTGCACAGTTACGCAAACTATTCATCACCATGGCAACCCCCTTCAGCACCTACAGTAATTGACCGAATTACTCTATTGACATGAAACATGACTGATAATAAATTTAGTGGGAACAAAATTTCTGAAGAGCGTTTGTTGACATGGCTTTCCTTCAAAAGCCAAGGACAATGTTAAAACAACAGTTGGTATTTAATACACATGTATACTGAACTTTTCCATATCATTTTTGTTACAGAATAGCTTATTTCATAAATTAATGAGAGAACATGCATGACACGTTATTAGATGATAAACTGTTTCATTGATACCCACAAAAATAGGGCAAAAAAAAAGTGTTTTTTTCCCCTTCAATGCACTGCTTGATCTTTAGAAATGTCAAAACTTTTATATGTCTCCCTCTTTATTGGTCATTTGTACAAGTACAACCCATTGACCACGAAAAATTCTAATATCATTAACAATTTGATGCCAATCATGCCACACTTTGTTTATTAATCGATAGGCCTGTGATGATATATGAAAATCTAGGGACCCTAAAAGATATCTACCTGTAAGAACAGTCATTAGTACTTTGAACGACTATAGGCGAATTAAAGGCAGGATGTCAAAAATGGTTTCAACAAAATCAAATATGTTTAGACATGAACATGTACCAACCATGTACTACACCTGCCAAATACACAACCTGTAAACTAAACAAGGAGAGAGACATAACACATGAACAGATATAGTCAATTGTTTCACTTCCTACACTGTACTTACTAAAAATGTGTTTTCCTTCTAATTATACAGTTTTGCTTTTAGTTTCAATGTTCAAAGCAAAAAAAAAGTTATGATCATTTCAATTTTGGAACAGGACACTAGTTTGCTCTTTTCTATAATTTAAATTTCCCCCACTTTGTTCAGTAATGTATTCAAATTCTTTTGTACATTTTTATGTTCTTTGTTTCTTTCTCAAAATCTACAATGTTCAATGCAGGTGTCCTATCCCAGCCCGGCACTAATGTCCTTTGGCAAGACATTAATCTACATTTGCCACTCTCCACCCAGGTGCTAATTGGGTACCCGGTAGGATGCGAAGGTCAATGTGATTGGATTAGCATGTGCGCGCCCGTAAAAAGGCGACTGGCTGGAATGCTCCCCAGGGAGTGGAGATTGTGCACTGTGATGTGCGGGATGGTATACTTGAATCCAGTGACCGGGGTAATAATGATAATGTAAGCGCTTTGGTATATTCTTGTAAAGCGCTTTATAAGCAACCGTTATTATTATTATTATTATTATTATCTATTGATATAATGTATTTTTTTCATTTTTCTGCTCACATTACAATATTTTGTCTGTTGAGATCCAGAGGGATTTTAACCGTGTCAAATGATATGAGTCAATGCTCTTCTGCCTCTGAGCAGACGATTTGTCCCCTAACATACATACATACAGGTACCGGCAAACAACTTGCAAAAAGAAATAAGCAGGGAATCAGTCTCACTTTACGATGAAATTGAAGACATTGGCCTGTATTCTGAACTCTGGTTTAACTTAAACTCCAGTCTATAAACCAGAACTTTAGTTGAAACTGACTTATACCGCAGGTCCAGTCTAAATTTCTGTACAAAATTAAAACCACACTAGACTGGATCTTTAAGTTAAGGAGTTCAGCAGGTGATTTTCTAAAAACTCTGATTTACATGTGTGTCACTGTGTGTAGCTACATGTACTCATTGGTTTTACACGTGTGTGTATAAAGTATAATACATGCTGCCATTGTTGGAAGTTTACCTGCCTGGCCCGACATATAAATTACGTTTAGCCTGTCATTTGTTTAATATTAAACTTTAGGAAGCGAAATCTTCACAGTGTCTTATTATTGCTAGTATCTTGCCATTTATCAACAAAAATCTTAGAAATCTGATGAAAATCTTTTGGGGGCTTACCAAAACTTTACATTACCTTTGTGTAATAATAACAAAGACTTCCGGGCCCCAGAACACAAAACTTGGGGATTAGTCGTACAACTGATTTTTGCGATTAATTGCACCATCTCTAGTAGGTCCATGATTGCACATAGTAGTGATCAATGCAATTAATCGCAAACATCAATCGTACGATCTACTGCCAAGCTTTGTTTTACGAAGCCCTGGAGAAGTTGTATCATGAGTATAAAACATCATATTGAATGGGTTAACCCTTTCAGGACAGGAATTATTCAAGGGCTAAATTGATCACATTTCGTTCTTCAAATTGGCAACAATAATATTTTTATTTTAGTGCTAGATGGTTCTAATAGGTGTAATGTCTTTTAGAACAATAAACATGGTTAATAGTGATTTTATCGATACGTTGAAAAAATTGCCAATTTTGATGAAAAACAATGATTTTGAATCTCTCAATGTGTTGCCAATTTAAGGATTTTGAAGCTTATTCTCCTTTTTAAAATTCCTGACATCAAACGCAATATGGTCATGTAACAAAAATGGACATAGCATGTGCAGAAATTTTTGCTCTTTCTACTCATATATCTGGTATATTTTTTAGAGCTCTGAATCAAAACTTAGTAAGCCAAACCACAAAATGTGGTCAATTATCTTGAAAGGGTTAATCAAACTGATTATAGCTATGTTCATACGGGACATGTGGTTTCGAAACTTTAAGTTAATGGAACAACGATCCACTAACCATGATGAGAGTTCACATGGGCCTGAAACAACGATGCTCGCTGTTCTGAAACTACAAGCCGAGCAATCGTTGTTGTTGTTAACACCGGAAGTAGATACTGATCGTGTATACAATACATATACAGTTCCTATGCTCATATTTGTGTGTGAAGGGTATGACCTGGGAGTTTAACATGAACAACGTCATCCTTAACAACAAGCTTGCAAAACTTAAAGTTTATTCCGTTCACATGGTCCGAAACTGCGACGGAGGACCACCCACTGCTCTTGATTTCAGCATTAAAGTTACAAGTAAACTTAAAGTTTTGAAACTACAAGTCCATTCATATGGTCTGAAACTACAAGATTACTACAAATTAACTTAAAGTTTTGAAACTACAAGCGAATCTTAAAGTTTAGCTCCCATCGTGTGAACCCGACTTTTATCACGGAGGCCTTAGTATATTCAAGGAGTTATCACAGATATTGTTCTCTATCTCTTCCACAGGGAAATACCAGAAGTACCAAGGACAACTTTGTCACCTTTCCAGTTTTGGGGGGGGGGGGGGGGGGGGGGGGGGTAATGCATTTACAACCTGCCTGTTAGAGTTCTAACAATTCATTGTCATGGCAACATACTCACAGTGGACTAAAAAAAAAAGAGTAACGATTGATTGCAAATAATTTGAGATTGATATCAATCGCAAGTCTGTACTTAGCAGACAGGAGATTGGAAATTTGCGATTGATTCGAATCAATCGCAACTCTTTATAAGACGGGGCCCAGAGCAATTGTCCCAGGAGCGAATGACAGAGAAACCGTTTCTCATACAATGTCATCGGCTAAGAGCCAGAAGGGTGTTAAACTCTGACTTAAAACTCTCCTGGTTCAAAGCAGATGATGTATGTATGTAATGGCTGCCAGCTATAAGGTCGTAACTACAATTTCCAATACATGACCGCAAAGGCCTCATTGCAGGCAGCTGGCACTGCACCAATGGTAGCGTAGATATTGTTTCTTAGATTACATGAATATCGTCCATTGAGAGCTACAATTATGCAGAAGAGCACTACATGTAACTTATAATATCGTCTGTGTGGAGCCAGAAGGGCGTTAAGTACAGAGTTAACGGCCTTCTGGTTCCAAAGAGATGACATTAAGGGATATGCCCTCCTGGTCCTCAGCAGACAATAATTATGTCACTGGCTGCCTGCAAAAAAAGCCATTACTGCCTTGGACAATGGCCATAAGGGCCTTATTGCATGTAGCAGACAATGTGCGCCCTCGATTGCACGTCCTCAACTTCTGGAAACAATTAAAAAAGGCGTTTGATCGAACACAGATATCAGGTATCCTATTCAACCAGCATCCCTGTATATTATACCTCTTACCTTGGTAAGATTACAGAGAATTGGACACATGAATGATGAAAGGATTCAACTCGTAAGTTGAGATTCTCAGGGATTCATAGGGAAAACCCTGATTTGCTTGAGAAAGGTGAGAAACGAAGGGATTGAGGGCATAACGGAAATCCAGTTAATTTTACCAATTAGTCATTACACCTTATGGATTCACAACAAACGTCAGGTAACAAAAAGCAGGTGAGAGAGAAAAAAGGGTATACCTCGACTTATGTTTCAACTTTCAAACAACGGGTTTTGAGGTTTTTTACAAGATAAACTTAAATTCAAGACCAACTGTTAAAGTAAAACATTAAAGCATCAGTAGAATTCATACATCACCTCTAATTAAATGGGAAGAGCAACTAGGGACATCTAATAGCACTGTCCATTAGCTCAAAAGATGATCACTAATATTCATGCAGGAATATGCAACTTTAAATAAAAAAATTACTTGCTAACTGCAATAAAGATGTAGGGGAAAGGAAACATGGTACAGATATTGCTCATATTACACATGTATGGCAAATCTATCAATTTTTTATATGAAGTGGTATTCAAAACAGATTATAAGAAAATAAGATGCCTTTTTAATTAGTCATTGAAAGTACATATTTGACTTTCAAAGGGTTTTTAATTGATTGTGGTTTAATTGCATCATGCACATCTATAGAATTCTGGAACATTTATTACCAAATGAGGTTTCAGTCCACAAAGGCTTGTCACACTAACGTAAAATACATCCGGTTTTGTTTTACTGGCAAGGACATGTAAATCAAAGGGAACATCCTCCCACATGATTGGTCCTTCTGAGTGTCTGGGCTTCTCTTTTGGTATCCTATATATTTTTAAAAATTCAAACTTCAAATAAAACCTTCTCTAGAGAGATATTGAAAGTTCAAGTACGAAAATCGATTATATACAGTCTACCTAAAGGATAACCTGAGATCTATACGAGGAGACTAGTCAATGGCTCAACGCACACAAATAAGATCCGACATGCATCTAGACGGGTCCGCTCGCTATTCATAGGAAACTGCTATTCATTTAACACGCGCTATGAATAGCGGTCCTTATGAGTAGTTATGAATAGTGGTCCTTATGAGTAGTTATGAATAGTGGTCCTTATGAATGGATGTCCTTATGAATAGTGAGGAAATTTGTCTATGGTTTGCTCGCTATTCAGAAGGACCGCTATTCATACAAAACCGCTATTCATTTAGTCACGCATTATGGATAGCGATCCTTATGAATAAGTGGTCCTTATGAATAGCGGTCCTTATGACTAACAAGGTTACCCCCATCTAGAAGTTGGCTGTCTCTAGAAAAAAAAAAAAAAATCAATCTCTATATCTGTTTTGTATCTCTCTCACAGATACTCTCAGTCTGTATCCCAGAGCTCACAAAGCCCTCTTTTTAAAGCAAAAATTCAATAATACGCCATTAGGGCTACAATGTATAGTGCAGAGTTGGATGGACTATTTGTGGCAGAAAATAATGACTGATATGTGCCAGTCGAGTCTCACAGACGCTAACAAAATTACAAATAGTACTTTTTTGCACACATTGTGATATCATCGATGCTCGTGAATAGTGAGTGTTTACTGTTCAGTTGCATGTGCAACCTTGAAGAAGCAAAGGCGGATCCAGGGTTTACTGACACCAGGGGGGAATAAGGAATTTTGCATGATACAGACACGCTGCATAAATAATTTTATCCAATGCTATCTGATCGACAAAGAATTTGATATAGCACCTTTTCTTTGCAGAGACAAAGCATAAGTTTGCTCTTTATGTATATTATAGGCCACTTAAATAATAATTAAGAACAAAGCTCTAATTACAATAATCCACTTCAAAAGAAATCCAGCTGAGCCAATATAAACATTAGTTTATAGCATCCATATTCTCTAACAAAACAAAGTGGCAAAAATCTGCATTCTCTAGCAAAACGAAAGATAGCCTTTCAAATGTATATATATGTTTTTACAGTGTAGCTATAATTTAAACATCTATGCAGGTATTCCAGTTCCAGAGAGTATAGCAAAGCTGGTAAGTACAGTATGAGGTGCATATAGCATTTGCAAAGAGAAAGATACATGTAGTCAACATGCCAGGCTTCCCTGAAAATTGGTGTGCAGGCTCTTTAATCACATTTTCTTTTCAAGATTTGATTTTCTTCAACAAGATTCGCTGATGCTTTTGATATATATACCGGTACACAAGAATACATGTAGGTAATCAGTCTTACTTACCAGCAATTATTCAACACAGCTGGATTCATTTTATCTTGAGGATTTAATTAAAAGATGCAGTAATGAGACATTTTGTTGATTCAGGTACTACCAGCTCTGACACTCCTCAACAAATCCACCGATCTGTATTCCACCAAACCTGTTACTCATTGATGAGCATGCAGTGTATACCAAAATAAGGCTTTGTAGTACAATACAGGATCTAACCTTTTGTTTTTAATCTGTAAACTAAGTCTGAGTTGTCTGTTATACAGTATGTGGGTTTTTTTTCTGGTTAATTATTAACTTCAATAATAAAAGGGTGGTTGTCTCACTTGCCTGTCAAGTGTCATAAACTCGTTACAGTCTACTTCTGATAATACATGTAGATGCCTCTGAAGTTAAGTGCGTAAAGTGAATAGTTCATCTTTTCAACTCTTAATGCAACTGTGACCCCCCTTCTCTCTCTCTCTCTCTTTCTCTCAATCTCTTGTTCCTCCTCCTCTCCCTCTCTTTCCTCCCCTCTCTCCTCTTCCCCTTCCCCTTCTCTCTTTTTCCTCTCCCCCCTGTTCCCCCTCTCTCCCTCTCTTTCTTTTTTATATTTTCCCTTCTACCAGCTCTGTCCTGGTTTCACTGAGCTATGCACATCACAAAAGACCATACAAATAGTGATACAACATGTAATATTGACAATTGCTCCCCTGCATAGCTAATTTCGGCCTCTTACAAAATGGGCATTCTGGAGAGCGTAATTAGAAGTCAATTAGCAAGTCAGTCACTCAACCCACTGGCAACTGAAATCTCTATATCCCCTAGGCTGAATAATCAAGATTACCTTACAAGTGCATACCAATCTGAACTATCAAACATTCATAACTTTCCTATTGTTTATCAGATTTTAAAGATGTTAAATCTCTTTCTCTGATTTTTCTGCTTTTATTCACGGCGATTTGCTGTCAAGCTTGGACTGCCGTTTTATGAAGATGAAACTACATAATATTATTCCTCCACTTCTGCATATTCCATTATATCTGGATAAAAAAAAACATACACTGTACTACACTTTAAACAAATGTAGCAACAGTAAGCAAATAATTACTGTTGGTGAAGGTGATGGGACAAACTATCACTTCCGAGGCGATCTGGATGTAGCTATCTTTCCGAAGCGAAGCTGAGGAAAGATAGCGTACATGTGTATACATTCAGATCGCAGAGGAAGTGATAGTACGTCTCATCGCCTAAAATCAAAAGGTGATTATTTGCTTTATATTCCACATCTGAAACATTTAACTGGTAGGCCTACGAGAAAGACAATTATTGTCTACTTCTCGAAAAAGACATTTAGGCTCGAATTCATAAAACAAGTTTTAACCTTTACATAAACCCCTTCCTGGGTGCGCACATGTGTTTTATTTAAGCGCGCGAATGGGCAATGCGCACTTATTCAAGCTTATTTTAATATGCTTATGGAGCTATTCGCGTTGTGACTCTGTAATGGACTGAAGAGATCAGCGAAACACGTAAGTACTATTCCGTCAAGGTCACAAACTTTTCTTCTAGGGTCGATTGATGGGGAAAACTACGCTTTATCACGTGATTACCTTTTGACCAATCTAATGTTCAGCAAGATTCTTAGTATGTGGAATATAATAGTAAATAACTACATGTAATCATGTCTATGTAATACTGAAAGATCTATCAACATCAAACAGCCCAAGAAAACTCTGATTGAATTGTGTCATTCACAGCTGACGCACACCATTTGACAAGTGTAGTGTAATACCATGCCCTATTCGTAGTATAAAGACAACATACAAATGCATGAACGAAGCCCATACAAAGCTCACTGTAATGGAAAAAGGTAGACAAAATCAATATTCTGGGCAAACATTCAAGCTGGCAAAACAAAAAAAAACTTCATGCTGTAAAGAGTTAGTGCTTTCTGAGCATAGCAGTGATAAAGCAAATATGTTCCTTGGGTACATATCTATAGAAAATGCTGATGGAAACCTTGGAATACACTTCTTTTCAAACCTGCATGATATGTATTATGTACCCTAATATTAAAGATAATGTTGAGTTCTTGTCCTGAGACTGAATTGTGAAAGAAACTGTCTAAAGCAATCGGGAAAGGTTGATTATATAGCACATAAGATTTGGTGCATGCTGTAAGGTTTTCGAATCACCAAAATGATAAGAAATTGACTCAATCCTTCTGTGAGTCACATGCACTACACACAGAAATGCGTATACATGTATGGGACACACACAAATGTTCGGCCCGAATATTTCAGCTGTTTCTTGTCATATGAGGTCATTTGAAGAGCAATCCTTTCCAGAGGACATCACATATCTACTATGATAATCTTTCAAACTAACATAATAAGAATGAGAAAGCTTACAAATTGTTTTTTTTTACCTTTCCCAGAACTCAAGCTTCCCTTTAAATAACATGTATGTATAGTAAAACCTGTCTATAAAGACCGCTCAAGGGAGACAAGAAAAGCGGTTTTTATGAGCAGGTGGTCTTTATAGACAGGTTCCTTTAGTACATGTTTCAATGGGAAATGCTGTTCAAGGGAAACAGAAATTGTGGTCTTTATAGACAGGTGGTCTTTCTATACAGGTGGTTGCTGAAGCAGGTTTGACTGTACTACTAACAGGAGAATGAAGTCCTTCCATATGATCCATTATTTGTTGATACTACTGTATGTTAATTTGTTGTTTTATTTGCAATGAAGGGGAATCTATAAAGCATGACAACAAATATCAAATCCACGCAACCACCATGAACAAATGACCCTTTCACATCATACGTTCATATACCGTGCTTCTTTTTCATAGAAAGATACGGTATTTCTAGCTTTAAAAATGTATTTCAAATGAATATCTCATTTTAGTTTTACAACACACTTGATAAATAGGACTGTTTACAAATGATTACTAATTGATGTCAGCGATATCACCCACCATACAAAACAGAATACATCTACATCTACATGTACATCTGGCATTTCATGTTAGGAAATAGAGATATTTAGTTGATTATTTTCAGATATGTTTAAGTTCCTTACTTAAAGAATTGTTTAAACTGAAGTTTATACTGCTCTTTTTCTGATTTTGTTATTATTATTATTATTACTTGTTTTGTATATTTCTATGTTTCATTACTGCTGTCTTTGAAACTTAAAAAAAAAATTTTTCATTTATAACTTCTTGACATCAAAATAGATCTACACAAATAAAATAGGTAGGGAAAGGTGCATATAGATATAGGCCTATAATTTAAAAAGTATGGAAAATACTTTATATGGTCATACGTGTACATGTAAACTTTTGGCCTATCTCTCATATATACAGTTATAGTTCTAAGCAAATAAAAAGCAAAACAAAAGTAGATAAAAAGTACTAACATCAACAATAAAAAATACAGAAAGTGAACATCAGTCAATGACAATAATAATAATTTTAAAAAATTAAATGCTGAGATGCACCTGTCATCACATCAGGGACAGAGAAACAAGGAACACACAGATCTGGAGTAAAATAGAACAAAGAAAGAGAGAGAGAGAGAATAGAAACAAATAAAAACAAAGAGTAATTTTTAAAAAGGGGGGAAAGAAAGAAAAAAGACAAGAAATGCTTCAAATAGACAATCCCAACAAAGATAAAGAAGAACATCTTTCAAACAAGATGATGATTTACCACTTCAAAGTAGCTGGTATGAGAGGGAACATCAATGATGAAAATGAAGTCATCACATAAAATGTAGATCAGCGAGCGCGATGGGGCTCTACATGATCAACCCAGCCGACAAGCCGGCAAGGTCGCACGGCTGCAATTGCCTCCCCTTTCAGAAGATATCTTTGAAAAGAAAGATGGGTTTATTCCGTATTCTTTGAGACAAAACAATAGGAACGCCGAGGAATTGTCAAATATCGTTCGTTCAATAAAATAGTCGGAGTTGAGAACGTAACATCAATCAGAATATTGAATATGCTTAGACATTTGGCAGCGTCGTTTCGTCAGCAGCTAAGTAGCCGATGAAGTCGCAATTGATGAATGAAGCTCTCAAGCAAATTGCAAAGCGATAGCTAGCTAGCTGCATCGCGCCGGCCGGCCCTGCCCGGCCCGGCTTCATAACAGCATGCACTACTAGCGCGTGGCCCGGTCCCCTCGCGATGCACTCGTCGTGAAGCTCAGCCAGAGAGCTTATATTTTCAGAGACGACTTGGTCAGCGCAAGAAACACGTAAGATATGAGTAGCAGTCCACGATGTACCGTGGGCTACTTATTTACTGAAAAAGCAAGCATAGACCTGGGGCATAGACATACAATCTTGGGGATTTATGAGGGATGTGATTAAAAATTTCATGTAGATCTAGGTCACATTTTACATATTTTCAAAGAAGTATGGTACTAGCCTACTAAAGGGGGCAGGTCCGGGATTTTGTGAGGGAGGGGGCACAATATTCTGAAAATTCTCTGACAAGCAAAAAAATAAAAAAAAGGAAAGGGTGTCTTTATTTTGCCAGGGGACGGGGTTTGGCCCAGCAAGCTAGCAAGGGAAAAAACAATGTTTGTTGTTGACTGACTTAAAGTGTACCAATCACCTACAAAAAAAGATTTGTGTACAGCTAGAATGTATAAAATCTTTACCTGCATGGACTTCTATGGGTAAATGGTTAAGGAGTATGAAGAAAATGAAGGAAAACATAAACTGCACTGGCCCTTGTCATTGGGAGTGTATTTGAACTTGCAATATCTCTTTATAGAATCAACATTTCAAGCACATATAGCTACATGCCCGGGCAACATGCAGGGGCTGATTTAAGGAGTATGAAGAAAATGAAGGAAAACATAAACTGCACTTTTCCTCCCCCCTCCCCCCTTGAAAGAAAAGTGTACATTGTGCCCCCCTTTAGAACTGATAATTTTTGTTTGTTTGTTTGTTTGTTTGTTTGTTTGTCAGAGAATTCTGGAGGAAAAGTGGACAAAAAAAGCTGATGACCCCCCCTTTTTTTTTGCTCATCAGAAATTTTTCAGAGATTTGTGTAACTCCCCCCCCCCCCCTTTTTTACAAAAATCCTGGATCTGCCCCTGGCTACATGGAACCCCAAGGCATACAAAGCACAATATTTGTTGGTGATTGGTACACTCTGGCTTATGCCAGGCTGGATTTTATAGGGGGCACCACACTTGTATGTCTCCCCCCCCCCCCCCCCCACCTGATTATGTCAAAAATTGAAATTGCACAAAATGAGACACCTAATCTTATTGGTGCTTGCACGATTTGTCTCTCCAAACTTTATGCATATAAGGCAGCTATAATTATGTGCAGACATTAATTAACCAATTGTCCTAATTTAGATTTGTTATGGAATCAACACACCTCTCCGACCAACTGAAGATTTTCATAATACAACCCCTTGCTTTCGAGTTTCTCAAAGGTTAACATGGTCGAAATCAGGGGTGTTGATCTGTTTTTCAGATTGGGGGGGGGGGGGGGGGAAGACAGCCTTATAGTACCCTTCATTATTTTTTTAACGCCTCTTAATTACCAGCTTCTCCACAGTTACATGAAGCAGGTAATAATACCTTTCGTATGTTATTGTTTGGAAGGTTTCATTTCCCAAGTTTTGCATCATTTTACCTTATTTTATTTTACACCTCCAGATTTATTAGGGTAGAACAAAACAATGCTTGCCCTCCAATATTTTCTTGGGGGGCAACTGCCCCCCTCCCCCCGCCACCCTATAATTATTGCCCCGGGTCAAAATCATGCATGATCCAGGGACTTACACTCATAACACTGCCTTGAAAACTAAGCCCGGTTTAATTTTTTTCACTATCCATTAATCCCGTGCAAAAATCAGAATTTAAAAAGATGGAATGAATTAAGATATGAAGTGTCAGGAAAAAGGAGGCCGTTTTGAACGTTTCCCCCTTTAAAGGTAAAACCCACACAGGTCTTTTCTTCACCCAATAGTAATCCACTTAATGCCGAGCTTACTACGGAAGAATCTGCGAGTGAAATCTCTGTGGAAATATAAGCTTCATGATTTGGCAATTACGTGGCCAGCCGTAGGTTTTTCATCCGAGGTTGGTGGACAAATTTTCAACCATGGTGACGCTTGTTCGCACAGATTTTCCTACTTTACGGACAATATTTTGTATAATAGGAATAATTCTGTCATTTTATGCACTTTATGTGGAGATCAGCAAAGAACACAACTCTGACTTCAAGGCGATGTGTGATTTAAGCGGAAGCATCAGTTGTTCGAAGGTGTTCACGTCCAAGTAAGTTGCTTCGGTCCCATACGTTGGTTTTCATGTCATTCAAATAAAGTAACAAAATCTGTTGGTGTTTCTGATATGGATTTTAAAAATTATCTATAAAAGTTGTTGTATTTTGTTAACTTAAATTTGTAGTATGTTCTTGCTGCTCTTGAGCTACGAAATTCGTGATTTTCGTAATCTGTTTCCAAGCAGTGCAATTGACAGAGTGACGTGAGAGACCTTGTGAGTTGTGTTCATTTGTTCATTTGGATAAGTGCCACTTATACATGTACAAGCTTATCTGAAGATAACCTTGTACTCAGACTAGCTCTTTTATGGGTGAATAGGCTTCAATAGCTATTGTGTGTATCAGCAGGCCCTTTTCCAGGCTAGATCATTCATACAGGAGAGGAAAATAATTATTTAAAATTTCACTTTCAATTCTGAATCCCCAAATTTGTGGCACAGTAAGAGTTGAAGAGTCCCTGAATCAGGTAATCTAGCAAATTTAAGAAAATAATGTCTTGCTTAGAGCAATTTTGTTGTCTGTTTTTGACTGCTGCAACAGTGAATGTTGGACACAGTCCCACATAGGCAAGGGCCTATGAGTGGATAAGTGCATGAGATGAGGGATGAGCAAATAAATAATGAAGAAAAGTTTGAAATGGAAATGCCTATCAATATAAATATTGTTTGATATTTTTTTAAAAATCACATTTTAAAATACTGTTAGTAACATTAGTGGAAGAATTTGTAATAATCAGTAGTGTAGTCTGTAGAGCTAGTGATAGAAGAAAGATCAAGAGATACTATTAAAGTCTGCATAAGTTCTAAGCCAGAAGAAGTAAGGAGAGGGAAGATTAAGAAGGAGGAGGAGGAGGAGCAGAAGGAGAAGAAGGAGGAGCAGAAGGAGAAGAAGAAAAAGGAGGAGCAGAAGGAGAAGAAGGAGGAGCAGAAGGAGAAAAAGAAAAAGGAGAAGAAGAAGAAGAAAAAGGAGGAGAAGAAGGAGAAAAAAAAAGGAGAAGAAGAAGGAGAAGAAGAACAAGGAGGTGGAGGAGAAGGAGGAGAAGAAGAAGGAGAAGGAAGGAATGAAGAAAGAAAAAGGAGACTATTAGTATTAGTATGTACTCTAAGTTAGCATCAACATGCTGAGTATTTGTGAGTGTGGAATTATATCATGAAATAGTTATCTAACTAAATTGTTAATTCTAATAGTCTGAATTCAGAGGTCATTTCTAAATTCAGAATTTCAGACAATGCTATGTCAAAGTGAATGAGTTATGGTTGTGTGCTGGGTTTGTAAGGACAAAGCAAATGGTTGACAGTAAAATTGAGCAAATTTCTGGATTCCTTTTTGTTTGTTTATTGTTTTTTCCTCTAGAGCGGATGATATCAGTAAAATCAAGAAGAATAAAAGGAAGATTATCGACTGGAGGCAATAGAGGACTTGCTGAAACCAGTTTTGCTTTTGCTACTACTTTTACAGTTTTGTTGTTGTTTAATCTTTGTTCTGTTTTGTTTTTTGTTTTTTGTTTTTTGTTTTTTTTTGTTTTTTGGGTTTGTTTTTTTTGTCATGCATGTGTTCAGTGTGGGATACATGTATGGGAGACAATGGGCCATATCTTAAAAGCCAGAAATGATAGCAAACAAAAGGAAGATAAGGAACAACATTCTTGTTGGAAGAAAACACTTCCCAATGACTAGGAAATACTTGCTTGAATGATGGGAATTAGATTTCATCGTCAAGCATTTACTGGATATTTTCAAGCTCCTCTCCTAGTAGCTTGGCCTTTTACTTGATTTTTATTTATCGGAGAAGATCAGCTGTTATTCCTGCATCCTTAACATTTCATTTTCTCTTTGAATCACTTTGATGGGTTATACTTTACTGCACTTATAGTACAGGATTGAAAAACAAATCCGATAAATCAGTCATAAACTATTTTGCCATCTAACATTATCAAATCACTCCATTTGTAGGGGGTTAAAAACCTTTTTGACTGTACGAATACATCAGAGTACACACCATTGTTCAAGTTCCCCACATACAAGTGCTTCATTGCACATGATGAATAGAACTATTGTTCTTATGTAAGCATTTGCTTGAGCTTCTTTTATACATGTAGATCCGGCCTAACCTTCCATGTCAATTTAAGACATACTCCAATACCCTTCAATACTTATATTTGGTGAGGATGTAATTATATTTTTCTTTCATTTTTTGCTATATCATTTTCTGTTCCCCAGGTATGGCAAGGGCTTTGGACTTATTGGACAGATATTAGGAGAGGATAGCATTCTCAATCAGCCCAACTCTGTTTATGGAATAATTTTCTATTGTCTTCAAATTGGATTGGGTAAGTTGGTGCTCAGAAGGGTCCTAAATTATCACCTTTCAAAAGGAGTCTCAGGGGCTTTTTCAGACCTCGACAATAAACATAACTATAACTATGTAAATCCCTCTGCTCTTGATTATGTGTAAAAGGTATTGAAAATGATTGTTGTAGGTCAGGCGCCCCGTTTCATAAAACTTAATATCAATAACAAGTTACAATATTTGTTATAAGCTACTGAAATCCTCGAATCTGATTGGCTGAGAGCAAATTTGAAACACAGCCCAGATCTCAGTGATTTATGCCAATGAGCCTTCCTTACCTATTATTTACCTGTTTGGATCCCTTGCCCTCAATTTTTTTAGTGCAGATCTCGACGATAATATCTCAAAGCCAATCATTCCACTCCTTAGATGTGATGTTAGAGGCTCAAGAGTAGTTGGAGGCAGTGTCCATAGCGTTTGATTGGTAGAACCAATGATTTTATCGTTGTGAAAATCAGTGAGGTCTGATCACTTTTATCGTTATTGCTATCAGTGCATTTTATATGCATATCGTTATAGTCATTGGTGAGGTGTGACAGAGCCTTAAATATATCCTTTTTACCAGGCCACATGAAATCTAATTAATAGTAATGTGCTCCTACATGTATATCTGCCTTAAGGTGATGAATTTTTGTGAAAATAATTTGCGATGTCATCAATAATTTTATATTAGACAGGTCCTGTCTGTTATCTGATATTTTTTTCAATTATTCACTAATCTTTGACCCTATGCTGTTCTGTCTGAGATGACAAACATATCTCTCAGTTGATAATACAAAGTTCATAAGCTGCTTTTAACAAAGTGGTGTGATTAATGAATTCTGTTTCTTTTGACCTTTGTCACTAGCTTTTTTTTTCTTCTAATTCTTTGAAAACAATTGTGTTTTAAAAATCATGAGTTTATCGGTACTGAGCCAAGATATATTTTTCATTCTGGAATTTAACCCCAAAATTGAATACTTGTTAGGTTTGAACTCAATGATGTATTTAAAATTTGAATTTGGACTGAACCTGTACATGTACTGGTGTAGTGAAAAAGAGAATACATTAGGATTGAAGGGACTAGTTAACTCATTTGGTGGAATTTTAATAGATAAACAATGAAACAAGCATCAGGAAAAGTATTTCTCTCCAAAGATGAAATTTATTTGTAATTTGGTCACTCCCCTTACAATTTTTAACTCAGAAAGAAAAAAAGAAATGCGAGAGAATTATTTAAAATTGGAATAAAATGTAAGATATGATGATGATATGATTGTGATTAATGTGTTTAACCCTTCTTCTAGTTACAGATTTAATTATAATTCATTTGACATCAAGAACACTGCTGCCTTTTGTTTGTTTAAAGGGAATTAAGAAAATGAACATTACCCCCCAAAAAATTATTTTCATACCACAACAGCTATGGTCTTCAGTTACTCGGCGTCCATTCTCCTTCTTCTCACATCATTATTATCCGTCGTGGGATGCGTCTACCTTGCGTATATCCTCATGTTCATTCTGGAGGATGCTTGCCTTGTCTGTATATCAACGTACGTCGTTAATGCCGCCCTCTTTTTCATCAATTTAATCAGGTGGAATTCAGAGAGAAGGGAAAGAAAGTACACAGGAAAGTCCAAATCTGATTGATGGCAAAACAAATTTCTCAATTTTTAGTTGTAAATGTTTTATTGCAATTTGTGGGTAAAGGGTATCTACATGTATGTGTGACCAAGATTCTTGATGCAAAATAATATGGTATGATATTATTGAGATCTTTGTCATGCAAACTTTTGATGAATGTTAGGAATTATATGCTTCAAAAATTTTAAGACTTTTGAATATCAGTTGAGATTCTTTATACAATATAGATTGCCTACTGTACTGTAAGTTAACAGTGAATGTGAAAACTAACTTTTGCTTCTGGTAACAATAGGGTTTTCCTTTATCAAATACCTGTAGATGTCTCCTACTCCATTATAATACCGTTGACTAAAAATCAGGTAAACTAAACAAACTATATTATTTTCAACATCACAATGTTTTTATATCATTTATCATGGAACTTGAATGTTGAACATTGAAATGAATACATACCTTATCTGTGAAAGGAAAAATGAGATTTGAAGATGTGTTTTGTCATAGCTTGTTGTGTGGATTATTGTTTAAAAATGTAAACACTGAAATTCTTAGCCAAATCTAACACCATTCACTGTGTCAAAGTGACAATATTTGTTCATAAGAATCGAATGGAATTAGCTACTTTCCAAATGGAGGTACATGTACATGCATGCAGTTTCATTGATTTTTAATTAGATGTAATTGTAAAATTCATCTAAGCTCTCAAAAGAGTTGTTGTTTGATCTAGGAAAAACAATGTTGTTTCATCCAGAGATACTTGTGTTATTTTCCTCTTTTTGTAATTAAATTCACAAGCTATTTAGGGTTTCCCTCAAAGGGTTATTATGATATAAAATCTTGATATTCCTGTATGTGTATACATTCCATTATTTAGATATACATGTCTGTCTTATAGGTGTAATTAATATATCTTTCAGAGTTGTATAGGTATATACATACAGTCACTGCATCATATGCATACAAGCATAACTGTAAATTTCAATTAAATTGAAATATAACGGCACTGAAGTTTTTTTTTTTTTTTTTTTTTTTTTTTTTTGACCAGATTTAAATGCAAGTCAGTATTGAGATAGAAGAGAGGGCCTGTTGCAAATATATTGTCATTCTTGAATATTATGTAATAGTGGAAAAGCTGAAACACCATTTTTATAAAATACATTACATAAGAGCTTGCTTTGTCCTGTATGTAATTTTTCAAAATGCTGTAACTGAATGTTAACATGAATATTTAGTAGGGAGCTGCATTAGGAGTAATTATATTTGTAATTTTCCTAAAGAAAATCTTAGACTCAAACAGCTTGTAATTTTGCAGACGGGCTCAGAAATTTTGGTAAATATTATATCAGTTCCTGTGGAATACAAGATTGTATAACTGCCATAGACTTATTTTTGTTTTCTCTCTCACTATATGTCTATGGTTTAATACACGTGCAATGGGTCTATATTTCTGTTGGTTTCGGAAATAGGCAGACTTTGCAATATCGTAAATAATCTTCAGGATCTCAAAGACGTTTTTCATCTTTTTCATTTGATTTTTAATTTGAAAGGGAAATGTTATCTTCTGTCGAAGAAAATTGTTTGATTCCATGATTCTATCTTACAAGTGTATATGATATTTATGATTCCATGATATTGAAATACTTGTCAATACTGTTCCATCATGAATCATCATTCTACATCACAGTACAATTTATCATGTTTGCGTTAAAGTGTATCATGCTGTAGCCTGTACTTTCTTTTGATATTGAAGTGTGTGAAAAACACGGGATTAAGTCCAGGCTAAGTGTGTATGGTGATAAATTGACGTCACAAAATTGACATTTTTCTATTACCTGCTATCTATCAGAAATTGATATCTCTAATATATTGACTATGTAACACATGAACTTTGGTGCATTGAAAATGATCTTTTACTGATGTATTTGTTAAAAGGAAATCAAAATCTTAGTGTTAAAATTGCTGTAATAATCTACAAGGTACCATTCTTTATAGAAACATTTCATTCATTCTTTGTTTGTTTGTTTGTTGTTTCTTTTTTTTGGTTGTTATCATGTTGCCTATGAAATTTGACAGATTTTTCCTGAATTTCCTGAGTTTCCTGAGTTGTTCCCATTTTTCCTCTTGATTCTGTTTTCCTTTAAGTGAGAGATTTATTTAGCTCCCAAAATCACATTTTCCATTTCTTTACTTATTCTCTTGTGTTTATTATTATTATTATTTATTGTATTGTTACAAAGTTCATGCACTTGTGTAAAATTCTTGCCTTATTACTGTCAAAAATTTGCAAATTGTTAATTGTTCTAGAGAGGGTGTGTACTATGTGAATTCTAATGTACTTATGACTTCCTTGGTTTTCATATTAGGTTGATATTTGTGAAAGGGAATTTAGAGTATCTAAGACCTGGGCCAGTATTCAATTCAAAACATGCATGAAGTAAGCATTTTACTTAGCATTTGGCTTGGCTAACTTAAATGGCTTAACTCGTATTCCCATCAAATCTAAGTATTTTACTTGAGCAAGCCTACTTTAAGGTAAAATACCATTGTGACATCACATATCAGAATAATGGGCAATAAATGTGTTGCATTTAATGCATGCCTACTGGTTTATAAACATGTGCGGAGCTTGTACTGCTCCATGTACATGAAAGCCACATACCTGCCAATCAAGTAATTGGCTTAAGTCTGCTAGGGAGCTGTCTTAGACTTCCTGTAGGGTAAAATACTTAGCCAAAATATTGCTTAAGTAATTTATCTCTGCTGAAAACTAAAGTAAAATACTCATATTTTGTACTTAAGTGTTGAATTGGATATGGGCCCTGATGTGCATCAATCAAATTAGCACATTTGTTTCTATCACTCTTTTATTTTGTTATTGTTTACCTGATCTTTTATTTCTTATCAAGAAGTGAAATAACCATGTACCATGTGTCATTACAATGACTGATTTTGTAGATAAAATGTGAAATATTGTGGAGCAGACCTTATTGCATAAAAGTTCCAGAAAATGTTGGAACTGGTGTTTTTGAGGTTTGGCTGTTCAACAGTTTGCTCAGATCCTGCTAGAATTGGGATGCCATCATTCTAACTTTTAATGTCAATTGCAATTGTATAAAGCCAAAGAAAACTTGTCAAATTGTGATGTTGGTCATGATGAGGTATCGTTTGTGGAGCTGTAAAACAGTTTTTAACAGAAATTTCGGTATGTATTGTGGCAAACAGTGCTAATATTCAGGTCCTGTGACAAAACATCTTGTAAATCTCTTGCTAGCAGTTTTTGGTCAGACCAAATGGATATTAGACCAAGTGACTATTAGACCAAATTGGGATTAGACAGTCTTGAATTAATAAATACCAAATGAATAATAACCCAAATGGACATTAGATGAACTGGCAGGTGGACAAATGGAAAATTATACAAAATGATCATTATACATGTACCACATGAAGAGTAGACAAAGTGAGAGTACATGTAGACAAAAAAATTAGACAAATTTGGGATTGGATGAAGTGGATGAAGTAGCATTAGATCAAATGGCAATTTGCAAATTGAGTCATATGTCCCCTAGTTTTTTTATTTTACAAGAAGTACGTGTACATATGCATGTACATGTACTTGCTTCTGTAGTGTCGCATGTGAAAGCAACTTTCAAACTGAACTCATCGACCTTTCTTCTTTTTTTTTCATTTGTAGGAGGCGAAGCCAGGAATAATAGAAATGTGTCTGCAATGCCTTCCATGCACTGTATGACCAAACAATGATCTGATTTTGAACGAAATTCCAATAGATGTATTATTAGACATGAAATTTGGATTTAAAAGAATTGCAAAAGCATAAAATTGAAATTTAAACATTCAAAGTCTTCCTGATGGAGGTTTTGAATAGTACAAATACTATTTTATTTGACATGAAAATTGAATTTAAGGGTATTGCTGGGTTTCCAATAAGAGGATAGGACGTTAACTGGAGGCCCCCTGTAGAGGACAGTCACTACCTTTGCACGTTTAGAACCCACTGCTTTATTCGAATAAGAGTAGGGGGAAACCCCGGTGTAGTGGTACACCTGCACATCCAAATCGGTTATATCAGGAGGAGAGACCTAAGGGTTACAGTGATTCAGTTCGCTTTTCCCCTCCCAGGCACAGGTGACGCCAAATACTTCATAATAATAATAATAATAATAATAATAATAAATTCGCTGCAAACAGGGAACAGTGTTGTGACTTGTTTGATATCACCCCGATTCAGAGCCACTTTGGCCTTCTGATTGATTGAGGGTCTACAATACCCGTCACTTACGGGGTTTTTTTTCTACTATTTCCATGTCTAGGATCATTGCAATATCTTCTGAAATCAGATCAGGGCCCTGTGCCTTAAAAATTGTTATCCATACATGCAACAATTGCAACAGATCCATGACAAATTTGCTCTCGGCCAATCAGATGCTACGATTTCAGTAGCTTATAACAATCATTGTGACTTGTTATTGATAACAAGTTTTATGAAACAGGGCCCAGGGTGAGATCATTCAGTGTGTGGTGGGCTAAGGCACCATTCATATTTTGTAAAGCTATGAGCTTTCTCTGAATTTCTGTGATTTCTTTGTGTACAACATGTATGTATGTTATGGGAATGGTAATCATTATTTTCCATTGAAGTGTGATAAATGACTGTTGAGAGAAGGAAAAAAAAATCCATTGTCTCCCATGGAAAATTTATATTAAATGTTATGAAAGTTCCTAATATTTGTGTTTTTGTGTGTTAATTCAGGGGTTGTAACTTTGCTTTGTTGTAAATAAGTAAATTGGACACTTGGAAACTGTATGAAAGTTGACGACGTTGTGACTGAAGGAGAAAGAGAGAGGGAGGGAAAGAGAGAAAGAGAGAGAGAGAACAGGATCCTAATTAGTGTGCGGTGGGCTTAAAGTGTTCCAATCACCCCCAAAAAGATATTTTGCGCTGTATGTAAGGGGTTCTAAGTTGCTATACTTTATTCAAAGTAGGAGCTTCAAAATTTTGATTCTATAAAGAGATATTGAAAGTTTAAATACACTGTAAATTAACCTTACAGCAACTTGTGAGTAGACTAGTCACCGCACATGTACGCACTAGCATAAAATGGGGCCTGCACGGAACCCAAGTCTGAGTTTGGTTCTGTGCGAAGTGGTTTTATGTATTCCTTTATTTTCTTCATACTCCTTCACCGTTAACCCATAGGTCAGTTAAAGCATTTTGAGGTTAATTTTATACATTTTAGCTGTACATACATTATTTTTGTACGTGATTGGTACACTTTAAATAGTAAGTAAACAAATACCGTTGGTGAAGGTGATGGGACAAACTATCACTTCCGAGGCGATCTGGATGTAGCTATCTTTCCGAAGCAAAGCTGAGGAAAGATAGAGTTATACATTCAGATCGCCGAGGAAGTGATACATGTAGTACGTCTCATCGCCTGAAATCAAAATGTGATTATTTGCTTTATATTACACATCTGGAACATTCAACTGATACGAGAAAGACAATTATTTTTATCTACTTCTCGAAAAAGACTTCTCAAAAGAAGTAAAAACCACCATAAACCGTATACCCCTACCTGGGTGCGCACAATTGTTTTATCATTTAAAGCGCGCGATTGGGCAATGCGCGCTTATTTTAGTACACCTATGGAGCTATTCGTAAAGGTCACGCACTTTTCATTTTGACTATTCGTAGAGGTCACGCACTTTCATTTCGCGCGTACCCAAAATATTGATAACGCATTGCGACTCTGTAATGGACTGAAGAGATCAGCGAAACACATAAGCACTATTCCGTCAAGGTCACGAACTTTTCTTCTCGGGTCGATTGATTGGGAGAACTACATTTTATCACGTGATTACCTTTTGAGAGACCAATCTAACAGCAAGATTCTTAGTATGTGAAAAATAACATGTTTTATTCTATGACTTGATGAGTTCCATTTGTCTTTTCTTACTCTCTTAAGCTCCTCCCTCTCTTTTTCTGTCAATAGGCCTATCTTCTCTCTTGTATTGTCTCTTTGTGTTTTGTCTCTGTATGTCCGGTTTGTACTATGTCTCTATTCCTTTTCTCTTCTACTCTGTATGCCTATCTTTACCTCTGTTCATCTCTGTTCAAGGGCCATATTCAGAAAAAAAAATGTTATCTTTTATGTTCACAGAACGATGTTAATCGTCATAACAAATCAAAATCAGGACAAGTCATTGGTTAATGATTGCGCAAGATGGCTGTGCTCACGTAAAGTTAACAGATACATCTGCGCAAGCACCAATGATTAGTTATTATTGCACGCAATTTCAGTTTGTTATGACAATTAACAGTTTTCCTTAACATGAAAGAGAACAGTTTTTCAGAATACAGCCCCTGGTGTATTGTTATGATTTATGCATTTTTATACATACAGGAAAGCTTAAGTACAACCAAACAAAAATCCTTTTTCTGAAGTTAAATTCCAATAAAGACGGAGCAGCATAAAACACAGATCAGTGTGATATTCAAATCTATTTTAATTTTGAAATGGAATCATTTCTCCATATTTTTTTGCATACAAGGAGCAACACACCACTATATCAACATTTTCTTTAGTCCTCTGAAACAGCTTCTGCAGGCAAAGTTAAGTTCTCATAAATTTTACAGATATACCATGTAGCAAAGCACCTTAAACCCTGAATTGTAAACTTGTGCTTTCAAGAAAGGAAAAAAATACCGGTAAGTTTGCTTTTTTACGGATAAAACAAAATAGGAGTGAAGTTTTTAAAGAGCCACTGATGTAAACTATTCACCATTTTGCAAATGAAATAGGAAATGAACATGATATGTACACTGGCTCAAAATAAAAAAAGACCTTTTAAAGAATGTATACACATTGAAATATCTTGCATAACTAAACATATAAATATGTTTACTTATCATATTTTTTGCTAAGAGTCAAAGGGCTCACATACAGGGCTAACATCCCAGCTCTTAACAGACAATATTCAGATTGCCCTTTACAAGAGAGAGAGAGGATAGCAAGTACTTTGCAGATGCTATCATAATGACATCTACAAGAAATCCTATATTACATTTTGGTAAGAGTTCGCTTTTTGCAACACACTCTAAAAATTCCTGCAGCCAGTAAGCTATTGGACAAAGAAAAGCAAAAACACCCCAAAAGAATGTCACAAAACATAAAACAAAATGACCGCTATCGATATGGTAATAACACAAAATGGAAGTTTGGAATGAATCATAAATCATGATACTTTGAAATATCTTTGTTTAAAACTTCATCTAGTTCTGTTGTAAGATTCAAAAACTTATTTTCCTATTTTCTGTATGTTTCTAAATCCTTCTGTGGTCACAAAAATTAAAACTTCATCTTTGCATAATTTCTTTCGTACAGTATTTTATTTACCTTACAACAGGCTGGCTACATGTTGGATAGATATGTGATGAAATAACACATCATCTGTTTTAGGTTTATACTTATTTATCATAACATAAATATGAATACACTTTCATACTCTTGTCAAACTATCATACATTAATAAAATCACAGTTCTGTTGTGAAGATATATAAGTGATAATGCGATGTGCTTTACAAAGTGTATACATCTGTGAATAAATTTCTTAAACAGTATCAAAATAATTACGCAGTGATTATGTTACGTTTAGAGGTGTGCAGAATTTAAAAAGATATACCATACTTTATATTTAAATGTATACATCAGAGTCAGTAGTTACTATTTAAATAGGAATTAGAATAAATTAGTAGGAAAGACATAGGAACATTGAAACAACATGAATTGGAGTTAATTTCAGCCATAGAGCTTTGTCAAATAAACAAATTAGAATGAATTGAGGCTTTATAGAGCATTACAAGTTATGTGAAGTTTGCATATAAACAAGTGACAAGTTCAAAGAAAAGAGCTAAAAATATTCATATATTTATCATCCTTTTCTATACAAATTGTTGAAATAAAAGGACCAAGTGTTAAAACATCTGTGAATACTTCAACAGATCTTCTTCTGTAACTTAACCAAATGAACCAAGAGGAATTTGGGCCAAAATATAATAAAAGCACAATATTGATAATAACTGGCAGTGACTTTGGACAACTACCCTTCAATTTCCTCTGAAGTACATGTACAAATATATCTAAGCTTTGAGCTCATGGTTTCAACATTTAAAAGAAAGAGAGAGAGAGAGAGAGAGAGAGAGATTCACATTATATGGGTAACTCATCTCTAACAAAGTTTCACTCATTCTTTTAGATCAAATGCATACATCTTTTAAAATGATAAAGATGCACCATCCCTCACACATCATGGAAACAAAAGTACACTCATGCCATAAAATGTCACAAAACTTGGACAAAATCTACCCTCTGATGTCGTTGAATGGAATACACTTAAGATGTTTGCATAGGATTTTTTAAAATTCGTTATAAAGCAATGTCACACACAGATAAAAAGACACCATCTCATTTATCATACACAAGCTTTCCAACCACCAAAAATTTGATACCCACATTATATGTACGCAAACAGTTGCTTAATAAAGCAAGTTCGATGCAATGCTTTAGGAGAAAAATGTGCATTTTAGCACAAAATGAAGTAACATACAAAGGTACCAGCATTGCGAAAATGACACAGAGATTGAAAATCCATAAATTTGTCGCCAATTTTTCTTTACATAGCCTTTTTTATATACCGACTACAGAACAAGAAAACTATGCATCCTTGATACAATGCCCAAGTGTGTCGTCATAAATTTCTATCACCTTTAAATTACATACTGTATACTATTGTCAAACCTTGTTTTGTGATAACCTGTATAATAAAGACCACCTTTACATCAATACCAGTCTATACACACCACATTTTCGTTTCCCTTGAAAAGGTTTTTTTCATAGAAATCTGTATCTAAGGCAACCTGTATAGAAGGACCACTTGTCATAAAGACTGCTCTTCTAGTTCTCTTGAGTGGTCTTTATAAGCAGGTGTCACTGTATAACCCTTTGAAAAACAGGTGTCACTGTCTGAAATATATTTTCAAAGATTGATTTAAAGGGAAGCTTGAGTTCTGGGAAAGGTAAAAAATGATTTGTGAGCTTTCTCATTCTTATTATGTTAGTTTGCAAGAATACCATAGTAGATATGGTCTGAAAAGGATTGCTCTTCAAATGCCCTCACATTCAAAATATGACAAGAAACAGCTGAAATGTTCGGGCAGAACATTTGTGTGTAGTCCCATATACATATTTCAGTGTGCAGTGCACGTGAATCTCAGCAGGATTGAGTCAATTTCTTATCATTTTGGTGATTCCAAAACCGTACAGCATACACCGATTCTTATGTGCTATATAATCAACCTTTCCCAATTGCTTTGAGACAGTTTCTTTCACAATTCAATCTTATGACCAGAACTCAACCTTATCTTTAATACAAACCGCAACGGAATACTGCATTGCAGTACACCAGAAATTCATTATTTCTAAGATGAAATGTTGCACTGAAAGGTCAATGCTTACAGTTGAATCCAATTAATTTCTTTCAACCAGAAAATTAAAAAACAGAATTAACTTCATGAAACAGAAAACATTTAAACAATGAAGCAATTGGATTTCAAAACAGTAAGGAATGTGTGCTTGGCACGATGTCTTACAAAGAATATGGAAAAGTATCAAGAAATATTTAGAATGAAAGGGAATGCAAGTTGTCTTAAAATAGGAATGACAAAACCTGGAAAATAACTGGAAGATAGGAACTGGAAGATACAATGTAAGTGTGTAGCTGGATATTTTAAATAATGCTGAAAAGGAGATAAAAATTCAAGAAAAGCATTTTTACCTCAACTGACACAAGTATAAGGATAACCTTTTATATTGCTTCGAAGAGCTTTAACATTCAAAGTTCTATGGTTGCTTTTAAAAATGAGGCTAAAAAAAAATCACACAATATTTGGTGTCACAACACACTTGAGTAATACATAGAATATAAATAAATACTGAATAAACATCAATGTTGGAAGTGCTTTTTCCAGAAGAAAAAAAAATTCCAATACAGAATAAGTACTAATCCTAAAATCATCCATAACTATGATAATATGAACAAAATACATATGTAGTGGTTACGGTAATCATAAAATACGCCAGCAAACTTACTGCACACTGCAATGGTCATGATCAAAGGAACAATATTATCACAATATATGTTATACATTTTCCTGTGGATCGCTGTGCAGCAAATAAATAAAACGAACATGAAAATTGAATACTTTTTTTTCTTACATTTTCTGCCAGTGGTTGTGCTAAAAGCACATACTTTACAGATACAAAATATATGCGTTAAGTTTATGAATACACACCTTTTCAAGTCTTCTAAATACATACAGCAACCATTTCAACAGACTTCAGCCTATAATTATCTGTGTGCTAATGCAAAAGATGGAAGATGCCCTGAAACTTTCAACACCAGATGAACAAAAAGGAGTGAAGTAATAACACTCCAGCAAGTTATGTATGGAAGTTTTCATTCCTGATATTTCATAAAAAATTTTGCACTGAATGCCATCAAAAAAAATTAACAGAACCTGCAAGCCTAATATATGATGATATCAACTATCTCTATAACTGTGCAACATACAAAATCTGCAAGAATCATCAGTCAATTTCTAGAAGAAATATCTGTCAAATAAAAAGTGGTGAACTGAAGTGGAGAGGGTCCATTTTTCCCTGAAGTACCTACCTTAAAATGTACCTTTCATTTTCTTGAAAATGAGGCAAAAATTGTTGAGTCTATGCATGTTATATGAAAATGTTATACGATAGTGATAGTATCTACCGTTCAGAAAATGTTATACTTTGTGGATAATGTCAGTATGTCGTGCCATAAAATTCACTTGCTAGTTCTCATTGTTATGGCATTCTTCTACACTAGGTTTTCAAAAACAGTATTTTCAGCATTTCATTTCACGACAATTATCTAACAAGATTAAGAAAAATCACTATTCATTTTATCAAATCTCAACCACTCATACCATAGTGCTTCTTCGTTGCTGTAACTTGGCAAACTTGCCCTGACATCTATCCTTAAACCAATTACCGGTAGACAAGTTATAGTAATAATTACTACTGAACAAACAAAGCATTCTGTTTATTGCAATTTGCTAAGCTGCTTGATTTTACCCGATTCAAATCAAATCCAGTAGAACTGAAAGTTTGAGTTGTAAATAAATATGAAAACGGAAAAAAAAGAACTAAAGATGTCAACAGGTCTACCACTTCACAAATTTATATATTATACCAGTATTCTTTCTATAGGAGCGAATCAATGACAGTTAAAGAGGGATTGTGTCAGCTCTTCAAACACAGATTGAAGAGTTATACTACCACAGTGTAACATTACTTATATACTGCCATCTCTCTCTGGCAGTTTAGTAACCTGTTTAATTTTGTGATGAAGCAGCTCATATTTGCTTTCTTGAAAAATGATTGGTCCCAAGAACATTGTAGAACAACAAACTGGTGATCATTTTTCTCTTTTGAGCTACATCGCAGTAATGCTGTGACGGACATCGTGAAGGACTTTCTACTACAGCAAGTCTATGTTTCAAAGTGCTCGCATGATGCAGCAACATACATCATGAAAGTCTGGTGATCCTTTCTTCTACAGCACAACTACGTCTCAAAATGCTTGTACAATGCTGTGACATACGTCATGACAGACTTCCAGTCCGGTCTTTCCATTTTCACCATGTCATCAATGTCCTTAAAAGACGAAAGAAGAAAGAAATGATTCCACAACAGAATTCATATAAATCACAACTTTGTTAACTTTTCTCCAACTTATTCCCTGCAACTTATTCTCTGCAAACTAGACATATCTGTTTATTCATCTATCCATTCCCAGTTATATTAGGATAAGCTTACCACATCATTGAAAGTTTTTCTTCAATGAGTGTCCTGTATTTATGAGGTATATCGTTCTTCTGTACTCCTGAATTTTTCATGTGATGCCTGTTAAATCCAGATCAAAAGCATGTAGAGCTACATTTGCACTTAACATAGCTTAAAAAGGAGCTCTTATTAAGCCAGAGGGCAAGAAATTTGATATCCCTTTTGAATATCTGATAAGAAAGCATGTTTGATAAAGTCATGATTTGGTCGTATCTCCAAATGACAGTCTACAATATCCCCAAATTTATATTTTATTACTCGTATGATAAGAAACATCATCCTGCAAGATTTTAACTATTTACATTTTCATATCTCATGATAACAAAATAATTTCTGAAATCAAGTCACAATCAGATAATGCAGTGATCTGGGCTTTGCTTACCAAAATGGATGATATCTCTATTGATTCTCCTGCTTTGAAGGCCACAGTAAAGTTCCTTTTCTGAAAACAGGAGAAATAACATAAAATAAAAGCGTATAAGGAGTAAACATAACATAACCATTTGCAAAATCTAAGACTGTCTATCTTCCACAGTCCATGACATTTTCAATCTGATACACTTGAAAAGCTATTGCATTTACCCTAGATTTTTTTTTTTTTTTTACTCTCAGAAACCTTAAAAGAGAATGAAACCCTGGGGAAAAATCATTTTTAATGAAAAGAGAGGATAGAAAGAAGCAATTTCAAAAAAGTTCCATCAAAATCGGTTAAGAAATGAGAAAGTTATGAAAGTTTGAAAAGTCTCAATTTACTTTCTATGGTGATCCTGAAATTGGCAATGTTGCTCCAAAATGACAGGTTTAGTAGGACAACTCTCCATATGTTTTGTACACAAAATTTCATATTTTCCCCATTATCTCTCAAGGTGCAGCTTGTCTCCTTCTTAGCTCAAGATATATCATGGAGAAATGTATTTGACACAACATATGTTGAGTTTACAAAAAGACAAGCATCATCTTTAGAGATAATGGAGAAAATATGAAATTTTGTGTAGAAAATACATGGAGAGTTGTCCTACTCTGCCTGTCACTTTGAAGCAACATTGCCAATGTGAGAATTGCCATAGAAAGTACATTGAGACTTTTCAAACCTCCATAACTTTCTCATTTCTTAACCGATTTTGATAGAACTTTTTTTAAATTGCTTCTCTCTATCCTCTCTTTTTATTAAAATGGATTTTCCCCCAGGATTTCATTCCCCTTTAATTTTGAAGGACTGTGGGGACAGAAATAAACTTGCACATTCAAAACCTCTGAGCTCCCCCTCCCCATACTACATTTTCAAGAAAAAAACACAGTTGGGTGGGAACTGAGATGGAAGTTATCAAGGAAAGAGATTAATATCTTGCAGAGGAACAGGAAAATGAGAGGATACAGTCGGTTCAGCCCCATAGGGATTACACGAAGGTCATAAGACTGAAGCAGAGGACATTATCATTTGGAGATTCTTTCATACAGTCTGCCAGAAATTGCTATTTAAAAACATATCCACAGATTTCGAAATGAGGGGCAGGTTCCTTTCTATATTGGGGGTAGAGTAGGCATAATTTACATTTATCGGGGTACGGTAGTCGTACACAGTACAGGGCCTTTCCAACTGTAATGATTTTTTTCCTGGCCAGTAAGGTTGCGTAGTTGCATTCACATCCCAAATGCCCCTGATAAATTATTAAAACCATACACCACATACCTAATATTGTAATATTGAAAGAAATTGCCTCATTTGAGATCAGGATGCATTTTGGAGGATTAATCTTGAAGATTGTTTATCAGGGTCCTATTATTTTTTTTTCAGTTGTGCTATTTTCTCCCTCCTCCTACCCAAATTAGAATCCAAAAATAAAATTCCAACTACAGAGGGGTTAAATCATCTACAGTGGAAGGCAGTTTAGGATGTCTGTGCTGAGATGAGCGAGAGTGGTCAGTGGCAATATCCCACTCAGGTGTCAGTGAATTACAGATTAAAGGGCTGAAGTTCTCTGAAATTTGTAGACAGCCTGAAATGGCCTACTAATAAATAAGCTGGCAAGCATGAAATCAGGTTGAATCTAGGCCACACTGATTATGCTCTGGATAAGGCATAATCATGTAGGTGGATATCAATTGACCTACTTGGCTCTTGGCATAACACCTTGAAGATCGTTCATTAATGATTGTGCCAAACACATTCTCTGACAATTGCTCCGCTATTTCGAACACTGAAGGCTCATTCACACGTGGCGCAGTAAAACGCTGCAGCAAAATAAAAACTATTCTACGTATAAATGAACTGCAAGAGGAGGTGAGAAAAAAAACATCTGCATGTAACAGAGGCCCCTAAGCGTATTCATTCATCTGTATGTTACAAGATACAGAAATATGAGGGGCAGTACAATCATGTCCTTTTATATTGTTTGTATGTTTTAAGATACGGCAAATGTGTGGGGCACTGCAATAATGTCCCTTTATTTTGCCAGAAGTGTTTTTTGTTTTGTTTGTTTGTTGTTTTTTTGTTGTTGTGAGGACGAGGAATCCACCAAATTGTAAACTTCAACCCTGAGCACAAACATCATCCTAACCCTAACCCTAACCCTAACCTAGAACTCTGTCAAGAACGAAGACCTAATTTGACAGCAGGGTTTAAATGAAGAGAAGTCCTTACCTTATCTTGATTGTTGAGTTCATTCCAGGGTATCATGTCAGGCATGTAGCTGTGTATGATAGCACAGAAGGCTAGACCGTCGTTCCAACTGCTACTGAAGTTCGTAACTTCAACACCCTAGAAGAAACAACAAAACAAGCACAAAGTGATAGTGTCATCTGGAGGGGCTATAACTCATATTACTGATATCAAAAATTGTAAAGTCCACAGTACCCTACAAGGTGCTTTACTCTATGAAGATTGTAAAACAATGGAATACCATCCGTTAACACGCCAACAAGTTTAAAAATATTTACTAGATATAAAATTTTCTAATACAACTTTTCAATCATAGTCTCCTTTTTAATGTTAGTTTTTCAACAGTGCTCCTTGATGTCTAAGTTTACAATTCATGAACCCATTTTCACAAAGACTTAGAACTGAAGAAAGACAAGCCTTTCAATGTCCAATAGAATTGGGCAGTATAACAGGCCTACAGGACTGAAAGAGTAACAGACAGGACAAGACAGTATCTCTTCCAAAAGCCAATTGGTTAAAAGGACTTTGATGAGTTTAAAGCAGTGGTCTTGACACTAGGAAGTCCATGGTGTGCATCCTGTGTATTTTTCTAAGGCATCAATCCTCTTTCATCTGGTTCCTCAGACAGGACCTAAAGCCATAGGTCTGCTGATTGCTATCACCAAGAGTCCTTGTAAGTACATAGACAGAGAGGAACCAAACAGAAACTTCACAAGGAGTCTAGAAATACTTCTGTCATCAGAAACTTATATTCCCAGAAAAGGATGAATACATAACTTGTACTGATGAAGCCATCAGAGTTGGTTCATGAAAAGCCCAATTTACTACCAACACTACCTCATACTACCATTACTACCACTTACTGTGTGATCAAAATAATATACATTCTGAAGCTATATACTTTCAAATCATCAGAGGATTCACACATGATTAAAGGTTGGAGAGTCTTGAAAGAGATCTGGGGCTTCACCTGATTAGTAATATATATATAATCTATAACATTGGAAAGTCTCATCAGCAATCACTAATTCAAGGTTACAATTGACAAATTGTTATGATTCTGAGCAATGGATCTTCCTATCCAGAACATTCTTTACTTCCAACTGATTCTAGGACAACTAACCCCCTGCATTATCACTCTCCGACAACTATCCCTATGACAATTATCCCCAGACAACCACCTCAAGGCAATTACCTCCTTACCTCCTTTGACACTAACATCCAGACAACTATTCCCCCGATAACTACTACCCGCAGGAGTAGGAAAGATACAAACGGACGACCATCCCCTAGGTAGTTATCTGAGAGTAATTGGTTAATTTTTGAAGGGCTACTTAGTTGTGTAGGGGGTGGGGGGGGGGGGAATTGACCTAATGGATAGTTGTCCAAGGTAGTTTTCTTGAGGGGTAGTTCACAGGTAGTTGTATAGGAGATGATACTGCAGGGGCACAGTTTGTCCTGTTACTCTCCCATATTTACCAGCTACTTACCTTATAGCCATGTGCCCTAGCCTGACACCATTTGAGTAAGGCATTTCTCTTGGAACCACCTCCTTCCGATTTGACTAGTATAGACAAAGGGTCTTTCTTATCTATTCCATCACTGCAGATATCAGACAGTAAAACATCACAATATTAACCATTTTGATACATTCAGAAAGTAAATACATCAGTAATTTCCAGAAGCAATTATGTGCATGAGTAAATCACCAACACAGAGTGCAAAAAAAAAAATGAAAATGGTCATTGAATAGTGATTGACTTTATTCAATGGCATCACTGATTTCATGTGCAGGTAATTTTATTTTTTTTACCTCACCATTTACAAAATTGACTTGTTTTGGTAAGGCAATCTGCTCAACTTTGAGTAATAAAACTTATATTTCATGCAAAAGATTAATTAGATCAAAATAATGCAAGAGCTGCTCGATTGGAAACAAGGAATTCTGTAATGAAATTCTATCATTTATGCTAAATAAACTTACGTTGTCTTCCTGGCAGTTGGTGACTGGTTTCCTACTGAGTCTCTTGGTGTGGGTGAATCACAGGAGTCCCTCATCGACGATGACGATGATCTCCGTCCTGATGAGATAGGCTCATTGCAAAGAGATTTAGCCCTTCTTGAGGTTGGCGACTCACTGGTATCTCTGCTGATGGGGGTGGAGCGTCTGGTTGAGAAGTCTCTGCTCCTGGTAAGAGCATCTCCAATCATCTGTCGTGCTTCATTGCGAGTTGCTGGTTGGGACCTGGAGCGACCGATCATGCTGTCATCAGTTGCCCGACCAGAGGATGCCATTGACAGCTTCTGAGAGTCATGCGTAGTGAGGATCGTGGTGGTTGCTCTCCTTGTGTAGTGGGGTTTAGAGTTCATACCCTTGGTTATTGCTATAGTGGTGTTCCTCCGCTCCATTGGAGGTCTGTTGGTGGTGAAGTTCATGGAGACAGGGGTTGTGGGGCTCACAGGAGCCTTGGGTGCATCTGCACCAGCATTGCTTTCCAGGTTCTTGATGATATTCTTCACAGAGACTTTGCCATTACTGAGGGTTTTGCGAGATGTGCTACCCCGGACAATATCCTTCTCTGAGGATTTCATGATGGCCTGCATCCTCTGGCGGATCTCATTCTCTGTGGGAGTGCTGCGGGGAGGGGCTGGAGTGGTAGGGGTAGGGGGTTTATGCATCCTCTCTATCTTACGGAGTCTCTCCACTTCAGCAGACAAGCTCTTGATCTGGTCACGAAGTTCACTTTTGTCCTTCTCTAGCATTCTCACCTCATTCTGAGCTTCATTGCGATAATCATTAGCAATCACCACAGCCTTCTGCAGATCCCGCTGGAACTGCACCCATTCTTCTGAATCACGAGCGCTAGTACGCTTCAGGTCAATTAAATCCCTACCAATGTTTTGTTTCTCTTCTCGCAGAGTCTGCACTGCCTGGTTAAGATCAGCAATAGTGCTAAGATGTTGCTGCTTATCATACTCTTGCCGCTCCACAGTCTCCTCCAACTCAATCACTGTGTCCTTAAGATTGATGACTTCTGTTTCCAGTTCTTGTTTCTCAGAGTCCAACTCACGGATCATTACTTGATACCTTTCAACCTGTTCCTCAAACTGATTCTTACTGGATTCATACTCATCTTCAATCCTCTCCAGCTCTTCCTGGAGTTTCTCAGCATGGTTATTGCTTTCTTCCAAGGCACGTGCAAGCTCCTCACACCTAGATTCTGCTGTGTCCTTTTTCAGTCGTGCATCCTCCAACAGCAGGGGAAGGTTCAAGCTACCCTTGGGGTCTGAGTACCGGAAGAGTTGATTCAGTTTGTCCTTTTCAGCCCTCAGTAGGGTTTCACCCTTCTCTCGCTCAACTTGCAAACTGGACAACTTGCCCTTAAACACTGTTATCTCTTGCTCAAGAGATTGCCTTGCAGCAAGTGCACCTCTTAGCATGCTCTCCATTTCCACTAGTTGATACTTGAGCTTATCTACTTCTGACTGAATCTCACTATTGTGTTCCTTTAAAAGATTAGTGAGCTTCTCCTGCTCTTCTTTACTTCTGGCAATTCCTGAAGCCTGGTCTGACACAGCAGTTCTTGAAGAAGGCACAGAGTCATTTATTTCCTCCAAATCATATTCTATTTTGTGCTCATCACATATACCTTTCAAATGTTGCACAGACATATTCAGTTTCTCTGTTTTGGACATTTGTCTGTAGAGGGCTTCAATGATCATTGACTTCTCCTCACCAAGTTTATCTGTGTCTAAGGTGAGGTCTGTCACCTGATCCTGAAGGTCTTTGAGTTCTTGAAGTGTTGCTTGCAACTCCTCATTGACAGTATAATGGTTTTCCTCCATCTGCAGAATCCTGTCATGCAGGTTTGCCATTGATCCTTCCCCATCGCTGCTCAGAATATCCCAATTGCCATCGGACATGTTTGATGGCTCATCTGGAAGAACCACCGACCCATCTGATGATGATGATGGAAAGCCTGGTAAGACCAGTTCTCCGTTATGATCAGCTATGATGTAAGATGAGTCCCTGGTGGATGATTCATCCACAGCTTCTGCTGCTCCACCTTGCACACGCTCTTCCAATCCAGCATTCCCTTCCAGCCCCAGGAGAATGGCCTTCTCACTATCCGTCTTGGAAGCCTGTGTCTCTGAGTCGATGGTCTTGATGCGGTCTTTGAGGATGCGGTTCTCGTGGCGCAGGATCTCCATCTGTTGTCTCATGAAGTTGTTCTCCTGCTGGGTCTGCTGGAGAAGCTCCTGGATCTCGTTCCAGCCCTGCTGGTTGGCATCGTTCTTTAACGGCGCCTGAGTCATGGTGGAAGAAGCGTTCTGCATCGAGGCCGATCTCTAGAAGTCTTCTGCAGGATGTGTGGACCCTCTTATGAAGGCTCCTGTCAACTCTTTCATCTAGCTACAGCAGCATCATTAAACTCTGCAAGCCATGTCTACATCATATGTCCTGCAAAGAGAGAGAGAGAAAAAAAACACATACATGTAATTAACAAGACCAACACGATGTACCACATACAATGTACCAAAACACTATCGATAGCTATCCAGAAATAGTTCGATATGAAGAATATATCCTTACATGGACTGGCATTCCTCCAAAATTACACATTTCAATAGGAACAGGGGCAAACAGAAGAGAATGTATAAACGTATACATGTAGAAAGAGAGATGAAAATTTAGACTTCATGAACTTAGAGCCTCCAAATGAATTACTACACCAGAGAGACAGTTTTTTTTTTAATTTGTCTAATTAGAACTGTGTGAAGAAATTACCTTAAACTGATAATAAATAATTTCATCATTGAACTAGATTTTTTTATTAAAACATATAGATTCTGAAACACTGTCCAAAATAATCTTGGCAAAGTTTAGGCAAAAACAACATTCTCCACCTTTGTCCTTTTTTCAAAATGATGTATTTCTCTCTCTACTGTGATTCCACACACCATGCTTAGACGATTTTGAATGCATGATTCATATCCAAGGCAGGAAAACAAAATGGGGCATTGCTCAGGATCCCAAGGGGTGACAATATTATTCTTAATGAAAGTTTTAATTCAGCTTGGGAGCTTGTCATTTTGATAAGCTCTAAAGGGAACACATGCAAGTTAGAAAGAGCCTGTAGTCTCAAGCTGATAGGAAAGAGTAATTTCTTCAATAGCGAACTTCATGCTCTTCTATTTGAGTACCACACACTAAGCTAATTTTACCCCTGCAAGTCTCTGGAGAAAGTGATTCAAACATTCCTAAACTTGAATGTTAGTCACCTCAGGGTACGAACAAAATGTCCTATAGCAGGTTCAGAGGTGAATGCAGGTTTTTTTTCCAGAGTACAAGTAACCAACCTATTTCAAGTTTGGGGAATATGCCAATGAATGTTTCAGTAAGACTGGGGTTTGCCATGGAGCAAAGGTTTGACTAAATAATTTTCATCAAGATTATTTAACATTAACAACTTTGACAAAGAGCATGACAGTACTGTGGAAATGTGGAAAGTCCTTCAAAATATTTTTTCAATTTCTCACATGTAATTAACGTTTCCCTTGAGAGTACAGGGGGTGGAGAAAATGACAGGTACTCAACCCACTTGGGGTTATTCCCAAATAGGAACTGTGAAGTATCAAAATTGGAACTGTCTCAATCGATTGACTTTCTTCCCTGTACCTACTATTGGTGCAACAGTCTATGGTATTAACAGTTTTATCATAAAAGTAAATTCCTTTTAAATATTAATTGATTCTAATAAAAGTTTCAATAGTTTGAAACTTTAAAATAGGTTTCTACAAGATGTGGGGCTTCTTCTAATATACATTACTTTTGATCTTTCTTCTTTTTTTTGGTGAAAACATTTGATTTTTCTTTATGATGTTGTTTCAATTTTATAATGTATTATAATACCTTGTGGAAAGCAACATGCAGAAGTAACAAAACAGAAACTGACAGATTCATATTACAGCTCTGTCCCTGGGATGCAATCAATTACCTCAGTAATGGGAGAATAATGGATTCCATCAAATCAAAAGATGAACAATTAAAAAGGGTGGAGCAGAGTATGCAATTCCTTAGGGAAAAGCTCTTCCTTTTAAAATCATCCCTCAAGGAGGAAACCACATCAATCTGGTTTCAATTCTATCCATGCACTTTCATGAAATTGTGTTTGAAAAATAAACTCCATGCACACTAAGCACTATAGTACTATATAACTGATATTTTCAGTTCAATTCTGCATCATGATGTACATGTACATGTATACCTGCAGTACATACATGACTCTCTGAATGAAATTTGTAATCTGCTAGTATTATGATAGCGAATGACGTTGATTTCATGCCTGTCACATGCAATCTCTCGTGTAACATTTGATAGACTGGCACGAATCCCTCGTTTCACCTGTTAACTATACAGACACTCATATCCTGAGGTTCATGCTACATAGAAAGGTTAACTAATTCCCCAGGAGAAGTCTTAATTTAGGCAGATCCCGAAATGTTCGGCAGAGATAGAGTTCAAGAGACAGGCAGCCATGCAACTACATGTAGAGATTCCAAGAGAGAGAGAGAGAGAGAGAGAGCATGAGAAGAGAAAAATAAGATACAGCACATGTATGTGATGAATAAATTGAAGAGTAAAAGGGCCATTCTTTGTAAAGTGAAACTTTCGATCACACACATAACCATTGAATTTTGCCTCATGGCCGGAAAATCAGACTACATTTTGTTAATTTTTTTATATTACCAGTTTCTTACACGAAAAAGATTTCCTTTTCCTTGACAAGAAAAAGTCATTACCCAATCATCATGTTTTTACAGAGACATTTAAAAACACCCTTTTTTGAGTGGTCACACACGTGAGCGACCGAATTTTCACCTCTAAAAGAAAAGAATGCTCACTAATTTATGGAAAATTGCTTTCAAACAGTTCAGAGCAATCCCACTATACAGGAATGAAAAGTGAAAACTTGCACTCCAAGGGAAATAAGAGAAAAGTAAGTTTGAATACCAACAAGTAAGACCCTTTCTTGTGCGAGGTCACACACGTGACGGACCTAATGTTGACCTTTGAAATCAAATGTTGTACTCTCATTTAAACTAATTACCCTTCATCTGTTGAGTGTAAGATTGTTATTCAAATATCCAAAATCAGAGACTTCTACTACACGACAAATACTGGAAAATTAGGTTTAAATTAACTATTTTTCAGGATTTTGGTCACATACGTGACTGACAATGGCCCAAAAAAGAGAAAGTTCAGGTACATTTGGTCTACAATAAATTAAAGTTTCAGAGGAAAAAAGAAACAGGCAGTAAAATATAACATCACAACTAATACTTTGATGAATTGTGCAACAAATAAAAAACACTTTTCCTGATGCAGACATTCTAAACATATATTGGCAGTGTACACATTTACAAGCAAAACTTACCTAACAAATCAAATCGTACCTTCTAAACACAGTGTACTATGTGTACATGTAAGTTCCAAGGCTCACCAAAAAGGGACAACTAAATCACGTTAAAAGGGATGCGTCCCTTACCACAGCAAGTAAAATTGTGAAATATATCCTGAGAACTATTGTGCCAAGAAATATTACAACATATTATGAGGTTAGCGACCTTTATGTTATTACCTTGAAAAGGTATTAAAGTGAGAGCCTTTTTATAGACAATTATCTCACGTAACACTGTAAACAGTCATTAGTCAACAGAGAATTGGGCATCCACAAACTGTGGACGATTTGGGATAAGACCTTTTCATTTCATTAACTTTATCTGAGGGAACATTTATCATTGAGCTGCTAATCAGCATGACATCTGTTTCCACTGACATCTCACGAAACGACAAGTAAATAGCTTATATGTTTTCACACAACTTGCAGAACTTTTCAAACTTTCTCTATTTACAAACACTGCAATAAACTGTACAGTTTCAAAATCAAGGAAACGGACAAAGTGCTAACACTTTACAATTATGTTAGGATATATTCTAAGGCAAACACATGTTACCCATTAAAAATATTGTAATTCTTTACTACTTCTACTTACTTGTGCCCCCTTAAAGGGGAAGTTCACCCTGAAGATTACTTGAGTTTAAAAAATGCAGAAAAAATAAAGAAAAATATTGGCGAAGGTTTGATGAAAATCGGTCAAATAATAAAAGAGTTATGAGTATTTAAAGTTTTGGATTCGTGACGTCACATGCGAGCAGCTGCCCATTGGTCATGTAATAAATATTCCATATATTCGCATTTTTTTTTACGTTCCACGATAAATTAATATTGTTTCTTTTCAGAATCTAGTATTGAATAACATTTCTGACAATATATCAAATGCACAGACGAAAATATTCTAAATTTTCTGAGAAAACTGTATTTTATGGAATATTTATCACATTACATAATGGAGGAGCTGCTCGCATGTGACGTCACAAAATCAAAACTTCAAAAGTCCATAACTCCGTTATTCTTTAACGGATTTTGTCCAAACTTTCGCCAATATTTTTCTTTATTTTTTCTGCATTTTTTTTAACTCAAGTAATCTTCGGGGTGAACTTCCCCTATAAGAGAAGAAATATGGGAGAATCTGTCTACAAAGAAGCAGAAGGGCATTAACTGCATGTAAAATGACATTAGCAAACACTCTTCTAGCTTTCAATAGGCAATTTTTCTTTAACATGAAAAGCCTGCAATACTATTTTGTAACAATTGTAGAACAAAGACATCGAAACTCACACAGCCACTGTAGTTGGGGTTTTTAAAGAATTGATTGAATTAAATCATCTTAAAAGTTTAAAATCATTGTATTAGATTGCTGAAAGTAAAAGCGAAAGCAATATCATAATACACATCACCTCACATGCATGTACAGTTGAGTTGTGCAATATTTGCCTGTTTGCTGATAGTGCATGTGTCATGTGAGACAAGCAAACTAAAACAATATCACTAATGTTTACTGTATTCTGAATCACCAACAAAGATTCAAAGATAGCATCCTGTGATTAGCAATAATCAGTCAAATCTGTATGTATCATATGACAATCTTCATGTTTAGAGTTACAGCTTCGAATACATTTTTAAGTGACCTTTTAAAAAAAAATAAAACATGGATCAAGAAAAATGCTGTTTTTCTGAAAGTGTTATCGAGCATATACACTGGAAGAAATCACAATAAAATCAGAGTAACATTGTATGGAATTATGCAAAGATTGAAGATTGAATTAAAAAATTGATCTGATATACATGTAGCTATGGATTATAAAAAGATTATTGAAGGTATGATAGAGTGTAATGATGACTACATAAATGTATATGTAGTTGATAACAATGTATCATCAACCTACATGTACTAATATCTTTCCTTTATATCAATTAAAAAGAACATGTACAATTTTGTGGACATCACTTTAGACCAAAGCCTCAAATTCGCAGCATTCTAAAAATTTATATTAAAAATACAGTCGGGTCTGACAAACGATGGATCTACATTGTACATGTACAAATATAAATGTATTGATGGTAATCTTGGCTGCATTTGTTCTTTCTATTGTATTCATGGCCTTCCAATGCTAATCTCCATACTGAAAGGGGATTTTATTTCATTTAATCTGACTATATTGAGGAGGAGGTATAATACCTCAAGCTTTCAATCTTGCCAAAATGAAGAGGATTAGCAAGTGAGGATCTCGACAAAACTTTGGAATACATTGAACACTTGATCAACGATTGTATGCATATCAATTATCATGCCAAACTGTGTTAAAGACGTCACATGAGGCACTCACGTGGGGAAAAATCATTTGGAGAATGCCAATTGTGCAATACAATAATGAGGAGCAATGTCAGCACTCCATCCCCTGTTATAATGAGGGTGTCATGTCAGAATTTGCATTTTGCTGAGAAAGCTTTAGCAATTCAAAATTTGTTGTTAGAAAAATTTGAGACACTCCTGCTTTTATATGATGTAGCCAAATGTGTAGTTTTGTAATACATGTATACATGTACATGTACATAGACCACAGCTGCACATACATTGTACATATAAATACACAATTTAGCATTTAATCTTTATGCTAGAGTCATGTGTGTATAAAAGCATATAATCTTGCAGTGTACATGTATGTTGATCCAGTATAAATCACAGGGTAGATTTTCCATAATGAGCACTGATTATTGATTTCTCTATGGCTCTACGTTATGCCTAGCCTCTAGAGGCAGAAAACGGAAGATCCATCAGACATTGCAGGCAGGTACATGTATATTATACTCCAGTACCTGTATACATGCATTGCATGTTTTATTTTCAACAAGGAACTGATGAGTGATTTTATACTTCCACTGCTACATTAACGGTTAAAAAAAAAAATAATAATAAAAATTTTTTAAAAAATATATATATAGGCCTGTTTATCTACTCAACACTACTGACTCACTACCAAGTACCAGCCAGAAGGCATTTTCTTTCAAATATATCATTTGTAAAATCCCCCCCCCCCCCCCACACACACACAAAAATCAGAACAATAAAATATTCAATTCATAAAACATCAAATTATAACCTTGGCCTATTTTCTAGATGCATCAGTGCCTTGGTCTAGAATACTCTTGACCAAAAATATCGGCCTACATTTTTTGCAAAGCTCTGTATTAATTGTGAATTCATAAGAAAATGACTAAGGCCTAATTATCAATTCATAAGAAAATGACAGGTGCATACAGGTATATTTCCATGTACATCTTGTTGGCATATAAGTAACGCTAAGTCAAATCACTTACCCGTTACATAATTGCAAGTCCATGTAGGCGCTTATAGCTACTAATTTATTTTAAGTAAATGAATAATACCACAAATAAAATTGAATACAAAGGCCCATGAAGTGCATACCAGTACTCACAACAGCAGATTGCCCTAAGGTCCTGTATGTATATGCTGAAGTGCAAGTGTAATGCAAGTGGCCTAGCTAGCTGTTCAAGTAATCCACTTACAGAGGACCTCCCCACAAGCAAAGGAACCTGGCAATAAGAAGAATTACTCTACTGCACACAGTTGGAAGGAATTAAGACGACGGCCGCTTTTCAAGCCACAGACAAGTTTCAAGGCGAACTCACATGCACTGCACAAGCTTCGTATACCGACATATCATCCAGTAGAATGAAGTATTAATGATAAACAAGTGAATGAGTAAATTACGCAATGCGTAATAAATGTCCCCGCCGGAAGTGCAGATCTGTGGAAATTAACTAGCCTGAACCTTAAAACTTCAGTGAAAAACTTTAGTGAATAAAATAATAATGTTACTGCATGCAAAAGAAGAGAATACCAACAATGCATGTATACAACTGAAATATAAAACATGAAAACATTATGAACCTTCAGCCATTTTGAATAAATTTGCATAAATTTGCATGAATAATGAATTTCAAAATTCTGTGTAGAAGTTTGGAAGCCCCCACCCAGCCGTATCAGATAAAACAATCGGAATAAAAATCCGATGTGAAATAGAGGAGAAGTAGCATTTTTCGTCAATTTTGAATAAATTTGCATAAATTTGCATAATTAATGAATTTCAAAATTCTGTGTAGAAGTTTGGAAGCCCGCACCCAGCCCTATCAGATAAAACAATCGGAATCAAAATCCGATGTGAAATAGAGAAGTAGCATTTTTTGTCCATTTTGAATAAATTTGCATAAATTTGCATAATTAATGAATTTCAAAATTCTGTGTAGAAGTTTGGAAGCCCCCACCCAGCCCTATCAGATAAAACAATCGGAATCAAAATCCGATGTGAAATAGAGGAGAAGTAGCATTTTTCGTCAATTTTGAATAAATTTGCATAAATTTGCATAATTAATGAATTTCAAAATTCTGTGTAGAAGTTTGGAAGCCCCCACCCAGCCCTATCAGATAAAACAATCGGAATCAAAATCCGATGTGAAATAGAGGAGAAGTAGTATTTTTCGTCGATTTTGAATAAACTTGCATAAATTTGCATAATTAATGAATTTCAAAATTCTATGTAGAAGTTTGGAAGCCCCCACCCAGCCCTATCAGATAAAACAATCGGAATCAAAATCGGCCAAGAAATGACGGAGAAGTAGCATTTTCTAACATTTGAGCACACACGGACAGACGGACGGACGGACAGACGGACACACACACACACACACACACACGCACACACACACACACACACACACACACACACGCACACACGTACGGAGCCCGTTTCATAGTCCCCTCGCGAACTTCGTTCGGCGGGGACAAAAAAGACACCAGTCCACTAGCCACAATAACAAAATAAAGAAAACAGAGGAGCTACAACTTGTTCAGTTGAGGAAGGAAGTGCATGTAGGGAGCATTTTTTTTTTTAATAAAATAAATGTTTTTGCATTACCCTAAGATGCTATTTGTAGTAAGTCTAAAAATTATAAGAAAATAAAATTCAAATGTGCACAAACATGTACAGAACATGTTCCTGAATGCACAAAATGTGGTGTGAACTGTAATCATCCAGAAATATAAGGCATATGATCTGGATTTGAAGGGGTCTGTTCCTAAAGATTTAGTAAAGATGTAGTAAGATTGAGTCAATCTGACTGACTTCAAAACCTGTACTATATATGGAATTTTAAAAAAATATACATTTTGTAAAAAAAAAAATATCACCAAAATTGTATTGCAGCATTGCTCCGAGACTATAAAGCGTTAGTCATCCATGGGGACTCCCTGGTGTCAAGCACAATTATTTTTATTCCACTCAGGAAAAAAGTGACCCACTACTGACCTACTCAGATCAAAGGTAGCAGCAGCAGCAGTCTCACCCAGGTACACCTGTACCTGATTGAGGAATCAGATACCCCTGTAATTTTTTTCCTTCTTTTTTTCTGGGCAAGTCCAAGGTATGTCCCATATGTCACCGAGTATTATAGAATACTATTGTAGAATTATGAACATAAATTGGCAAAAGAATATAATTTTACTTTGATATTTTGTGCGATCCAAGCTCCGAGGACGGCTATCAGCTTGATACTGTCACCAAATAGACTAATATCTTATATGGAACACGATAGCTGGAACTTGCCCTTCTAGTATTATGTGCATAATGGGTTGGAGAAGAGAGAAGGTTCCTCCCCCCCCCCCAACAAAAAAAAAAAAGAAAGCAAAAGAAATAGTCCTAGAAGAAACGATGTCTGTAAACCGATTGTATAAAATACATAAAACATCTGGAAATGATAAGCCGAGTCCAGTTTGGTGCTGAGGTAGGCCTTAGAAATAGAATTTCGTTTTCCATTGATGTAAATATCATGACAAAATAACTTTCCTAACCAACGGAATAAAGCTGAAAGAATATTGCACAAAATTTTAATCCTGATCAGATGAAATATGCTCTTCTTGCATAGCAGCAGCAGCAGCAGCATTGCTGCTCTCGTTACAAGATGTGCTTCATTCCTGAGGTGTCTAGATTCTGAACTAATCCATGTCTGCTATCATCGTATTCCTCTTATTTCTTCCCTTCTATGCCCGGAGGCTATTTATGGAATGATAATTGACATATTTTGAGTTGATCCCCGGGAAATTTTTGGATTCTGACATTCTTTCCTGTCCCCGCAGCTACTGGGTGGAGTACTTTCACTCCCCTTGATATCTGGGAAGTTCAGAATTAAAGATCAACTCTATGTATTAAACACACTACCATCATAGAGAGTATGTGTCTGGTGCACCACATGCATGTTTCTGTCCAAGAGCAACTGTGTAAATTTATAAAGTAACCCCTATCCCCCCCCCCACCCCCACACCCATATACCTGGAAAGTTAATAATAAAAAAAAAATTCTTAAAATATTTTAGAAAATTATCAATAATATGAACTAAAAGCTCGTTTGAATAGGATCACAAGCTTTTAACTTTAAATGAAATTCAACTTTTATTACCCGTCCTTCCCAAACCCCATCTGAGTACAATGCAGTACAAAGCAACAGGCCCACATCAACAGAATGGAGGTACATTGTACATGTAACTTTGGGTGTTTGTATTTGTAAGGTCCTAAAATATCTCCATCATATTCATTTATTCTCAAGTATGAATTATCATCATGGGTAAAACTCAATTTCTACTTTTAATGGTTTTGGGCAAGCTTGAATAGAAACCATATAAGATATTTCAAACTTTACTTTCATTCAACTGACAAATACCATTTCATTAATTCCTAATATCTTTACTAAATTCTACATAACCTTTAAAACCAGCACCCAACTTTTCAATACAACTTTGCATACACTAATTACATGCTGTATGGAGATGGTATTAATAAAAATATTTTGAATATCATGAACTTACCTACCACACATTGTCCCAATAATCTGATAATGCAAACACAAATGCTGTACAAACATATTTTGACCCAAGTGTTTGTAATTGCTATGCAAGTTTGTTTTCACGGAGACTGTTGAGGAAGCCATAATGAAAAATAATAATGTACATGTACATGTACATGTTTGATAACCAGTGACTTTTTAGGGTTTTTTTTTGTTTTTTTTGTTTCATTTCTAGATACCCACATGAGTAAATGTACCATGTCGGGGAAAAGCCCTACAAACCACAACAAATGACATTACAAATGTCAATGTGTAGTCCTTGAATATTATCAATCCCAAAGCAATAATGAGGTAAAATATCACATGAAAACCACAAACAAGGTCAACTGCCCAAGAAAAAAGACAACACAATATGAACATACACGTACACTAAGACCCCGTTCTCACTCACTTTTGAAAGTGGTCTTAGTTAGACCGCTCCAGAGGAACGGGTCTTGAGGAACGGTTTGCTAGCGTTCACACTCCGAGCAGTTTTTCTCACTCAAACCGCTCCACGATTCAAAGTGGCCTTGTTGCTATGGCAGCTCAGGTCAGCGGGTCAAATTTTTCGCGCGGAATACAAACTGATGTACCGTAGCGTGCCTGCCGGCTGCCCGATCGATTGCTTTTGCTTTTTTTTCCGCGCGGAACGTCACTAGCTCACTTCCGGTTGAAGTACGCTTTCGTTCACATTGCACGTTTAGAGCGGTCCATACCGCTCTTAATAAGACCCGTTCCTCAAGACCACCTCCCCGAGGTGGTCTTCTGGAGCGGTCCAGAAGACCACTTCCTGGACCACTTTGACCGTTCACACTCACCTAAGAACCGTTCCTGAGGAACGGGTCTTAGATAGACCGCTCCAAAAGTCCACTTTCAAAGTGAGTGAGAACGGGGTCTTACATACTCTTTTCCCAGAAGCAAATTTGTGTTATGTGTGAGTATTTCCTCCATGTATCATAGTTGGATTTATACAGACATTTTATTTGAGGATACTGATAACTGAATACTAACAATGACTTATCATTTTCCTGAAACTTATCTATACATGTATACACAATTGTAAGATACAATTAATGTACATGTACATGAATGCCTACACTAGTGTTTCACATTTCACGCAAAACACGTTTCAACTTTCTCCTGAAGTACCATGAAATGCCTTTCCTATCTGTTCTTTTTTTCAATTTTTTCTTTCTTTTTTTTTTCCCAAAAGGAAGTACTTTAACCAAATGGCACTTGTCTACATCCTATTTTTCAGTCTAGCCGGCCAGGAAAGGATAAAAGCCAGCAGTTGACTGGACAATGAACCGGTCATTCAATATTCATCTACCAACATGATGTTGGTAGAGGTAGAAAAAGGTATTATTAAAGTCAGAGCCTCTTTCAAAAGTACAAATAGTGACAAAAAATACACAGAAGCACTGAATGATTTAGCTCTGGAAAACTAAAAAAACAAAAATCTCCAAGAGGAATGTCATTAAATTGTGACAAATCCAAAAAGAACTCTTGTAAAAACAGTATTTTTTTCCACCAGGTACAACACATTTAAACCATGCATACCAAAGATACAAGTACACTTTGAATTGCAAATTTAAAGTCTAGGTATAGGCCTAAAATTTAAAGTCTAGGTATAGGCCTAAAATTTAAATTTATGGCTTTCATGTACATTTCATGTACATATGGCACCACAAGACGTACCAGTACATGCATGTAGATGTTACAGACAGGTACAAAAGTTCAGTGTTCCAGTTTTGCATCTATTTTGTTCCTAATTGTAAGCCTATTAAAATAAGCAATACAACCAAATAAGGAGAAACAAAATACAATCATTGTCCTAAATATACATGTACTCAGTCTAAGATGCAAGCTGTTTCCTTCTGCTGAAAAACAAGTCCATATTCAGAATGTCAACCTCCTGCTTCGCCGAAAATTGTGCAATTTAAAACTTGTGTTTACCTGAGTGGCTTTTCCACAAAGCAAATGATTTATACCTGTCTCAAAAAGACATTCTAACCACAACCCTTACTCTACACCACATACATGCATGATCCACCAACATCCTGTCCTCACCGTTGTTAATTTGCGTACCCATGTACTGTTTAAATGTGTTGTTGTGGTGTACAACCCCTTTTTTGTATGTTTTCCTTTAATATCTAGGATTGATCCATCTATGATGGAAAGAAAAGACAGCAGTCTGCAGGAGGAACAATGTACTTGTCTAGTTGTAAATCTTTCTGATTATCTTCAACTTTGACAGAGAACCTGACCTCCCAGAATTGGGTCACAGAGATCAAAAACTAGTATGTCAGGGTGAGTGACTTGAAGGGCTTGAATCTGATAGAGAGGAGGCAACCAACAAAAAACTCTTCGCGACAATGAGTGAACTCGGTGAAAATATGTTTTTGTTCATATAGGTCGGCCTTTTATATTTTATATTGCAGAAGTGGCATTTTCAGGCAAATTATAGCCTTTGTAAAAAAAAATTTCCAGAGCTTATCTCTCTCAGCTCCCACTTATAATTTTTTTTCACTGGGTGAACTTGTGAACCCAACATACATGCAGTCTACATGTAGCACTGAGACCACAACCCTTGTGGCTTTCAATGATAATCATTTTCAAATTTAAAATAACATTTTAATCAACACTGATGCTGTAAAACATATATATCTATTTCAGGATACCAAATGTTGGCCATAAATACAATGTGGGGCTAAAGGCCCTACAGTACAACTTACTTTCAGCATTTAATTTTGTATCTCAAGAAACAAACAAAAGGATATTGCCAAAGATTGCAAACTCATATTATCAAGCTCTACACATTCGAATCAAATATCAGTGAATTACATGTACCCCCTTAAAAACCTACACATGTATCAGTGTAGCTTTGTTAAATTGAACCCCCCCCCAAAAAAAAAAACAACAACAACAAACAAACAAAAAACAATAAACAAACAAAACAAACAAAACAAAACAAAAAAAAAACAAAAACAAAACAAAAACAAAAAATAACAAACAACAAACAAACAAAACAAAACAAAACAAAAAACCCAGTATGTATTTTTTTTTTTTTTTGGGGGGGGGGGGGGTCCAGTGACAAAAATATTAATCTAATATCTGTGACTTGCTCTAAATAGCTACATGTACATACATGTAGATACATGTACATGTAGCTGGTCCTCCTTCCCCTGGGAAATCACTGAATATTTTAGGACTAGGTTCCTGACTGAAGTTAACTGAAGTTAGTTTTGGCCAGAGTTCAAGAGGAAGGGTAATCCTGGGGATTAGCTGGCTTTCATTTGAGACAGGGATGACAAATTATAAATCATCATCTTCACTGTGTGATGTATACATATGTACAAGGTAGACCGACAGCATAGCACCAATGTGATTTACAGCAAAAAACAGTAATCTCTGAGGGCAAATTTAGGAAAACATAGTATTTCATATATGCAAAACATTTTAGAAAAAGAGAGGAATATAGGATTCATAACGTTAGTTTGCACAAAAAAAAAAAAAAAAAGAAGGAATTATTCCTCCAAAATAGGAACAGTTTGCAGCTATGCATAAGACTACAATTTGGACAGAGTTTCTTGGCTGACATTATTTCGTTTCTAAGTATACTATTAACCAGGCCTGAATATATTTCACTCGCATGACTTCTAATAATGAACTTGAATAAAGCTGGCACACAGGCACAATTTTTTTTCTATTTTTATAAATTCATTATGAAGCCAGATAACACCTTGACAGTTCTATTGTTTTCCCATATGCACTTGGGCCAGAAGCTTGTCAATTGTTTTTTGTTTGTTTTTTTCACAAGATTAGAGATCTGGATGAAAGTGTTGCATAGAATACAGCAATGTAAATTGTGCATGTACACTCTACATGTATGTGGAGCCTATGGCTATGTATCTGACGTAAAGATTCACCTTTATAAAGCTACATTTACAATGTAGGTAGTGATGTTTTGATAGACAACAGCAAAAGAAACTTCCAGCTCTAATGAATTGATTTCCTTTTGTCATTCTAGAAAAAAAAATAATTGGGAGGTGATTATTACACAGGGAACTCATTATGATTTTGGAATACTATAAGCCATTGTAACGTAGAACGTACTTGTGCACATATAAGTGTCAAGTTTCCATGACGAAGTGAAAATATGGCACAGGGCAAGAAGGTGAAAAACATAAAGGAGAAAGCTGACTGATATTTTACACCCAGGACCACATCAGCTTGTTGGACCAAAGTTTGTAAACAAATTGTAATGTGCCACTCAAGTGTACTTCCAGAGCTGACAGATATACATGTATGTACTTTAAACGTGAAAGCCCTTATTTTTGTTATGCTCTCAAATTATCCTTTCTGTGGTTCAATTTGGCTGCCAAAGCAACATCATAGTACTTGACAAATATTCCAAATGAAAGTACTCTATACTGAAGAACAAAAATAACAAGAAAGTACAAGGCCATATGAAGCTGAAAATTAAAAAACTGTTTATGTTGATATCCAAGGAAACTTATTCAAAAATAAGTATAACATACATGGTTTGGAATAGAGTATATGGCTATATGTACATGTACATTATATTGTTAACCACTGTACATGTACCTGACTGCGCCAAGGCAAGCATTTTCATTTTTTGCACTTGCCTATTCAAAGCATTTTCCTTGCTTAAATAAAGAGGTATTGATGTAAATCTTAATAAGAAATCATAAAATCATTGTAAATTTGGCTGCCGAGCCTTGCAAACATAATTGTACATTGTACACGTATATGTATTGACTGCTAAGCCTTTCAAACTCTTTTTCTCCCACATTTATGCAACTGCATGAAGATGAAATTTTGCCCTCTCTCTCCACTTTATCAGCTTTCAGAATTTGAAGCTAATGATGTTTTGGTTCAACACTGTATGTCTTTTTGGGGAGGTAAAAATTCAAATGATTTCTTTGCCTATTCTGGGCATGTGCCAAGTAAGTTAACTGTCCTGTGGTGGCCCAGCCCAAGGGAAAAGTAAGCTACATATTGTATAGTACATGTACACACAACACAAAGTTATCTGTCAATCTGTAAATCCCCATTAATCTTCTCGAAAACGAAGTAGGCACTCCTTTTTTCTTCGTCTTCTTTTTTTGTTGTTGTATTGTATAAAGAGCTAGTGGAACATACTGTGAAAAATCAAATTGAAAATTCACAACATGCATGCCCAACGATCTGCATGAATGCTAAGCTACTTCTCAATGTGTTCTGGGTATTATGTCAAAATAACTCTGAACATTACATGTCAACTGGAATCCGTGTCCATTAGTTCGTGATGATTAAAAGAGACCACATGTGCATTAAAATTGTCTGTTAAGACACTATTATACTGAATCTTCCAAAAATAAGTTTGCTGCCTCAGCTGTCATGGAATTTTTCACCATCATCAGTGACTGTAATGACTTCTCGTTAGTGCTCTTCAAGAACATCTTAGTACATGAATTCATGCCTGCAATGCCCATGCATACTTCGATACATACATGTATGTAATGAACATGTATGTGGTAATCCTAAGTTTCATATGTTCTCTTTTCAAATACTGTAAATGCAGAAATATTTGCGGTACATTAATTTTTGCAGATTTCGCACTATTTTCGGCCCGCGCGAATTTTAGAACTCGTGAAAATATTTCCTATGAGGGTTGAATTGCACGCTTGAGCACATTAATATGTGTGTGTCCTATTCATTTTTGAGCGCGTGTGTGTAGCTGCGAATGCCATATGCACTTGAATGGACTGTGTGTGCGTAAATTAATAGATGGAGTGGGTGTACATATGAGCGTGTAATTGTGCAGCGCGAATTTAAGAACCCGCGAATATGTGTTTGGGTTGTTCAGCGCAAAAAATTTAATCACGCGAAAATAACAGCGTTTACAGTACTTTCCTTGATCTAAACCAAGCAAAATACATAGTATTTTCTAAGACAGTACAATGTCATTAATGAGCACTATAAATTTTCAATTACTTTTCGACCTGTACAATTCACTATGCAATATTATGATAACACACAGGTTCAAAACACTATCACAGAAATCATGATCAATTTTTCTTCATAGAAGACTTTCACCAGAAAAATCATCAATAAATTACAAGTAAAATCATGTACATCGAGCATGGATGCAACTCGTAAGCTGCATACAAATAGAGCCTTCTATATCGTGACAGCAGCTGTTCACAAAAAGTCAAAATTATGCATCGACTTTGGAAGGCTGCAGTACCTTTTTTTGATAATATTGTCATGCCCTATTTAGGATAATTTAATTTGGCACGTTACAAATTCTGGGGCTGGCTCTGGGAAGCAAATGCTGTCACATAGTACATGAATCATTAGATACTAATCAGACCATGTTCTTAATAAAGAGGTAATATACCGTAATACACCAAATGGCATTTGGGGATAGAGCGTTAATGTCAAAGCATACTAGTGTATTGTACATTTATATACAGAACTGTACTGTACATAATGCTTCATACACTGTAGGGCCTACATGTACATGGTATGTATCGCTATGCAACACTCTCATCCCCTCTTCAGTACTCAGTAAAAAGCAAGAAATCTTGAGGAAACAATCCAAAGAATATATCCTTATAATTTGTTCATGTAGATGATCATGGCACTATACTACATCCATATGTATATGGAGCAATTTCTGTATTTTTGTACAGCCCCCCCCCCCCCCCCAAGCATAGATCAAGTACAGCGTACAAAGAATCAATGGGTGATACATCTGTACAACAAATAAAAATTAACCCTTTCGAGACAATTGACCACATTTTGTGGTTTGGCTCAATAACTTTTGATTCAGAGCTCTAAAAAATATACCAGATGCATGAGAAGAAAGAGCAAAAATTTCTGCACAAACTATGTCCATTCTTGTTGCATGACCATATTGCGTATGATGCCAGGAATTTTAAAAACGGGAATAAACTCTAAAATCCTTAAATTGGCAACATATTGGGAGGTTCAAAATCGTTGTTTATTATCAAAATTCCCGACCATGTATATTGTTTTCAAAGACATTACACCCTATTAGAACCATGTAGCACTAAAAAAGGAATATTATTGTTGCCAATTTGAAGAACGAAATGTGATCAATTTAGCCCTTGAATAATTCCTGTTCTGAAAGGGTTAATTTCAAATGCACAATTCCTAAAGTACTAGTGCTATTCATATGCAGTTGGGACCCTACCAGTCTTATTAAAGCTCCATACCTACATGTACATGTACTTTCTTTTTTAGCAGGCCCACTTAATTTTGAGGTCTACAATAAATGTACATGAATGTGCATCAGGACCATGTTTAACCTTTGACATAGGGGGAGGGGTTCAAGCGGGATATTTAAAGGGCCAGTCTAATGAGAATTCACGGGGAAATGAAATCGTGCGGAATTTGCAAAAGGCTCGTTTACTTGTACACATAGCACGCCCGTTGTGCGAGGCCGTCGGACTAATGCCATAAATGATCGGACGACACGAAGTTGACCGAACTGGAGCTAGGCGAATACTTCGGGTTTAACCGGTCCCATGCCCTTAGTCTTGTAACTGGTCGTAACCTCGTTCACCCAAACAAGTTTAGTGTAATGCTGAAATATTTCCAAATACAAAACAGGGTTTACTTCTGGTTGATTAGTCTAGCCATCGCTTCTGCACTGCCCTGCCGCGACGCGTTGTCGCCACGATTACGTAACTACCCCCAGGCTCTACCAGAGAGCTGGCTCTGTAATTACTTTTCCATATGTTTGATTACTTTCCCATCGCGCGAAATTTAAAACACAAGCCAGTCTTCACCGGGCTATCTCAGAGGTGATCCAATATGAATCACATGTTTTAGCACGTGCGATGGAAGTCCTTGTATCGAAAGTGACACGAAGCTCCGAGTATATTTTCCCCTCTCATCGGAAATCGCCCATGCAGGCCCACCAAAGTATCCCTTTAAACGGGAAAACCAAATTCGAATAGAAACAGAAAATTGAGAGAGAAACAGTTAAGAATTTTTGAATTTGTAATCAATCAAACACAAACTGGCAACTCGGTGAGGTATCTTGAGAGCTCCTCTCCCATTTGGTCAGTACAGATAACGTGCTCCTAGTGCCAGTCCTTTTCAAGCCCTGACTAATGTACATGTAGTACACCTTATTACTATTTTCAATCTCTTGATATATAGCAAATTGGAACACATTATCAAGATCTATAATGTGCATGATAAATACTGGAATTTGAAAAGGAAAATGCAAATATGCAACAAAAGGTTCATATGCTAACTTGCCTTGAGCATCATCATTCATGTTGTCTAGCAGGTTCTTGGGGTAACAAGAAAACCTCATGAATACATGTACTTGTCAGAGATTTTTTAGCAAATGGCTGAAAAGTACTTCCCAATTGACATCCTCTCAACTACTAACTCATTCCAACATACAATGAAATGCCTCTTCATTGTTGCTAATACACCAAGGTATGTGAGAAACTTATTCATTTACAAGTCTGTTTTTCTCTCATGTATCAGAGAAACACACATTTTCACCCATCACAATTGATAAGCACTCATTTGAAAGAGCAAGTAAGTACTCAAAAAGTGTAGACCAATTCAGCATTTTAAACCCCCCCCCCCCCTCAAATATTCTTACTTCCCCCTTAAAGTAAGTCACTAAGTAAACATTAATTGTGTCTGAGCTAGCCCCTGGTAACTAAGTCCCCTATCGGTGTTCTACGCACACAATCCTGAATACTATTTTTGATATTCTCTTTGCATTTCATTCACTACTTTGGTTACATGTGACATATTACACTCTTTACCCCTTGTCAACAATTCCATCAGCATGATGAAAGCTTCTTTCACTTTCAGATAGTTTGGTCAGAACTTTCTACTTCTCTTCCTGTTTTTAAGCTTAAGTTGAGTTCTGGTCATGTGATTACTTCTTGAAAGAAACTGTCTCAAAGCAATTGGGATAGGTTGATCATGTCTAAATAAGAATCCGTGTATACTGTGAGGTTTTGGAATCATCAAAATGATAAGAAATGGACCCAATCTTGCTGGAAAGCACACACAGTGCACACAGAAAAGGGTATATGGGACTGTACACACATTTGGCATGAATGCTCGGTCCGAACATTTCAGATATTTCTCGTCATATTTTGGATATGAGGGCATTTGAAGAGCAATCTTTTTTAGGGGACATTTCTTCCATGATGGTCTTCCAAACTGACATAAAATGAACCAGAAAGCTCCCAAATTATTTTTCACCTTTCCCAGAACTGAACCTTCCCTTTTAAAGGGCAATCCAGCCTTTGTAACAAGTAGTGTTTGAAAACAGGAAAATCAGAGACACACGTTCGTGAAAAATTGAAAGAAACTGGACAAAAAAGAAAGCTAAATGTATATACATGTAGATGTACATTTGAAAGCCGAGATCACTAAACTGCAAAATCTCAAATTGGTGACTGGTCATTCAACTATAACATAATTGAGGACAACTCTCCTGTTGTACACTGAAATATCAGGAGGGGTAAAGAAATCTTATTCACTTTCATCCTTTTCACATACATGTATGTTCATGCCTGCAGCATTCTTACAATGTCTGTTATTTTGTTTAGCACTGTTTATCCTTTGACAATAGTAGAGTGCTATTCTTAGCTCACCCAGAACAGAAGCTGTTTCAGGTGACCAGACGAGAAGACATACATGCAGAGCCTTCATTCGTGCATGCACTGTGCTCAGGTTATCCAAAAATGCGTACCTACTATGTTTGCCCTTTTCTGGAAATCTACTGGTACATGTATCATGCCTAAGAAAGGATACATGTTAAGGCCCTTTCATCTAAATCTACATGTAGGAAGGAATGTCACCCCCCCCCCCACCACCCCTTCACATTCTTTTTTTTCTGTGCTTGTTGCCAACTTGTTTTCTTCCCCTCCCCAGCCCCCCCCCCCCCCCTCCCCAACCCCAAAGTCATCTGATTTGCAACTTCCCTTTGCCTCACTGGCAGATTTTACATTTTGAGTACCCTGTTTAGGGGCTTAAGAATTGTTGGAAAATTCTTTCCAACCTTTGTGATTTAATCTGTACATATAGATTGCAAGATACTTTTACTCTGAATTCAAATGTTCTTTTCTCTAGGCATTCAAAGAAATGAGTTTGACAACATCTCTCCCCCTCCTACCCTATTACACTTGTTCAAGAATGAATATACGTGATTACACACAGATTTAGTCCTCTCTAGATTGAGAGAAAATCTGGATCATGCAGAAGTGACAGAAACATGTAACAACACAACAGAAAAACACAGAATAATGCATAAATAAGTACTTACATTACTTGGTAGCCTGTTAGCGCACTGAACTCGATTACAGGCCTATCTGCAAAAGAAGGAACAACATTAGGTGAGAGAACATGGATGTACAGTAATTTACTATGAAACAGGAATGCAAAGGATTTTAGAGCATTTTGAGTAAACAGAAAATCAGTCTAAAAGTTTCTGTGACTTGAAGAAAACGTAAATCCAGTTATACAACTTTACCTTTCAAAGTAGCTATATGTATAAAAATCCAATAAAAATGTCTTGAACAAAGTATCAAATGAGATTTCTTTGCAAAGTACTTCCACTATAACAACAGTGATCCCACTGCAGGTGCTTCATTTAGAACATTAAGCGCTGACTAATGCTACACAAATCCCAGTCAGTCTTCCCCCAACCTGCATGTCATCTCTGACAAAGCCCTTCTAAAACACCGAGACGGAATCAAAGACCTGGGAGACAGCAAGAGGAAGTCTTATCCTACCGTCTGACGCAAGGCTGCGAATCCATCAAGGCATGTGCCGATAAGAACACCGCCACTCTGAATCTGAGCCTTCCACAAGCCAATAACCACACTGACACGGTAAACCTGTGCCTCGCACAAGCTGATAACCACACACCGACACTTGAGTTAGGAATGATGAATTTCCTACGGATACTCTCAGGACAGTGATCTGACAGAGTGCCCTCTAGGTGACTCCAGGTAGACAGTAATGTAACCTCGGTTAACCCATTAAATACACAGCCAAAAACAACCCTGTCTGAAGTCTATGGAAATGCATGGTATACCCAAATCAAATTGTATCCAAAAGGTTAAAGTTTCCTGACTTTTGGAAACATATCCCTGCTCCAGTATTCATAACATGTTGCCATAGAAACTTGTGGTACACAAAAAGGTATCAATGTCCATCGGCTATCAGTGCTTGACTGTACTTCCTTCTGCATGGACAACTTACTTCTGGACATGTGTGCAGATCTCTTGCAGATCTCTTTCATGTACAGTCTCCATGCAAAAAAGCACGATCTTCTTCTATAATCCCTATGAGAATTTCACACACAAATTGGCAAAAAAGGAGCGCTGAGTATATTATCAATTCTGAAGATCATTTCCTTTGTATGCTCTGTATTGCAAACGTCAACTTCGGCACTTTTTAATTTCGGGTGGATAGATACAATTGTGCATAAACAACCCAACCATAGAAATATCAATATAGCATTCCTGCTATGCACTGAAATTACTAGCCATGATGGATGAACTGCGTGAGTCATATTCATCGAACAGTAACTTCTAGAATACATGCAGTGCCGGCAAATAAAAATGACCTTGATGAGCAAAATCAATGCAGCAGACAATTTGCTTTGACTTTCAAGAATGAGAAGAAAAGGAGTTTAACAGGTTTGTGAAAAGGATTCATTGAACTAAATCAACCGATGTTGATTTGTCAAAATGTTTGTGGAAACTATGGGAATCACAGTGACAATTTATGTCCTTTACATTTAAACCAATGATGCATACCCACCTACATGTACATGTGTATTTGTTTTAAGATGTTGCACTTTTCACAGACTTTCTCGCTTCCTTCCCTACAATGTAACATCCTTTTTCTCTGAATTTGGAATCTGTAAAATGGTCCAGTAGGCCTACACATACAATAAACTTGCTTATAAATAACAGAGCCATGACGGTTTTTATTAGTTTTTTATTGTTGTTGTTTTTAGCCTAATGTTAACAGTTTTCAATCAAATGTGGTATGGTACTTACAGGTACACTAAATTAATCAACAATAAACTTACATGTACGTTTAAACTAACTTACATGTACACTGAGACACATTTCAATCTAATGTACAATGTATGAACATAAGTAAGTCTGTTCCCAAATTAAAATGTTTTTTCACCCTACAGTTTCCAAATAAAATCCCTATATTTTTCCAATGTTTCATTAGCTTTCATATACAGTGTGTCAACCTATTTACTCACTACATCATTACACCTGTTTTATGGGGCAAACCACTTTACAGAGCACTTTGATGTACATTGTATGGTGTGTTTGATATTATGAGTGACAGTATGTAGAATGTAGAATTATGTGAAAACTATGCCAGATTTTTGATGAATATTGGGAATATAATCTGCTTTAGTGAATTTCCACATAATGGAAAAATATTCTGAACAAAGATCTCCAATGAGGTGAGGGTATGCTGGAATGCCAGGGACTTTGTATGTGCCATAATAAATGTCTGAACACAACAAAAGCGCAGTGTTTGCTTAAATACCTGCAGTTAGGAGATAATTGTCAAAAATATTCTGCCTCATAATAGAGTGCATCCTGTTCTCACCGTACATGTACGTGCTAGCGAGCATGAAAATATGTTGATAAGTTGACACTGTGTGCTACATGATTCAACAGTGTGTGGGTAAATATGAACAGAGTAATCATTAGATCATATTTGCACAAATGTATTTTTTTCTTCAGTAAACAGAAGCCTCATCCATCACAGCCTACGTGAATCAAAGGTATTTCATAGAGATCACATGAAATGTGTTTGTCATACATGAAAATAGGTACATGTACATGTATGTGTAACATAATATTATAACACTGTCTACATGTAGATATATCATTTTGTGTAAGCCTGTAACTTTTTCTAGGAAATAAAACCATGAAGGTCTATGAACACTATAAATCAGTCATTAATCAATGATATGCTGCAATTTGAGACTCAGATTGTCAGATGGTGATGACTCTTCATACAGTGTACATACATGTACAGCAGGTATTATGCAATATCTCTGCGAATCATTATGAATCCAAATTTTAACTATATACATGTACATGTACATGTACACAGAGTACCAAAGTCACATCATATGTCATACATGTATGTCAGAGCATACATGTACATGTACGTCATATTCGCTCATTGTCTGGGATACTGGTTCCAAACAACAGAGCCTGCGCATGAGGTTCACCTCGACATCATTCAAGCAATGGGCTGGAGCAGGGCAAATTCAGTGTCTGGCACTGGTGTGATCACCACGCCATTGTCTAACTAGTACAAAATTGTTTGGAACCAGCAACCTTGACAACTTGGCCAGTATGACGTCACAATTCCCTACTCTATTGTACTCTCTGTCAACAATTTCCAAGAAGTTACAATACTTGTTTTTAACCAAAAATTTAGAAAATAGATTTATATATTACTTTTAACAAGAGAATACTTTCAAAATCTCAAATAACATCTTGAATTCTCTGTAGTAAACAAGTCAAGAAGTAGCTACATGTACATGTAGCCTTTCATAAACGTACTGAATTCTAATTATATACTTTATGTATTCCCAAGAAGATACAACACTTGTTTTTCACCAAAAATTTAGAATAGAGAATACTTTCAAAATCTCAAATAACACCTTTAAGGCTTGAACTTTCCGTAGTAAACAACTTAAGAAGAAGCTAGCCTTTCATCAGTGTACTGAATTTTAATTTACATGTGTACTACATGTATGTCAACGTATTTCCAAGAAGTTACAACACTTGTATTTCAGCCGAAATTTAGAATCTACCATATTTAATTATTTATACATGATTTTCAACCAGAGAATACTTTCAATATATCTCAAATAACACCTCGAATTTTACATCCATCTAGCAAACAACTTAAGAAGAAGCTAGCCTTTCATCAGTATATTACTGAGTCAGCTTCAGTAAGTTCAAGGTCTTCCAGAAATACAAGAAACAAGTGATTCTGATGGATGAACAGAGGTGACCTGTGGAATTAGAATGGTGTTAGTGAAGACACGACTGATGGAAGGGAATAAACCACAGTCTATTATAACTGAACACGGGTTTAATATTTTGTGTGCTGTTTTTAATGCTTTATTATTGTTGTTAGCATTGTGGACTAGTATGCACAAGCAAACGATTATTGATTATCATCATCTATATTTGCCAGGCCTATATACATGTACTTGAAACAAAAATAATACTGACATTCATTTTGGAATGTGATTATAACACTGTTAGACACATTTCTTGCAATTAACTACTCATTTTGTTGCCCAGGTATACATGTAAGTGTACTTTACATAATTTTCCAACAAAAGTACAAAACTAGATCTATATTTTTGGAGTATCCACACTAAAATGATAAAACAACAACAATAATTATAATGTAAAAAAGTGTTAGGAAAAATCTGTAAAGTTTCAAAAGACAGTTTTAAGGAATATGCAAGCTATCACCAATCTAAATCAAAATTCTGCAAGATTTTGAATATGAAGAAGGCATAACATGTACTGGTGAGGTTAGGATCTTCTTCAAGATGTCCGTGTTGAAGTTGAGACACTTCCTTTAGTCAAACAAGAACTGGGAATCAGATTCCCCAAGAGTCAAGACTGCCCATGAATGGCAGGATACAATGACCAATTTGGTGGCAGCAATAAATCAAAAATAAATCATGACAGTTTCCTGCCTCTCCACGTAACTACTGTCATTTTCTCCACATACATGTAAATGGCTATTAAGTGCTTTATTTCAAACACTGTAATGCTATGTATAGTCATTGCTAGTGTCATAGTACTGAGGTAATATTCCTGTCATATTTTGTTTTTAAATGTTTAAAAAAATAAAAAATAAAATTCTGCTCAATGAAAGTCTACTAATAACAAATTTAGCAGACATCAATGAAATACAGGAAGATGAAAAGATCATTTACATGTACATGTATAAGTTTGGGTCACAAAATACAATGTACATTGTTGGTGATTGTTCCTTCATAATGAAGATATTATCAAGACTCAAGATGACCAAATTAGTCAGAGTAGGCCTAAATGATTCCTACCCTATGTTACGTGTATGTGTAGAGACCTACTTGTTTACATAATATACACATTTTGGGATCATAGTTTTTCACTTTTCCATATTTCTTCTGAATAAGAGACATTTAAGGTGTGTCTCTTTTTGTCAATGATTCCACAGGTACTGTAAGCTGATTTGGGGGTAAGTTATTGTACAATGTAACTTTGTTGGGGTCATTCTGTGTCAAATCACTAAAGTAAGTTAAACCTCATCCCATTCAAATTTGGTAGATGGGGTATAATAAGGCTTTAAAAAGCCAAAAAATTCCCGAGTTTTTGCCCCATCAGCCCAACTGTGTTTGCACTATGGCGTGCCTTTAAAAATTCTGGCCAGTCTAGCTTTCAAGCTTTCAATTACTAATAAACATATCTCTGTAACTATTGGGACAAATTTGTCAATTCTGACATATTTAGAAAAATTATTACACAAGCAATCAAATTTGCCATTATCTTCCTTGTCTAAGCTACATAAAGTTCAGTGAACTCTTGACCTTTACTCTGACCTTGAATTATTCCTTGTGGATTATAGAAACTTGAAAAGAAATTCTGCAAACTGATATTTTATACATCATAAAAAAAGGATATTTTTACTTGCTTTCCAGCTTCTCTTGAATTTGGCAAACAGGTGACTTTCACTTTTTTAGTTTGCATGTCATTATATAAATTTCATTAAAGGACAATTGTGCATGACATCTGCAATTCCACAACATCTTATTCAGACAATATCACTGGGTAACAAATTATTGGGGGGGGGGGGGATGGCAGGTATGATACACTATCAGAGTTGCTATGGTCTGAATTACAATTTAATTTTCTCAAATTGTCTAGGTTTGGTTTAGCAAAAAGTTCAAATCTTTTTTTTAATTTCTCACCCAATTCCAAAGAAAATACCATCACAAGATATCATACAATCCTCTTTCCAGCAGTGATGCCACATTTTTAAAGACATTTTTAGACAGTGACTGTGAATTTTTATCTTGAATTGGACTTAGATGATTTGTTGATGCTTCAAGAATTTATTGGTGTAGACAAGTGTATGGGAACTGTACGAACTGTATGAACCAACTCTTGAATATGAATACATGTATGCACAAGTTTGTATGTTTTCGAATCACTTTATATTGTGATTTGGTCATGACGTGCATTGCATGTTCAATGCAAGCACTTTATCCAATGATCGCAAATGACAATGTATGGTTTCATTTGCTGCAGCTTGAGAGTTACTGATGATATCGGTTAATCAACTAATAATGAGCAGTCTTTGAATCGCCACTGGAGCTTTGCCATCAGTCCAACGTTGCCAGAGTTGGCAGAATTCTGCTTTCTGGCAGAATTTTGACCGCTTTAGCATCTAGCATTATGCTAGGCATAATTTGACACAATTTAGCAGAATTTTAGCATACATGTAATTCTGGTGTCTTTTTTTTTTTTTTTGCTTGTCAGAGAATTTTTGAGTAAAAAGTCCCCCCCCCCCCAATACTGACAACCTTTTTTTTTTTTTCTGATTTAGACAGAATTTTCGCTGCTCCGTAGCAGAATGGTATTTTTTTCGCTGGCCACACTGCATCAGCCTGACTCATATAAAAGTGCAGGGCTCAAATTAGCTGATGGCCACGTACCCCTCTTCATGGCCTTGGTGCCTTTCCAATTTTAGCTACTTACGGCCATTAAACAATGCCCTTTTTCTAATTGGCCATGGTGCCCTCTTTTGTTAACTGGGCCTTAATCATTAACCACCAGGCATTTCCCTCGCTCTTAACTCAATGGAGAATGATGGGACAATCTCACAAATCCCCAAAATGGCCTCGATCGTATGGTCTTCCGAGGTTGAGAGACAAGACAAAGCACTAGATAAGCTTAGCACTCGTACGCGATTGAGCTAGAGTGACGCACTGAAATCAGCCTCAAAAAATACCCCAACTTTCTTCCCGGGACCATTTTATGGCAGTATCAAACAGGAAAATATTTTTTTTTCTACGATGAACTCTGTAATGGACGTTACGGCATTACATACGCGCTCTGTAGTGCATAGCACACGCCTCTACCTCTGCGCTATTTTAGCACTGTCGTATGTTCGCAGGATCCTTCGCAGAGATTTAAATGTATTTTGTATGAAGAATGGAGGGTCATCACCGAGGATTTTCATGGCATAAGTGCCCCTTTATAAAACTGATTATTGCCCGTTTCAACCTCTGATGTGCCCCCTTTAAAATTTCATATTACCTTTTTTCCTTTCTAATAAGTGTTCCTCTTTAAATGTTATGAATGTCCCATCTCCTTTCTAAAAAGTGTCCCTCTCCCCTTCTGGTAAGTTCCCCTTTCAAGCTCTGATAAGTGCCATTTTTCTCTAACATTTCCCATGTGCCCTTTTAAATTTCTAAAAGAAGCCATATCTAGTGACAAATCAGAGCAGCTTTATATAATAGCTACATGTAGGTGCCCCTAGTAAATACCATCAAGATGTGAGGCAGTGAGGATGGGGGCAGGGAGGCACAATGCCCCCAATTTTACAAGAATGAACAGTGCCCCTATATATAATATATTAAAAATTCTTGTTCGCACTTAAATCTACATAGATCTAATATTATAAAATCAAGCAGATGGCATACCCTCTAAGCTCATATTCTTTTTCTTTTTTTAAAGATTTTATACAATCACAAACAGGTTCACGAGATAGTGATCACGTGCTGTCATGTGGCTGTGGTGCCCTTTTTATTGGCCTTGGTGCCCCCTTTTTTTTGAAAGAATCCAAAGCCATTTCATTTGCCTTTCTTTACATGTAGATCCAGGTGCCCCAAATCAAAGTGGCCTTGACCCCAAAAATTCCTAATTCGAGGCCTGCAAGCGCAAGTATATATGGCAACTTCCCACTGTCCATCGTCTACGTTGGTCTATCCAAAGGCAGGTTTTTGATGCTTTCATCTTTTCGAGCTCTAATTTCATAACTTGAGATTTGTGTCACAACAGTCAACAACAACGCAATTCACAATCACAAGTCAAAAAATGACAAATTTTTTAGCAATCTCTATCACATTATTTGCTAAAAAAACCATCCCCTCCCCTCCTCCCAACAATTGAAATTATTCTTTATCAGAACCAAGTTCTGACATCACATCATTAATTTAGTTTCCAGCAGCTTTTAGCTGCCATAGTTGAAGTGTGACTGCTTGGGAGCGGGCTGAGTTAGCCTGGAAGGCTCTTTTGAAGAGTAAAAAAAAAAAGCTGACGCTACTCTTCACAGAGCCTGGTTTTTAATCTTGCTCTACAATAGAGCAGCCATTTTAGAGTCTACAGAACCTCTTGAAAATCTTCTTTACCGTGAGCCAGCTTCTCTCATCTCCTCTTCACCATAGCTTTAGAATATTAAAACCTCATTTTTTACCCTAGAATTAAAAAATAGGGGGAAAAAATGTGAAATATTAATTTTAATGGTTACCAGTAGGTTGAATGTTGTCCGAAGGACACCCCGAAAAAGTCTTCACAGCGCTCGTAGACCCGGAAGTGTCCCGTAATGTCATCGACCTACAGTCAATCACACAATTTTCAGATCCACTATACGTTAGACAAGACCGCGACGAGCGTGCGGGCCTCGCACGCAATTTGATTGTGCGTCTTCAGCATGCATGCAGTAGCGGTCTTGTCTAACGTATGGTGGATCTGAAAATTGCGTGATTGACTGTACTCTGTAGGTCGATGACATTACGGGACACTTCCGGGTCTACGAGCACAGTGAAGGCTTTTTCGGGACGTCGTTCGGACAACATTCAACCTACCGGTAACCATTAAAATTAATATTTCACATTTTTTCCAGCTACTTTTGAATTCTAGGGTAAAAAATGGGGTTTTAATATTTTAAGCTATATGCCTATGGTGAAGAGGAGATGAGAGAAGCTGGCTCACGGTAAAGCCTAAAGCCAAGGTGATTTTCAGGAGGTTCTTTACTTTAGTCTAGTCTCTAGTCTAGACTCTAAAATGGCTGCTCTATTGCAGAGCGAGATTAAAAAACCAGGCTCTGTGAAAAGTAGCGTCAGCTTTTTTTTTTTTTTTTTTACTCTTCAAAAGAGCCTTCCAGGCTAGGCTGAGGCCCCGGTGCTGGCTTTGCATGGGCATGATGGGGGCTGGGCTGGCGCTGGGCTTACCTGACATCGCTCTACTGACACTGTTCTGGCGACTGTCACGGCGTTTTGTCTCCCTCTCTCTCTCTCTCTCACTCTCACTAGGTCAGACTCGACTTTTATTTGCGTAATAAACGGCAGAGGAAAATATTTACCCTGAAATATGAAACGTAATATAAGCACACAGTGTAGTTGTATATGTGAGCGTCATGAAATAATTAAATCCATAATCAGTAAAGCAGAAATTTAAGCATAAACTTACGTTCTGTTACGGAGTAGCGAGAAGAAGCTGTCAGCAGCATATTCGGCTGGTATCGTTTGTCATTGAAAATAGGATATCGATAGCAAATATCGGCGGCACACGCACAACCTAATTTCCACAAATATGGAGATACTAGACGGTAACGGAGATTTTGTTTTGCATGGTTGATTCGGACAATATTTTTTATTTTGAAGATTTAGATTTCATTTCACTTCTGATAGGTGTAAGTTAGAGTGATAAATTTCATGCCCTCACTTAGTTACTGACACTAAGAATTCTTCGTACATGTTGACTTACGTTATTTCCATTTAATTTTTATTTCTTTTAATTCGATGAGCGTTCTGAAATTTTGAGGGGATATTCTTCAAGCGCTGTCGGTAGATTTTGTAAAGGAATTATGAATCTAATTCCATTCAAATGTATAAGTGGTTTCCATATACTTCCTATCTAGTTTCTTGAAATTCTAGGGCTTGCTGGATCACCCGCCTTAACCCTTTCAAGACAATTGTCCACATTTTGAGGTTTGGCTCAATAACTTTTGATTCAGAGCTCTAGAAAATATACCAGATGCATGAGTACAAAGAGCAAAAATTTCTGCACACACTAATGTATTTTTGTTTCATGACCATATTGTGTTTGATGCCAGGAATTTTTAAAACAAGAATAAGCTTTTAAATCCTTAAATTGGCAACACATTGAGATGTCAAAATCATTGTTTTATCATCAAAATTGGCAGTTTTTTCAACTTTTCAACAACATCTCTAACCATGTATATTGTTTTCAGACATTACACTTTATTAGAACCTTGTAGCATTAAAAGAAAAATATTTTTGTTGCCAATTTGAAGAACAAAATGTGATCAATTTAGCCCTTGAATAATTCCTGTCCTGAAAGGGTTAAAGTGAGGGGAAAAAGCTGCAAAATTTATTGTTTAATCCCGGCAGGTACATCCCCTCAAAATCTTCTCGATAATTTTTTAAAAGTCATGCATGTTGTGTCATTCTATAGGATCCTCGTTTCATCTTCAGTATTACTGGGGAACAAATCCATCGCTCATTTATCTCGCCATCCTTGGCCTCTCTCTCTCTCTCTCTCTCTCTCTCTCTCTCTCTCTCTCTCTCTCTTCCTTTTCTTGTCGATACCGCCAAATACTCCTATAAGGTGTAAAATACATTTTACCCCAATCTGGAAGAGGGGTAAATAATTTTTTTTTTTTTACCTCTCTCCCTCTCTCCCCTTTTCTTTCCAAGTCTCATTTTATCTTCTCTTCCCTTCTCTCTCTCTCTCTCTCTCTCTCTCTCTTTCTCGCTCTCTCTCTCTCTCTTTCTCTCTTCCCTTCTCTCTCTCTCTCTTTCTCTCTCTCTCTCTCTCTCTCTCTCTCTCTCTCTTCCCTCTCTCTCTCTCTCTCTCTCTCTCTCTCTCTCTCTCTCTCCCTAAATGGGCAAATGAATTGCGGCCACCTTTGGGAAATCATAATATGTCTGACCCACTTTGGACATTCATTTTAAAATCATATAACTGAGCAGAACATTGCCAGAGTAACTTGCCAAAAATCAGTCGGACGCACCTCTTCTTGTTTTTTTTTTTTTTTTTTTTGTTTTTTTGTTTTTTTTTTTTTTTTTTACGTGTGTCCTTTATATTCTGCTAATGATGTGGTTGGTAACCAATGCTAGATCCCTATATACAAACATTTTTCATCAAATAAGATGAAGAAAAAAGAAAAGTCGCTATACACCTTTTTGTTAATGCTGTGACCTTTTTGTTATGTCTTGCTTGGTTTCGTATTTTGGGGTTATTTTGTCTTGTTTTGTTTCCTATTCTGGGTGTTTTGCTTTGTTTTCATTTTAGGGGTGGAATCACCAACAATCAATTATTCGTCCAAAGGCATTTTACTGTATGGTTTGAAAATCAAAATTTATACAAACAGTAAATAAAATGATACTGCAACCATCGATTCACTGGAATGAGAGGAAATGTATGTTTTTATTTGCAAATACTGATAAATTCTATATATTTGAACATTCAAAAATATATACAAATATAAAAAGTAGGCAACAATTTTAGTAAGAATGTGCTGATAATTTCTTGGTAATATCAGTAAAGTAATTGCGATTAATTTTGTACATTATAACACCGCAGCAATTCTCGGTGGGTATATAATGTGAAGAATCGTGCAATGTAGATAATTATTTAATTATAGAAGAAATTCAATAAAACTTTAAAAGGATGGATTACACTCATATTGCAGCTAACGAATGCACAGCCATGACAAAAATGGAATGATTTGAAGGTGCTTTTTAAATTTATCCCTCCAACATGAAAACATGTAATTCTGGGTTCACTAATCAAATAATTTACACTTCAGTGCAACGGTAATTGTAGATGTCAAACAAATGAGTTGAAAAGTCATGTTCGTTGTCACTATACATGCATGTTGTATCAATTATTATTGGAGGGAATTTGGCACCCTCGTGTTTTTGTTTGCTATAAGGGCACAGAACCATGTTATTGGCGTTCGAGGAAAAGAGTGGCTCGGTGAATTTTCAAACTTCAGATATTCAGGCAGGCGGTATCTTGGTAATTTTTAACACCTCGCCTAATTAACACACCTCAGTGATAAATTGTTTTAAAATTTTATAAACAGATATATTACAATGCACGACCAGGAGCTGTCTTCAAACGGTTTCAAATTAATGTAATTAGTGTAAAGAAATGACAGCCCCTCCGGCAAAATTTTACCCGTGTATTATACGCTCATTAATCAGTATGTCAATGAAGAAAGCTAATTGCATTGTTGGATTTGATATTGTGACCATCGGCTATAAAGTCAAGACGTTTGGATATTGATAGAAAAAGGTATAGTGTTCCACAATGCCCAAAACAATTCTTGAATAATGTGACCGCAAAAAAAAAATACGACCAAAGTTTAAACAGCGTGTTCACAGAGGGTTCACACTGATGATAATGCCCGTTTCCACACAGTGATGCACACATAATTCTCTCTGGTTAACAATGTGTTACACTACTTTTTGTGATATTAACTTAATATCACAAATAGTGTAAACATAGTTGAAGAACGCAGCGTGGAAATTCTATAGTATCCTGAATATGGTGTGAAAACAGTGCTTCCACATTTCACCATAGCGTGACAAAATGTAGAACATATTGTGGAGACAGCCCTTATGGTGTGAAAACAGTATGTTCAGGCTGCTTCCACACTGTGTTCTACACTTTATTCACATTGTTTTCACCATAGTGCGACAAAATGTAGAACACAGTGTGGAGACAGCCTTAACGGTGTGAAAACATTATGTTCAGGCTGCTTCCACACTGTGTTCTACACAGTTCACACTATTTTCATTCTATACGTGACACAGTAAACAAATATACCATGCACTGAGAGGCTCTAGTTGAAATTATGGATTCCGAGGTAGCAGGAAAAGCACTATTTTCTGAGGGGCGTAGCCCCGAAGAAAATAGTGCTATTTCTGTCACTGAGGAATCCATAAATTCACTAGTGGATCGAAACAGTGCATGATATATTTTTTTTATATCCCTCCAACGAATCTTGAAAAAAATAATGATAAAAATGTACCGCGGTTTACACAGTGGTCTATGAGGCCAATACCGATAGCACTTTTCACACGTTATCAATGAAAAACCACTGATCGATCGCATATCTGTGACGACATTCATGGTATTATACTATTAATACATGGTTGGGAGTGCGTTAGTGCATGCGATCTGGCAACACAAAGGTTTTTATCGTGGTGTATTAACGCACGAGGCGTAGCCGAGTGTGTTAGACACCACGATAAAAACCTGCGTGTTGCTGGATCGCACTAATGCACGAACTCACAACCATGTATTAATAGTTTTATAAAACGGGTCAACAATCTTAGAGTTTTCTTACAATCTTAGTGTTTGATCCGGATTAGCCGTGCGTTAGTCCCCTCGCCGTGCGTTAGTACTTTTTTTTTTGCACGGTCACGTGGTGTTATTTGACCAATCAGGATGGCTACATTCTTGAACCCGTTTTATAAAGTGCACTATACCATGAATGACGTCACGGTATAGCACATTTTTCTTCATCGGCATCGGCATTATCCATTAAATGAGGGATATAATAAGGAATATCATAGAAACAGCCGCTAAATACGGTGTGATTACAATATGTTCAGGCTCCTTCCATACTCTTTTAGAACTCTGTTTGTTCACTGAACTTCTTTTATGTTATAGACAAAGTATAGAACACCGTGTGGAAACAGCTTGACTCTGGTGTGCAACAGTGTGTCCTGGCTGCTCCCAAACTGTTTTCTACACTTTGTTTACACCGCTTTCACTTATAGCGTGTCAAAGCAGAACACAATGATTAAACAGCTTGAATACTATACACGTGAAAATAGTATGTTCACATTGTGAAAACTATATGCGGCCACAGTTTGCGTGACACCACTGTCTCCTTTCCGGCAGTTTTAATGATAAGATGATTAATGGTACTCTATAGAGTATATAGCAATGAACCAGTTTCGCTCTGGGTACAACTCGCTGTCATCCGATCACATTACGACGATGAATTATGTGACATGGTATGGCATAAAAATGTTGCTAAATCAAATGAGGTCCAATAGACTGGAGCCCTTTTTACCGATCCGGTAAACTGGATCGCCACTGCCTGGATGCGGGCGAGGTTTGTTCCATATGACTTATTTTCCCCCCTAATGATCATGCATCTCTTTTACTTCAGAGAGATCCTCCATCTTCCACAGAGAAGTCCTTTATCTTCGTCACTAAGCTTGCGTTTCTCTTTCTTCCTCTGGTGGAGCAGATGGTTCAATACAATGTCCACCTCCTTGCTCAGTCATATTCAATTTTTGGTCCCCTGATGGATCCGAATCATCTAATGGAACATTATACAAAAGCGGCATCGACGCATCTCCTGACTCCTTCGTTTTAGAGACACTGTCCGATACATGTTGGGACGCCCTCTCAGGAGACCCCTCAGCAGAAGTCATCAGCGGTTCTTCTTCAGGACTTGTGTTGTTCAAAGGCATATATTTGCCGTTGGCTGAATCTGCTAGATCTGATCCCTGGCCTTCTTTTTGACCAGACATGTCGGAGTTCATCTCCTGCTTTTCGAGATCCTCCATCATGGCATCGAATTCCTTCCGCCCTACCAGTCGGCGTCGCTTCTGGGACCATCGGCGATAGGCCTTGTAGGATTTATGTAAAGCCCAGCATAAAGCAGCAAATCCTATCGCAAGACCTACCAAAATAATGATTTTTCTGAGGATTGGCCTTTTCCTGGGGGGCCCAGTGTCGTTCTCTTCATCAGGCGTCTGACCTATATATAAAGTAAGAAGAAGATAACAGGTCATCGACTGTATATAGTTGACGAAAGCCAATTCAATCGGTAAAGATAATATACATGTACGTTCAGAAAAAAAAAGAAAAAAAAAAAAAAACTTCTAATGTAATATGGAAACAAATAATCATATAATATCTCAGTCAAACCGATTCCAAATTGACCGATTCTTGGCCATTCGGTTTAATGTGATTTTTTGTTACATGTAATTCGGTCTTTATTGTCGGTCTGGTGTCGATATTATGACTGCGTCTGTTGAGGGCCAGAAGGGCGTTGACTCATATACTTTAACACAGAGTTAACGCCCTTCTGGCTCCAAGCAGATATTTGGCTAATTTGGAGATATATAGTTCTGTAGCTCAGACTATATAGGATATAGATTAGGACCTTTATAGCCCTATGTAAAAATGTAACAGGAATATAATTATCAAGCCTGAAGTGTAGGCCTACTTGCTGTCAGAATGAAAAGATATATTTTTGCCTCAGCAGGAAATGGTCGCTTCCTCAACGAGTTCAGGTCTAGTGTCATTAACATGGGCTTATGTTGTATTGATGGTTCTATTAATGTGAAGTGTAAATTGTATGCATCATCACTTCAAAAAGAAGTGGCTTATCTACGGGCGGGAGGGAAAGGGGCACGTGCCACCCCGAACCAATCGAATGGCAAAAAAGAAAGAGACGAAGACACAGAGAGAGAGAGAGAGAGAGAGAGAGAGAGAGAGAAAAGGAAAGAGAGGTAAAAAGACAGCCAGAAGAAGATGATACTATATACACTAACTTCTCCATCCATCGAGTAAGTCCGTGCCACACCCCGCCCCCTCCCGTGACGACCATGTGCCCCTATATAGCTTCATAACTGGGCCCACGCTACGCAACTGACCAAAACGGGGTAGTTAATGATTTGATAATATTTTTTGCATTAATGGTTATCTTTTTTCTTTATATTTCTTTCTTTGTTCTTAACTTTTTTCTCTCTCTTTCCTTACTTTTTCCTCTTTCTTTTTTCTTTTCCTCTATTTTTCTTTATTTTCTCCCCATTTTTCTGTTAAAACTGTCTAAGTGATTGTCATCGATATAATTCCTTTTAAGAACATCTAAACAGTTAACATCCTGCATGTATGTCTCATTTCTTTCCTGTACTGCGTGTATAGGAGGTGACAGGATATAAAGTAGATACATACGTTATACAATGAAACACTTCCCTGGTAATAGCTAATTGATTATGAGTGGTTTGTGGCAAAAATACAGACCCAGAAGTGTTTGTATTCATTTGGTCGAAGTCCAATCCCGTTTATCCTATCTGTTTGAATCTATAGCTGTTAATATCTAACTTCCCTCTAACCGGCGGGTTATCTTCAGGATAGAAAAACTCGTGACAATGGAATAATAACGTGTAATAGAGGGTGTGATATTTAGTCATATACTCCAAGGATACTTGTGATTAATCAAATTAGTATCGTATGTTGTAAATTTGACATCATTTTGAATTAACATAATGTATACTTTATCAGACTCTGCATGGAACAATTTAGTTTCGAAAGGGTCGGATATAAATTTATAAAACATTAACTACAATAATTATAGGATCATATGTGTTGTTACAAAACATATTACCTATACGTTATTGGAAGAAAATTTTAAAGATAAATGCTGATCAGCATTATAACAACATTGCCACTATTACTAATACAAACTGATCTGGTATTACCCTGTACGGAAGGTCAAATGTGCCTAAACGGTCAGATCGGATAGACCAATAAAGATCGTGAGCCCTGACCTGACCTTTCCGCGTTGAAATTGATTCCATGGTTGTTTTGACATTATATTTTGAAATGATGCATGTACACTCAGACTCAGGAGTCATTCAGTTTAGAAATGCTCCGTTATGAATTTATGAAAATTAACTACGATAATTATGATCATATTTGTTGGTACAAAACATTATCATCTATGTTTATAACGATAAATGTTGATCATCAAATATCTCCATGTACTGGCGAGTATGTGCAGAAGATCAAAATGATCCTTTCAGATCGGATAGACAAGGAAGGATCCTGACCTAGCCTGTCGGAGTTGAAATTGATTCCATGGTCGTTTTATGAACAAAGGTCAAGGAAACATATAAGGAAGTCATTTTGAATTTACCATAATTATAATGATATATCAAAAGAAATTACGGTCTTACCATATGACAGAGTGGCGAGATGTAGTAAGAAACTGGAGCCGAGAAGTGCGAGAGAATGAAAGCTGTACATCTTGAGCGAGTCGTCGATCCTTCTTCTAGACTACAGAATACTGGAAAATAGCTGAAAATCAAACATTCATAAAATACGTGAAGAAAATTTCAATTTATTCTGCATGTAACAGATTTATAATAACATTCTTAATTCTTTATATGTATATATAAAACGTATTTAAATTTAGTATACTAGCTCGTCACAATATCCATTGCCAATACTTTAAGATGGTAACTATAAAACAGCTGGAAATCACAGACTTTGAAAATAAGGAACATAATTATTCGTGCAGTCCATAAAGATAGAAAATCATGCATATAGACATGCATACATGCATTTTTCCTATATATGCATGATATCTGCATGAGAAGGAATTGGTAGAGGAGAATGAAACCCTGGGGAAAATTATTTTTAATGAAAAGAGAGGATAGAGAGAAGCAATTTAAAAAAAAGTTCCATCAAAATCGGTTAAGAAATGAGAAAGTTATGAAAGTTTGAAAAGTCTCAATTTACTTTCTATGGCGATCCTCAAATTGGCAATGTTGATTCAAAGTAACAGGTAGAGTAGGACAACTCTCCATGTGTTTTCTACACAAATTTTCATATTTTCTCCATTATCTCTAAAAATGATGCTTGTCTTTTTGTGAACTCAACATATGTTGTGTCAAGTACATTTCTCCATGATATATCTTGAGCTGAGAAGGAGACAAGCTGAGAGATAATGGGGAAAATATGAAATTTTGTGTACAAAACATATGGAGAGTTGTCCTACTACACCTGTCATTTTGAAGCAACATTGCCAATTTGAGGATCGCCACAGAAAGTAAATTGAGACTTTTCAAACTTTCATAACTTTTCTCATTTCTTAACCGATTTTGATGGAACTTTCTTTAAAATTGCTTCTCTCTATATCCTCTCTTTTCATTAAAAATGATTTTTTTCCCAGGTTTCCATTCTCCTTTAATGATCTCCATAAACCACTAATCTTCTTGAGTATTATTGTTGGTAATAATTTCTTATTCACAAGAATGCCTGAGAGAGGCTGGGAATCACAGACAATGAAAATCAAAGAACATTTTAATGCTGTCTTTGTATTCTACACTGCCGTTAAACACGAGAATTTTCTCTGCTTAGAAAACATGGGCTGAAGTTCATTGTGGTCACATATCCAAATAAACAAACCCATCTTGACTCTGGAGTTTATCTTTTTACTTGACTATATACCAGTACACAGAATGCTAGAGAAGAACTGGAAATCACAGAAACTGAAAATATAGAGCATGCACTTAAGACTAAGTGCAATAGGAAGAGGTCATAAGAGTTGAAGGTATATATACATGCAGTTCTCAACTTATATGAAACATGAGATGAAGTTGACAGATTGTATAAACATACAATTTTAGTTTCATCATATAGACATCAGTCAACTATAATGCTGGTAATCTTTCTTATTGACCACATAATACTGGAGAATAACTGGAAATCACAGACACTGAAAATAATTAAGAAGACTTGATAATCTGTAACACTGTTTCATACGAGCATTTTCTCTGCAAATACGTGAGATGAAGCTGAAAAATAAACCCAAACCATCTTGAATAGACTATTCTTTCTTCTTCACTATACAAAATGCTGTAAAATAGCTGGAATCACAACAGAGAGAGGTTAGTCATATGCGTATAGAATACATGCTATATATTCCCGAGGTAATACTATATGAAACTTGAGATGAATGATGGATCACCATAATGTAAATTGAACTCCACGAGACCTCTCGACATTGAAAGACGATAATCATGGTAATGGCGCTCAGTACTTCTCGTCTCGCCAGGCAAGGCGATTCGCACAATGCATTATATATGTTTGTAGATGTAGATCATCAGTCGGCACTGGAGAATAGTATTCGGTCGCTTTCGGAGTATTTAATCCTATATATTTCACGTTACACCATTGCAAATGAGACACTATTGTCTATGAAGACCAATCTAATACCATTATAACATGATGATACAAATACACAACATAATAATAAAACACGGCGTATCACTATAAAGCTAAAATTGAAAACAACCAAACACATTACCTACAGATGATGATGATAAACTGAAGAAACAGGAGGGGAGGAAGAGAGTGAGATGGAGTACAACAATTCAGATCCCGGCATCAGCGTAACAGATACCCGTTGTGCAGGGAGCATGCATCCATTATACCACCGAGTTCAGTATGGTTAATAACTATAAAATCTTATTCTGTCCAACCTGCTTGCAGCTATACATGTAGGAAATCCAAATAGATCTCAACGTCCGAGTAATAACATACCGTCCGGTAGTGTGTTCCTCTGGTTATAGCGAATGAGATAATAATGATCAGGGAACAATGCCCTAATGACTAACGAGGAGTGCATGCTATGACTCGGAGGTGGTTCGGCGTAATATTGATTTTGTCTATCTCGGTATAAGAATAGCGGTTTGCTCTCCTCTTTAGAGCTTTATTTGCTAAGGCTTTGTGTTGGTGTAGACTGGAAGGAGTGGGACATTTAGTCATCTCTTCAGGACATGTAAGAAGGGGGGGGGGTAGGTACCCCTTCCCGAACTGCGCACCTTTCTATGTCGACTATACAAAACAAAATAGGCCAGTGGGTGTATATTCATTCTCACATTTTCTGTTCTTCAAAATCATTTGTTACATATTTTTCATGAGGAATATTGCATTTTCATTGTATAATTGTTAAAATTATTTGCTGTTTTACATGGATATTGTAAGTACTATACTTCTGTTATTCATTTTCATCTTTTATCATAATTATATAGGGTCAAGGGAAGGGGCGAAACTCCCCCATGCATGCTGAGAATCTTAAAATGGGGGGGGGGGAAGGAGGATTTTTGTTGTTGTTTTATCTCACCCCAGTCCCCCCCCCCCCTCCAACAAGCCTTGAAAGGGCTACAGGATTACCAAATCATATTCCCGGCAAATTGTTTACATCCAGGTTTTGTTTTGTTTTTTTAATGCTCATTACCCCCCACCCCGCCACCATTCCCTCCTATTGAACGAGTCTGGTCAAGGAGGGCTTCCGATTTATTTTGACCGCTCCCACCCCCCCCCCCCCCCTTTCTGACGCTTCCTTGATCAGCCTTCGGTGTGTTGACTGCTATATCTAAGACTATGTTTGAAGACCAGTCAATGATTGATAACTGAAAGCGACGTTGTAATCTAAATTAAGCCTTCAAATATGTTGTTAAAAGTCCGATTCTTTCTGTCAATTTGTTTCCACATTCAGTATTCAGCATACATGTATTACAGATAACTTGCTATTTTAATAGGATACATTGTGAAATCAGAGGTTGCTAAACAATACGATGTGACAAGAATGAATTGTATTTTTGAGAAACCAAATGAAAACAGCTTGTTTAGTATCAACATGATTAAAGGTCCCTGCTAAATTGTGTGACACCATATTTATACCGCAAGCATGGCAAGGGAGATAAAAGAGAGAGGACGCAGGGAATAACATGAAAGAAAAGGTGGGAGAGGGGATATACTAGAGAAATGGTAGGGGAAGGGGAGGGAGAGAGAGAGAAAGAGAGAGAAAGAGAGCTAGAGAGGGAGAGAGAGAGGGGGGAGAGAGAGAAGGGGGAGAGAGAGGAGAAGGAGGGGGTAGATACTACTAGAGAGAGAGAGGGAGAGAGAGAGAGGCAGAGGTGGGAGGTGACAAATAAATATTTATCCGAAGAAACTTATTGGATATACACTATCAGACGATTATCAGTTTCTTCATCATAAAAGGGATAGTCTGGTTATAAAAAAATCGGACAATATTTCATTTTCACTGAGTGTTACAGCTCATGATGACTGACCACATTTTCAAAATAACCGGGACGGCGGGACCTACAATGCAAAAAACAACAACAAACAAACAAAAAAAACCAAAAAAAAAAACACACACACACACACACACACACACACACACACACGCCAACACACACACACACACACACAAACAAACAAAATTCTCTGAATACTTTTCTATATTACTCTGAATACTTAATTGGATTTTTTACTTTTTGAAAAATCAAGGCCACAAAATCTGTGTGTATCAGTAATTAATTAAGATACAAAAGTTGCCATCGTGTGTTGCCACTGTCATTTCTGCAAACTTTTTGCTATCCAGTGTCATTAATGACTCTTGACTCTGGGTTAAATAGGTGATCTGGAATTTCAGCTGCAATGCACAATGACGATTGTTTTCTGAATTAATTACTGATACACACAGATTTTGTGTGTATATAATTACATATTCAGAGCAATCTTTTAAGATAAGTATTCAGAGAAATGTCATGAAACTTACTCCCAATAAATTTTACATCCTTCAACTTTACAATGTAATAACCTCAGACTGATAAGATGTACAATTTTTGAGTTATTAACGATCAAAGTGTCCAATGATCTATTTTTTTAACACATGGTACATGTACTTAACTAAGTTGAGCACTTGTGTCGTCCCTCTTATGATTTTCTGGAAGCGAGGTTGACAAATCGACGATGGCGGCTGCTTTTGACTTTCCTAAATTCCTTGAAAATACAGCAGAAATTTGGAAAAAGCAGGCTTTAAAAGAAAAATATTGCATTCAAAATGCATTTCAATTGGACAATGATGTTATCTCCTTAGGAGTTAGAGTGATTGATTGGAGGTGAGATGTGCAAATATCTTTTAAATGTCAATGTAATTTGGGTTTGTGAATGCGTAGTCCCGCATTATTGAAAACGAAGTGGAGGATTTCCTCATGGATAAGCTTGTATGATGGGGGGACCTAAAGCTACGCACTTTGTTTCCAGCGGCTAAAAAGTCACTTTTTCAATGATTTATGCGAATTTCTTTTATATATCTTGGTTCTACATACCCTTAAATTAAATTCCTGAGAAAATTATGACGGACAAATATCAATAACATTAGTTTTCAAGTCGATGTCGATACCCATGTCGAATTTGGTCGAAAAAATGAAAGGGTCCTAAAGCTACGCACACGTAATAAATGAATGCAAATCTTGATTTTTAAGCTGACTGACGTGAATTTCATCCCGATTTGCAAATAGTGATAATATCACCAAAAATAAAGGAAATTTACTTATTCTTTTTGGCGAACGTAAATGATAATCTCGTTGCTCAGTCACACCAAAAGTTTGGCGCGTTGAATGTGTCGCATTGCGCGTATTTGCGGGGTGCGTAGCTTTAGGACCTGCGTAGCTTTAGGACCCCTGACCATACATGTATAAGTGTTCCGAACCGCATTGTATTACCGAACGCGTACACTAGTTAAGCGCCTAAAATGGCTTTCAATCCTTTCATACGCGTGGGACTACGCGTATGTTCTCCACATTATTTGACACACAGAACACAGGGCAGAAGATCATAATATGAGGCAAAAAACATAAGTAATAATATCCACTTATACATACTACAAGCTTATCTGAAGATAACCTTGTATGGTGGTTGATCCAGTGTCCGAACACTTTTCAGAAAATCAACGATAGCAAATAAAATATGAAACGAATATCTGTCAAACTATACATATTGAATGCTCAAAGTCCTACAAAAAAAGAAGTTGATGGAATTTTAAAAAGACAACGTAGATTTAATACGATATTCCCATCCGAGTGAACCCCTTCCCAACGACGCGGCGTTTTGGTCCCTTGAAAAAGGTACCGTAATTCCGAACGTGTGAAACCTATGGGAAAAAGACACAACCTTGGTATCAATAGTGTGGTTTTCATACGCGTAATCCCACGCGTATGAAAACCCATTTTAGGCGCTTAACTTTACACGTTCGGTAATACAATCTGTTCGGAGTTACAATACTTGACTATACTCAGACTAGCTCTTTTATGGGTGAATAGGCTTCAATAGCTATTGTGTGTATCAGCAGGCCCTTTTCCAGGCTAGATCATTCATACAGGAGAGGAAAATAATTATTTAAAATTTCACTTTCAATTCTGAATCCTCTAATTTGTGGCACAGTAAGAGTGGAAGAGTCCATGAATCAGGTAGGCTCAGGTAATCTGGCAAATTTAAGAAAATTAAATCTTGCTTAGAGCAGTTTTTGACTGCTGCAACAGTTAATGTTGGACACAGTCCCACATAGGCAAGGGCCCATGAGTGAGTAATATCTTATAACCTGCTTTCTCGTCACCCCCAGTCGTTGGCGCTGGCATAGGTGGCACACGTTCTGTAGTACAATACCTTTTTCAAGGGACCAAAACGCTGCGTCGTTGGGAAGGGGTTCGCTCAGAAGAGAATATCGTACTAAATCTACGTTGTCTTTTTCAAATTCCACTAACTTCTTTTTCTGTAGGACTTTAAGCATTCATTATGTAAGTTTGACAGATATTCGTTTGATATTTTACTTGCTATCGTCGATTTTCTGAAAAGTGTTCGGAAATAGGATCCACTACCATACTTTTATGTTTTTGAGTGCACTCATGCATAGCCAAATTTGTCTTTGTGAATGATTTTCTGTGACTGTAAGATTTTACTTAAGACTGAAAGATAGGTAATTTCACTCATTTGTGTTTGATCAATTACAACTTTAAAATTCATAACGTTCTTATTTTTCATCAGATTTTGCTCAAACTTTCACCCATCTTCAGTTCAGATAAGCTTGTAAACCTACATGTATAACTGACTTTCACCATGTTTCATGCATGATCCGATCTGTTCCAATTTTTTTTTCATTATTAAAACCAGCGAAAGAGAAAAGTGGCTTGGATAAAACTTTAAAAACAGAAAAATAAGAGAAAAATATTTGTGAAAGTTTGAGATTGAAGGGAAATCCACTCATAGCGACTCTACTATACTTCGTGTGCACTCACACTTATGCGAGGTTATTTAATATTGGGGATAACCTTGCACTCTGTACCTTCATACCGTGAGCAATTGCCTCCCATAGACAAGTGTGTGATATCTTGCCCATATGTGTGCAGGAGAGGAGCAAGATCACCGACCATGCAAAAACAGCCTGAAAATTTCACTTGATCAAGATGATAAATATCCTGTCAAAGGATCTGGCATGAAATTAGATATTCTATCATTCTAAATGTAGAAGGAAGTATTTTCTCAAAATCTTGTGGATTATATTGGTGTTTTTACCTCTTCAACTTAGAGGTCGTGACAGGCCAAAATTGACACAGCCCCATATAGTGATGGTCCTGTGAGTTCTTCGTGTGTAGACTCTAGGCAGTCATACACCTCAACACTTTCAAAACACCACTGCGCAAAAGTCACCAACTTTCACTCAAAATCGGCATTTAATTTACAAAAACCGACACCAACATATCCATGAAATACAAATTCAACTCACCGATGTTGGAAAAGATAATTCCAAAAATGAAATTCGTAATTTACCGTCAGTTCTGGCAAAACAGGGTATCGCAAGTCATTGTGTACATTTCCTGATCGCCGCGAGCGCTGATATCTCCCCCCAAAAATATTCGGCCATTAAAAATTTGGCCCCTATCGCACACACGTAAAAAGAATATTTGATATTTGAATAATCATGACAATATTGGATGTCATAATTTGGCCAGTACAGGAAATATTGAACTCGATGTGCAAAAAATATTAGACTCGTATTCAACTTGTCCAATATTTTGGCATATCTCGTTCAATATTTCCTTGTATTGACCTCAGGGTCATTCAATATTATATGAATATTTAGCAATGGACTGTTGATGCATAATGCAGATCATCTGTATTTTCCTTAAGTTTTACTCTTCTACAGCTCAATAAGCCAATCTACTTTTTTAATACCATTTGCTCCTTTCAGAAATGCCAGTATAGACCACTGTATTGAGAACATCCAGAGATGCTTTAAGTCCCCAAGGTCAAGCTCAAAGTCATCCTCATCTGCTGAAGATAGTAGACAAAAGGGCAATAAACTCTTCCTGAAGAAAGATTACAAAGGGGCTTTAGAATGTTACACGAAGGTGAGACTCCCCCCTCATTTAAAAAAGAAAGATAACTAAAAAAAAAAGAGCAAAACTTAACAAAAGCTACATTTATATTGCCTACTTCATCCCAGGAATGCTTGAAGTGCCTACAAAGTACTGCTATAGCCCAGCTGCCTTAAAGGGGGTACCCAATGCTGAAACTATGTTAGTTCATTTAAAAGATCAAGATTTTATTAGAAGAAATCATCTGCCTTAAATTTTTTTTTAATTCGTGTTGCCAGAAAATCCCCGAAATATGGTAAGATTTCAGGATATTTTGGCCCCTCAGCTGTGTCCCAATTTCAGCTAGGTAACCACAATGACGTCAAAGTGGTTACCTTGTCGCGCAATTATAGCAAAATGCGCGCAAGGTGTAATGCATTTTGTACAGTCTAGCGCGCAACACATCTGCAATACGCAAACCTGGGTAACCACTTTGACGTCATTGTGGTTACCTAGCTGAAATTGGGACACAGCTGAGGGGCCAAAATATCCTGAAGTCTTACCATATTTCGGGGATTTTTCTGGCAACACGAATTTTTAAAAAACTTAAGGCAGATGATTTTCTGCTAATAAAATCATGATCTTTTAAATGAACTAACATAGTTTCAGCATTGGGTACCCCCTTTAAGGCAATGAAAGCATTTTGAAGGAATGACTCCCTACCAAGTACCCATTTACTATCCTGGGTGGAGAGCAACAAATGTAGATGAATGTCATGGCAAAGTACATTACTGCCACGGCTGGGAAACATGTGATCCACAGTCCAGTGATGTATACACAGTAGCATACATGTGATGATGATGTTTATGCATGCACCAAACTGACAAAACTGTCAGAATTATGAAATAAAAGAGAAAATGTTTTATTTGTGTCAGAAAGGTTTGCATGATGAAAATGCATTACTGATATTTAATGTATTAATTGATTTTGTATGGTTGCTTATCTGTATGCCATTGATTTTTAAAAGGTAATCATTGAAAAGGACCATGAAACAACAAAGCCAAAAATCATTGAGGGGCAAATCCTGAGTGAAATATTTCTGACAAAAAAATTACATTTTGAGAGAATAAAAGTATAATTTGTCTTGGCCAACAATAAATTTTCCTGTACAAAAAATACCTTCTCTAATCATTTTATCAAATGAAAATTTTTTTCTTGAATTATACATATCCTCTACTTCAGATTAGAACAGTAAGAAAGTATATTTGTCAATAGTACCATATTATTCTGTACACCTTTTAAAGTTAAACAATGCATGTATTGCTTGTGCAATAATTTTACTATTTTGCATGAAATTGACTTGTGTATTAGAACTGTATTTCAATGAACCTAGGAAGTAGACTTGTATGGATTTACTTTGAAAAAAACTTTTTTTTTTTTCATATTGAATAAAATCACATTACACCAAACCATATTATTAATACCATTCATACAGAGTGTCCAGCTTGCTCCCCATGATGGAACAGATACTCTGGCACTAGCTCATGCAAATCGGTCTGCTGCCCTCTTTCACCTCGGCCGATACAAGGTAGAAGGTAGAGAATTAACAATGTGTACAAAGAGAAATCATATATGACACATGCTATATAAATATTCAAGCATCGTTTTATGAGTATTATTTTAAGAAATGTCATCAAGCTTATTTGAAATAAATTCTTTAACTTCACTGTTACAATGTGCAAACTTCAGTTTAATGCAAGTCGTAACTTTTATTCCATTATCGGTTAAAGGTGTTTTAACGGGTTTTTTTTTATTCTTTAAGCCTAGAACAAGTGTAGAATTTATGCAAAATATAATTGTTTAGTGCATCTGAATACTTTTTATTTATGCTCTTGCTTTGATTTCTTCATTGCAGGCTTGTATCCAGGATATTGACGAAGCTATATCTCGAGGATATCCAACTGATAAGCATTACAAGGTTCTCCAAAGGAAAGGACTGTGCTTCATGAAATTGAATTTTTCAAAAGCAGAGGAAGGTAAGCCGGAACTAGAGGCAACTCTGTTAAAGCAATCCATAACCTTTTTTCAATCTGATTTAAAGGAGGCATGATGGCTGAGTGGTAGAATGTTAGTCTCATAACTGGGAGGTCCCTCAGATAGGTCTTACAGCCATTGGTTGCCCTGGTTGGTTACTTACAAGCATACTCTTGCTTTCTTAGCAGCTGGGTTAAATAAATCATGCTATAATCGTCCTAAAGAGAAGCATGGTTTCTTGATCATATGCATTTAGAATTCCAAGCAAATATAGCTAGTATGGATGTGTTTATCTCTGCATGCTGTATCTTGCAAGGGGAAATTACAGCTAGTGTTGAATAAACAAAATAAATCATGTTCCATTTCCCCACTTCACATAAAGTACAAAAACAATTATACTGATGTCATTCCATTACAAGAAAAATAAAAATGTTGTAGCACATACACTTAATCCAGAACTCCATTTCGTTAACAATTCATGAAAAACAATGCAATGATTCAATGAATTACAGGTAACTCTGCCTATTTGAAGTCGAATCTTTCGGGACCACAGAAATCTGTTCGACTTAGGCGAAATTCGACTTAGAAAAGGTAAAAAACACATGTTTTGCCCATTCTGTTCTGAAAAATTGCTTCGACTTAGGCGATTATTTGACTTATGGAAGGTCGACTTATGCAGAGTTAACTGTACTTGTATTTTCCATAACCTATACAGAGTTTTCTAAAGCACTGCAATGTCTCGGCGGTATTGACGGAGAAGACAAGAAAAGACAAGGTATTGTTTTAAATCTATGTACATATGGTGTCTGTTTTGAGAAATTTTGTTTAATAGATAAATTCTACTGTAAACTAAGGATATTACAGATGAGATTTGTACATCAAAGAAAAAAAAAAAGAAATTGAAAATCCATGGTGATATTTGTTATCTAAGTTGAAATTATATCATGTAACATCATTTTTTGTCTCGCCTGCGTAGCGGAGGGAGACTATAGGTTTCACTTTTTCTGTTGTCTGCGTCGTCGGCATTGGTGTCTCAACAATCATGCTGTAATCATAATAACACACCACAGTTACATCCCTTGAAGGCACAGGTCAAGTTCGAAAAATAGGTTATAGGTCAAAAGGTCAATTAACTTCATTGAAAGCCACTGAACACAGAAATAAAGTATTAACAGCATGCACAAACAGCATTGTCTCATTTTCAAGGGATAACATCTTCATTACTGCTTAGTATAGTAAGCTGCCAGACCAAAGTTCACATTCTCATATGCATATAGCAAGATGCAGGTGAGACAACGCTTGGCATGTGCCTTGTTTTTCATTTAGATTCTGTGGACTAGTGCAACAATCAGTATTTAAGATAAATAGCAAAGTTGACCTTTAAAGCTCATGTGCAGTTTTGGTAGCAAAAAGGAAACCGGAAACAAATGCGTTAAATGTAGTCTCATGTTGTTCTCCTTGTATGAAAATATATACATGTACGTATGAGATCTTTTGGTATTCCATTCTTGATTTCCAGTGAATTTTAGTGTAAATAGCTGTGAGGAATGCTAGATAATGGCTATACACTTCCCTATGCTAGGACGCTTCCACCCCGACGGCTGCCTGCTCAAGGAGATAGCGCGTGAATAGCATACACAGGCCCCTATAGGTTAATACATGTGTGTACACATTTTAGTGCAATTTGCCGTAGTAGGAGTTTAGAATCCTGTCTTAATTCATTTTTTACCTCTCACTTGTTTAATATTTAACTTGAGGAGGAAAAAAATTCACAGCAGCTTTGTTATGCAAGTATCTTGCTTTTTATTACCTAAAATCAGCGAAATCTGACAACAAGTTTTTAAGGGCTTACCACAACTGCACATTGCCTTTAACCTCATATCACCCCCTTCTGTGCTATGGGTGGGTAAGTCCTGCCCCAAAATTAAAGTGCTGTATGTTTTTAATATTAGAAAGGCTAATTTTTTTTCTTCCTGAAATAGAAAACAGGTACCTTCATGGTGAAATTTATTCCTGGAAAATATTTTATGCTCCGTTGAACTATGAAACAAAGCATTACAGGTCAACATTTAACTCCTTGTGATTACTGTTTTTAAAAAAAATTGATGGCACAGAAGAGGGTTGTTTTGTTTTTTTCACTGGAATACTGTGAAATTATTCCTGAGTTAATCAAATTGGATATCACCAGTATGTTTAGTCTACCTTGAGTTACAGCAATTTGTTTAGTCTACCTTGAGTTATTGTTTTTCTCTTGTATTTTTATGTTCTTTGCTTCTAGAGATAACAGCTTTACTACAGGAGAGCAGTAATCCAACGTAAGTGTGAGGAGTAGAAATTGTATTAGCCATCCTACACTAGGTCATGCTCATACCGAGGGGGGTGTTTTAGGTGTTCAAACACCCCCCCCCCCCCTCTTGGTGTTCTTTGATGCTAAACACCCCCCTTTAGAATTGCTGATAACCTTTTTTTTGTTTTGTTTTGCTTGTCAGATGATTTTGGAGTAAAAAACACCCCCCTTTAAAAAATCCTTGGTACTCCAATGCACTAGATAAACTACCCCTCAGACCAGTGATTTTAACCTCTTTGGCATCGTTGCCCCATTTAGCATTCTTGTCTGTTCTGTGACACCAAAATTCAGTTCACCCCTTGTAACGCAACTGTACATGGAATTCTGATTGGGGCTGTGTGGCATAGAACATTTTGTCAATAACAAGTGCCAAATTCATTCCTCAATTTGGCTGAGAATGTAGGAAAACATCCATGAAAGTTTTTAGGGGAAATGATCACTATGTAGTATGGGGAAAAAAATCAATATTCATCTTCATTATTTAAAGAATAATAGTAATATAATCAACCTATCCCGATTGCTTCTAGACAGTTCCATTCACAATTTAATTACATGACCAGTACTCGACTTTATCTTTAAATAGCACTTCAGATGCATATGACAGTTAAAATGAAGAAACAGGAAGAAGGGAGAGCACTGAAAAGATTTTAAAAAAGATTTTATCAAGAATAACTGAAATGTATTATATGCATGTCTCTTTGCTCACAGCTATCTTAATTTTGCAGACGAATTTGGTTCACCAGTCTACAGTCCTGATGAGAAATCAGATGAAGAAATCAAAGAGAGGTCTTCGAGGTTGGCAAATGCTTCCACAGCAGTCACTTGTAAACATCAGAAAGGGAAGGGAAGATATCTAGAGGTAAATAGCAATGAATAGATAACAATGAAAAATAGCAATGAAAAGAAAGAGCAATGGAAAAAAAAAAAAGATAGCATTGAAAAATATCAGTAAGAAAAAGATAGAAAGCATTGAAAAATAGCAATGAAAAGATGGGTGTTGGGTTTATTCTTCTACTATTAAACTGTATTTTTCAAAGATAATCTTTAGTTCTTGGAGCAAAAAGGTATTGGAATGAATATTGTTAAATATGCCCTCACGTTTTTTCCACTTGTTCCTGATATTTTGATGTTCCAAGGCAAGGAGTTTTTTTTGGAAATATCTGAAAGGAATTTAAAAATTGAGGCTATCAGTCATTGCTGTTGCTGCAACGTAATCCCACATGTATAGTTTGCAACTGCCGTTTTTGCAAAGAAACTTGCAGAATGCAAAAATCCAGTTGTCACGTGTCAGTCATTTCTTAGCTTGAAACTTTGCCATTCTGAACCATATGTAAACCTTGTGGAAGTTTCATGCACAAGAAAGTTCTTGTGATTCATGAAATTTTGGCATTGAATGTCAAAAAGTTTAAGGTATGCATATCTTCATGATGTAAGAGTTATTTTGAATGCGATCAAGCAGAAGCACATCTTCTGTGTGCTTTCTTCGTGTGTCTGGCAGAAGGGAGCTAACACAATTTTGGTCAAAATTATTGTCATTTGTTTAGTTTGTCATGAAAGGACAGAGATATAGTATCAGGAAGTGAAAACCTGTCACTTTTAACAAGTTAGACTATGTATGGACTAAAATTTATTGTGTACTGTCAAACCAGAATCTTTCTTGTCCGTGAAATGCCCATGAATTTCATGAGTGGTTTAGATTTGCGAGAGTTGCATGCCCAAAATGGTTTAATTACAACTGACACAGCAAAGAATTTTTTGCAATTCATGAAAGTTTCTCGCGCTTGGAAATTGCTGTCGTTCACATTTCGTGAAAGCTTCATGTCGCGAATATTTTTGGTTTTACAGTAGATACGGTCAAGGAAAGGTCAAAGCTTTATCGTGCGTTTTCGTGGAATGTACAAGTGCTGTTAGTGCCTCCATTCGGCGTCTCCTTCTGCCAGGCACACGACGACGACTCGTCTCCATCAATGTCTGATTTCTCTTTATTTGCAGGCAACCAGAGATATAGCTGCTGGTAAACTATTTATGCAGGCAGGTGAACTACTCATCAAGGAGAAGCCGTTTGCTGCCATCATCTTGAAAGAAGAAGAAAGCTCTCATTGCCATCGGTGTTTCGTTCAGTGCTCACCAATACCGTAAGCTGGGCCCTGTTTCATAAAACTTGTCATCAATGGCAAGTTGCAATAACTGTTATAAGCTACTGCAATCCTTGCATCTGATTGGCTGAGAGCAAATTTGTCGTTAAAAATCACTGACAAGACATTTGATGAAACGCCCCCCAGAAGCAGCTTTGTCTGTAGGAGGTGTCATCAGTGTTTGAATACATGTTGGATTTGACTTTAAGGTCTTTGTTAATTGCCCAGAAGTGTGAATATTTGACAAAATATGGGGGGACTGCGTACATGATAGACCTGGGCACTGTGTTATAAAGAGTTGCGATTGATTTGAATCAATAGCAACTTGAAATTAATCACAACTCTTATTTCTTAAAGAGCACAGTTGCAGTTGATTTTAAGTTGCGATTAATTTGAATTGCGATCAATTTGAATCAATAACAAGTTTGCAACTCTTTATAAGATGGGATCCTGAAGATATAAAAAATAGCAGCTTTTACAGAATTTGATTTGGTTGAGATTTACCCACCTAGTAATATGTCTTTCTTATCTGTAGAGATGTGGTCTAGTGGATAAGTCACTGAATTTTGGATCAGTCTAAAGTCCTTTGCCAATGCATTAATCTATATTTGCCTCTCTTGACCAAGGTAAATTGAATGGGTACCTAATTGGAAGAAATTTGTGGAATGCTTGAGTGCATTATCATGGAAGCTCAGCTTAAGCGGGGTCATATTCAACATTTTGTTCACCCCCCCCCCCCGAAAAAAAGAAGCTTTTAATTCATGTGTAAATCCCTGTTGGTGTATCATTATTTTTATTTGCTCATTTTAGCCTATAATTATTTTCTCTTTCATTGTGTTAGGTGTTCTTACTGCACCCATGCCAGGTACTGTAGTCCTGAATGCAGAACACATTGCTGGAGTCAGTATCACTCATTTGAGTGTGGGACTGAGGACCTTCTGCAGCAGGTAAGGGTTGCGTATCAGTCAAAGTTAATCTACACTTCTGTTAGTAGTCAACAATTAAGCATTACTTTCCTGAACTGTAAATTTCCATTTGGTCCCATGCCTATTCTTGTGAACATCAATTCATTTTATTCCGTATTTCGTGTACCCAATTTGGCAACTTTCCATGTTTTTGTTCCATCATTTTGTCCAATTTTCATGAGTTTATTTATTCTCACAGGAAGAATTAAAGCCATTTCAATTTTTTTTTTTTTTTTTTTTGGGGGGGGGGTGGTCACTATGCTTACACAAAACAGATCACTGGAGAAGGTAAATATATGAGGCATTAGTACTTTCTCAAGTTTGAAGGAAAATAAGTACGACTGTAGCAACAGTCAAATTTACAGCACATTTCACTTTGAGATTCTTGGAACGAAGGGGATCGCTGGTAACCTCAAATAATTGGTCCATCATTTCTTAAGCAAAAAGTAAAGTGAATTTTGTATTCAGGAAGATTCTTTTGTGAAATTGGACATTATATTCCAAAGGATAACACAGCTGAAAGAAAGCACATCAGGGGGGCGTTTCATCAAGTGTCTTGTCAGTGATTTTTACCGACAAATTTGCTCTCAGCCAATCAGATACAAGGATTTCAGTAACTTATAACAGTTATTACAACTTGTCATTGATGTCAAGTTTTATGAAACAGAGCCCAGGTTATCAATTTATAGGGTTTTAATGAGGAAAATAATTTGGTTCAGGGTGAAAAAAAAAACCAGGGGCCGTATTCTGAAAACGATGTTATCTTTTTATGTTAGTAAAACGATGTTAATTGTCATAACAAATCAAAATCAGGGCAAGTCATTTGTCAGTGATTGCGCAAAGATGGCTGTGCTCGTGTACAGTTAACAGAGACATCTGCGCTTTGTTATGACAATTAACATAGTTTTCCTTAACATGAAAGCTAACATAGTATTCAGAACCTTAGGGGTTCTTTCTTATTTGTATCAGGTGAGTGTGTTCAGCCATCTAAGTCTACGTATCCTCATCAGTGCGGGGAAAGAAACACTATCCTCTCACATCCACAAACACAAGACATCATCTGCCCCACCACCAACATCATCATCAACATCAACATCGGCAGCAGCAACTTCCACCTCATCAACCACTGCTGAGGCTCCCTCATCAGGCTGCCTCGATGGTCGCCTGGTTGACTACAAGTCCATCGTCGGTCTCGAAGCACACTGGTTCAACCACTCACATGAAGAACTCATACAGTATGCTGTGGTAAGAGGATGATGTTATGAACTTTTAAGATTGTTTAGTCAAGTGGTTTGAGCACTTGATTGGTGATGCAAAGGTCATGGTTTCAAGCCCTTGCACAGCACTAACTGGGTGTGCACCTGTAATCCAGCTAACAGTGGAAGTTATAAACTGATTCAGCGTACCCAGGTTCGAGACTTAGTCACGTCTATCGGATGGTGACATTAAAGGTCGGTCCCCAGACGTAAATAATCATATCTGATTGATACACGTCTGTAAAAAACCCAATTACACACACACACTGATATTCTACACATTAATCGTTTCTTGATCCAGGTGTAGTATGTGGATACTTGGTAAGATTTATTCCTCGTAATATGCACTAGGTGCCATGGCAGTAGGAGATATAGCCAGGATTATAATTTGAGAAAGCACGGAGATGATCCATTGTGTTATGTGCTCACCAAAAGTAGATTATTATTAGAAGTATATGGTATATGTATCATTATATTTTTACCCCTCCAAGCAAAGTTTGAAGAAGTTATATCCATCTCTCTCTCTCTCTCTCTCCCTGTCTATCTTTTACTTTCTCTCTCTCTCTCTCTTTCTCTCTCTTTCTCTCTCTCTCTTTCTTTCTCTTTCTCTTTCTCTTTCTCTCTCTCTCTCTTTCTCTCTCTCTGTTTTCTCTCTGTCTCTTTTCATTTCTCTAAATGTGCCACAGACTTCCATCTTACTTGCAAAGTGCTTCTACAGGGAACTGGTCCTGCATGAAACTTTGGAAACACTCTCAGAGGAAGAGCTCATCACAGAGATCGCGTCACTGCTTCTCCTTCACACCAGACAACTGAAGTCAAACTCCCATGCCATCACTGAGGTACATTCTAGTGAAGGAGGAAACACAGCAGGAGAGTCAGCAGGTGGGACTGTGCAGGAGATAACACAGGTGCGTGTAGCGACAGCTGTCTACCCCACGGTGAGCTTGATGAACCATTCCTGTCAACCAAATGTCACTGCCAGGTAAGTAAAGGCCCTTCTTACACTGTTCAGACTAACAGAATTCAACGTACAGCTATTCGAAAACCATATATACGTGTACAGTAAGTATTTAATTCATTTTTTCTATTCTGAATGTTGTAAAATGAAACATCATATAACAAAACATCATATTAAAAAAACAGTGTGTAACGAAACAGATGTGTGAGCATCGCTTCAAACAAAAACTTGATAAAAAATCAGGGTCCACTCCTTGTGTGGACATTGTATCGTATGAAAACCGTATAACTAGGTGGGGCTTATCATGGGCATGCCCTGACTTATGACTCGCCACCTATCATCTTGCATATGATGTTTATTTTATGTGATTCTTCTTTCACGCGTGTATGCCCTTTTTGCTATAGGATGATTCTATATGACATTTCTTTATATGAATTTTGCATAAATAACAGGCTATTATTCATGTGTGTGACTAGAATCATGTAAAACTGTCAGTCTTCAATCTTCAATGGTAGTGTGCTTCAGGAAGTTTCATGGCTTAGGAAAATGTAGTGTTGAGTGTTTTTAGAATATGTAAACTTACAAGCATTACACTCTAAATTTGTTCTTTCTTTTACTTCAGTTTTAAGAAGGGTGTCATTAGTGTGCGAGCAATTGAGAAAATCATGCGTGGTGATGAGATACTACATTGCTATGGTAAGTTTATGACAAGCTTGTGGACTTGTTAATAAAACAATGTGATGCAAATGTTTGGTCCCATCTCATCGGCAAAATGAGTTATCACTAGTGCTTGTCATGCCAAGCCAATAATGTACTTCAAGAGAGCACTTGTCATGTATTGGTACAAGGTTTGTTTGTAATGAACTTCAAATGCCCCTCCCCCCAAAAAAAAAATATATATATATATTTGTGAAAGTAAGCTCCTTATAGAAGAGATTGGCTAAGCTTTCCACAACTTGTTGATATATGATACGTAAAACTGGGCTCTTGGCAAGAAGCAAAATTATTCCTCTTTTGGGCCATTCTCAGTCACGTGTGTGACCCAAATCCTGAAAAATAGTTGATTTAAATCTAATTTTTCAGTATTTATGTTGTGGCAGAAGTCTCTCATTTTAGATTTTTAAATAAGAGTCTTACCCCCAACAGACGGAGGGTAATTACTTTAAATGAGAGTACATCATTTTCTTTCAGAGGTCAAAATTAGGTTGGTCACGTGTGTGACCTCGCACGAAAAGGGGTCTGACTTGTTGGTAGTCAAACATACTTTTCTCATAGTTCCCTTGGAGTGCAGGTTGCCACTTTTCATTGCTGTATGATGGGATTGCTCTGAACAGTTTGAAAGCAATTTTCCATAAATGAGTGAACATTCTTTTCTTTTAGAAGTGAAAATTGGACGGTCACATGTGTGATCACTCAAAAAAGGGCGTTTTTAAATGTCTCTGTAAAAGCATTATGGTTGGGAAATGATTTTTTTTTTTCTTGTCAAAGAAAGGAACATCTTTTTCATGTAGAAACTGATAATATAAAAAAATCAATAACAATTATAATCTGATTTTCTGGTAAGGAGGCAAAATTAGATGGTCACGTGTGTGACTGTTTGTTTCACTTTACAAAGAATGGCCCTTTTGTCTTTCATTCAAAGATGTTGTTTGTGATCTACCAGCTCGAAATCACCAATATGTCACAAATCAAGCAAGTGGAAGTGATGAAACTAAGCCCCATAATGCTCAGCAATGGATCGTGCGGTCAATCATTTGAATTGTACAATTTATATTTTGCGATCATTTGCATAAACAATGACATTGCGATCAATTGCTAACTTAGTTTTTTGTGTTATGGGGCAAAGATAATTCATGTTGGAACAGTCAAATTCTGTAAATTTGTATTTGCATGATCGTGCAGTCAGATCCAAAATGCTATTCACCTTTCCAGTCAGTGTGCAGCCCGTGCGTTAATGAGCCAAAATGCCGATTCTTGCGGAGATTTCCTCTTCACTGGATATTGAGTCTCGCGAAACGAGATAACGTGAGATTTGGCGAGATATTTGCAAGGGGTTAAGAAGGTATCTCTCAATCGAAAACAATGCAGAAATTGATGGGCATGGTAGAGGTACTTCTCCGTGACATTTTGCTCTTCATTTTGGTATATAACATGACTGTATTCGTTCGGGTTTGGATATCTTTTTTCCTGTCTAAAAATGATGAAATTTCTGACTTTTTGGGGAGCAATTTTAGCCTTTATTTGCTTCCTCCGAACTCCTGACTGGTATAGACTTTTAAAATCTAAGTGATGTAGACGATCGCTGAGTTGGATTGTTGGCGCAGACAATGAACTCAAAACAATTTTGCAGCAAAATGTATTTGTCAAAGAAAATATGGCTTTATTTCAACCATTTTCCGCACAAAATACCCCGTGAGAGCCACTGAGGGGGTGAACGTCCGCTACGCTACCCCGGGTGTAACGGGGTGGCATGCACCCAGTCGCTGCTGTGGTTAGTGACTTCAGTCCGGTCGAATATTCACTGCTGCAACAGCGTAAAAGGTACACCAAAATCAATGTAAGGAGGATATAATTTATCAACATTGGCCATTTTACCTGATTTCAGGACTATTGAAGTTTACCTCCGACAAAATTTGGGTTTCCAAGATGAAAATGGAGTATTAAAAAAAAAAAATTCTCCTTTATGTAAATGAAATATCGGGGAATAATCACCGCTAAGACACACAGACAGGAACAGCAATGCAGGGCCAGGGGTACGGGTACACTATCGTACTTTACGTGTACAAAGTTGTAAATGTGTATCAAATAAGTTTACAAATGGGCTGTGCTAGACTCTGGTACATGTACTAGGTCATACGTATGTGTGTGTACGCGTGGATATAGCATATCCATGGTGTACGTGTATGAGTGGATGGACATATAGTACATACATGTACTAAATTCGTTCGGTCGTATCTAGCAGACGACGCTTTATGTGACGTGCATGGTGAGCGGACCAATCATGTTTTGTCATTCGGCACGATCTTATTTTGGATGGGAAATAATCTGTACCGTGCTTGAATTTGCCAAACTCCTGACTGGTATAAAAGCTAAATCCTCAGGTTTTTGGTCAGTTCTGAAAGAGTACTCTTTCACGATTCTAATAATCTAAAACATTTCTTGCAGCAAGATATGTGACCAATATTTTTTCACCCTTTTTCGTCAAGGTTACATCATTCATTTTCACTCATAAATGGTCTATTGATTTTAAAAAGTCTTATAAGTCAACTGCTAAGTTTGAAATGGAAATTGGTAGAATTATTATTCCTCTTTCATTTGTGACAAAAATCGTGAAAATCCATTCAGAAACAGCGAAGTAATTGGCAGTTTTCTACTGTACCCTCCTGCTAATGAATATTCATATTCATCGCTCCGCCATGAATACGAGTTCCGCAAAAGAAGCGCTTTTCGCACGGGCTGCGGACTGTTTCATTTGATAATTTCTTCACTTTAGGAGAACCAAAACATAATGACTTACAGGTACATGTATCTTGCTATTCATGAAGTGAAATTTAAGGAAATCTGGTGTAATGTTTTTCGGGGTTAAACAAAACTATGTGGGCTTTAGAATAATAACACAAATTATTTTTCAAATTTACTGTAGGTCCGCAGGTTGGTCACATGACAACGTCAGATAGGCAGCAAGCCCTCCTCAATCAGTACTGCTTCACGTGCCACTGCCGAGCTTGCATATCCAACCCTGAATCTCGCAACCAGGAAACAGATCAGTGCATCAAATGCCCGGAATGCGGACAGCCGATGAACATTGAGACGTCACGGTGTGGAAAATGTGCAATTAATTATGATGTTGTGGATCTCTTAAAGGTAAGAACTTATATTATTTGACAATTCAGAAATGCCTTTATTTCAAGAAAATGATAAAGGAGAAAAAGTGGTGCACATATGACATTATTATGCTGATGATAATTTTTTGAAGGTATGTTGTCTTGTAACATATGGGAGACATCATAAGTATTACAGGCATCCATACATTTTACGATAAAATCAAGGTGCATACATGGTTAGAGAAATCGTACTTACTGCGAACAAGATTGGCGCTGATGTCGCCAAACTCAAGTAGCTGTATTTCAAATGGTGCTCTTTAGTTTGGACGTAAGCTGTAGGAGATCCACAAAACTCTCTCAAAATTATTAAAAAACATGAAGTTTAGACATGGGTTCATATACATATACATCATCAAAATGATAGGATGGTAACTCAGTCCTGCTGAAAGTCATATGCTATGCACACTAAAATGTATATATTGGGCTAATCTTTTCAGCTGTTTCTCATCGTATTTCAAATAGGAGGGCATTTGAAGAGCAATTTTCATGGGACATGTTTCCTATGATATTCTTCAAACTGACAGAAAATGAATGAGAAAGTTTACAAATTACATTTCACCTTTGCAAGAATTCAACCTTCTCTTCAAATGTGTATGTTTGCAGATGGTGAAAGATGCTTTGACCAGAATCTACGGATTGATGGACATGTTTTCTGCCTCAGAGAAGGATGAAGTCTTAGTGAGAGGTAAAGAGATATCTAAGATTTTATCCATCTTCAAAAGAATCTCTTCAATTAATTGGTCTATTTCACATCCTGTAATGAGAAGTAGTTGCCACGAGCTTAAACAAGAGAGTATATAACGTCTTATCCAGGGTATATTTTTACTATATCTTGATACTATATACTGCGGATAACATCATACATGTATACCTTGGGACTCGCACATTCACTATTACTCATCTACAGGTATTACGCAAGCTAATAAATGTGCATTATTTTATATCATGCATACACGGTCTGATAGCTAGCTGAGCTGAACCAGTATTGAGTAAAGACATTTCCCATTTTCCTTTGAACTTTTGGATCCAAAAATATCCTTTAGGGTCTAGTAGAACCGACATGTACATCAGACTTTTGGTAAAAGACGGGATATGAAACAAATATCAAGTACACTGCCTATAATCTCTAGTGAAATCATGGTGCCTTCGGTAACCTAAGAAAATACAGTTTTTCATCTGGCCTGCATCCCTAGGGGAAATAGTACTATTCTTGTTACCTCGGATACCATAGTTTCAACCAGATTCTCTCATGTCTGTCTGTCAGTTTATATGTGTATAATGAATTATCTGCCTCATTCAAATCAAAGGAGATGCAATGAATTGGGCAGAATGAAGAATATTGCTCTCGACCGACAAAAGACATGGCTTACCATACTCAACTTTAAAGCAGGTACATAAATATATGGTCATAAAACAGAAATTAAATTTCTTTATATGCTATTTTTTAACAAAAATTTGTATAAGGCATGTTTTGTAGCTTTTGCATAGTCATTTTCACCGCTCTTACATGTAGTTAATGTAGATCACAATGAGTGTGAAATAAAATCAGCACTGCTTTGTTAATTCCCTTTTGTGATTTAACATGTGTGCAGTTTATTATTTGTAACACACTTGCAAACATGCATTATTATTTCCTTAGAAAGTAAATCAGCTGAAGTCATTCCTTGTTTTATCCTAAAGATGTTATATCGAAGACGAGATCCTGCATCGAAATCATGGATCGTATCCTTATACCTCCTGACATGCGTTTTTCAGAGGCATACGACTTCATGGCCAAATGTTATGTTACGTTAGGTATGTACCAAATCTTAGAGTATCTTAGTAGTACTCTAGATATATTTTCATTAACCCTTAGGTACTTGATCCCGCACACCAAATTTGAATTCATTTTCAGTACATTAATCTCTCAGTATGTAATTGAAAGGGACAAAAGTTGTGATTAGGATTTTACAGATTTATATCAGTCAAATCTGATCATTTATGTTGGGTCACATACCTGTTTTTAGTGATCAAGTGTTTTGTCAGTGATTTTTACCAACAACTGTACTGAAATCCTTGCATCTGATTGGCTGAGAGCAAATTTGTCGGTAAAAATCACTGACAAAACGCTTGATGAAATGCTCCTGTCTTTATCTTTTATGTAATCTATCTCTTTCTCTGTCTTCCTGTCTCTGTCTCTCTATCTCTCTTTCTCTCCCTTCTCTCTCTCTCTCTCTTGCTCTCCCTCTCTTTCTATCCCTGTATATTCGTATTTTAATGATCTATAGAGAAATAACTACTTGCCGTGTTCCTTGATTCTTGGTTGTTTATAGATGAATTCAAGGAAGTAGGTTAGTTGTCCATTTATATATCTATAATTACATATCTTTAATATGAATATAGATAATACAGTGGAATCTCGTTATAACGAGGTCCTTGGGACCAGAGAAATTACCTCTTTATATCGAAACCTTGTTATATCAGGGCCAAAATACAATAGAATGCAAAGAGATGAGACCAGGAAAATCACCTTGTTATAATGAGAGTTTGTTATATCAGTGCTCTTTATAACGAGGTTCCACTGTATTCTGGAAATATGTTAAGAAAACTGTAAATACATGTATGTTAAATATTTCTTATGATTAATTAATATAAACTACACTATACGTAAAGTATTCCTGTTTTTAGATGTACTGTATTATATAAAGATTGTTGTTGAAATGTGATGTTTTTTTAAATATGTGATTGTAAATTGTCATGCAATTCAGCTGAGGCTGCGAAATGATGATAATAAAATGAACTGAACTGAACTATTTCTCTTCCTCTCTTTCTATCCCCTCTCTCTCTCTCTCTCTCCCTCTCTTCTTAATAATTTGTTGAGAAATAACTGTTTGCTGCTATCCTTTGTTCTTTATTCTGTTCATACATGAATTAAAGGAAGCAAGTTCATGTTATCTTTCTCTCTCTCTCTCTCTCTGTCACTATCTTTCTCCCCCTCTCTCTCTCTTTCTTCCCTCTCTCTCTTTCTCTCTTACTCTCTATCTCTATCTCTCTCTATCTCTTTCTCTTTTTTTCTCTCCCTTTTTCTCTCTTCTCTTTTTCAATTTTTCTCCCCCTCCCTCTGTCCATCTCTCCCTCTCTATTAGTATGTTAATGATCTGTTGAGAAATAACTATTTGCTATGATTCTTTGTTCTTGGTTCTGTTTGTAGATGAATACAAGGAAGCGGGTTTGTGGTTGGCCAAGTCCATCCCGACAATTGAGTGGCAATATGGGAGAGACTCCCTAGAGGTGGCCAACGAACTATACAAGCTAGCCCAGATATACTTTAACGGGTAATTCTCTCTCTTTCTCTCTCTCTCTTTCGTGCCATCTCCCTTTCTCTCTATTTATCTCATTCTATTTCTCTTTTTCTCTCTCTTTCTCTCTCCCTCTCTCCTCTCTCCATATTTCTTTTTTTCTCTCTTTCTCTCTCTCTTTTACTATCATTCTAAACTCTGTAACAATTTCAATAATATTTAGAGTCTTTTCAGATATATTTCCTCATTCACCCAATAGGTGGTGGCCCCGAAGGTGTCCTTTCTAACATGTTGACACGAGGAAGGACAAGAGATATTTTTCTGTTAACATTAGATACAGTGATTAATTAGCACAGGGGCAATAAGTTTATCATTTCACAAAGTACAGGATGGGATATGTAGAAAGGGAGGAATGAGGAATGACTAGAAATGTATTAATGAATTATGCAGTTACCAAGGAAAGAATGGACAAAAAGAAGTAGGAAAATTGAGAGACGCAATTTCTTAAGCAATCATTGTTTGAGCGATAAGGTATGTAAGACAGAAATGCACTTAATGTACTTGTTACTTTAAAGGTTATGAAAGAAGAGAAAATTAGGGAAAATGGAAATACAACAAACTGTGAAGACTAATAGGTACATATACTTGATTGTGTTTCAAAGAATGATAGCTGTCGTTTTTCAGAATTGCCTCTCTAAGGTCTGTCAGTTAGGAAAGAATGAAAATATAGTCATTACACACAAAAGTAGAAGTACATGTAGGGCAATTGAAGTGGCTACGTGCGCTACGAACTGTGGCTCGATGTTCTCAGGATTTGAGAATAAATTTAGATTGCAAAACCTTTCTATGATCATGCCCATAACCTTGTTTTTTTTTGATAGCCAATGAAAAAGAAATGAACACCGATTGTTCACTCCTGTTATCTCACTTCGATATCTTGATTTTTGCGCTCTAGATCTGTTTCAGATAGACCATAATGTTTGTCCGCCAGCTTCTCATTATCATAGGAAAAAAACAACACAGCGTCTCTATTCGTGCGTATCCGTACATTTACAACATAATTGTGACACAATTTGATAAACCATCTATTTTAGACACAAAAGGACAAATATATCTTGCAATGTTGCACTTTTGAGGTTGAGCAGCTAGCACAGATGAAAAATTGCCAACAGTATCAAAAATAAAATTAAGTACCAGTTCATTATGTGGTCTCATGCCCTCTATGTTCAATGTGTGAAAACTATGAAAGCAGCATCGACAAATTACATTTGCTCTCCAATGTAGCAAATTTAAATCAGCCTTATTTAAATTCATTGAATCTCTCGATTTTTCATTGGTGAGAATAAGCCCCTTATCCTGATACTGAAACTTTCATCAGCTGAGGTGATCATAAAAGGTGCTGTAAGCTTCTACCAACCTTAGAGGGATTTAGACCCGGCACTCAAGAGGGCGCTGTTGGATGGTGTGATACTCCCGCCATCTTCATTACGAAGATTGACAACGTAAGTCGCATGCAGTTGTCAATCAAAGTGGTAGATCCACCCATGGTGCAGTACAGTGTGTGCCCTAGCTGTGTATATGTACCGTACCGTACCAGTATCGTGTACATTATTTCGGCACACGTACCTTGAGAATTGGCATTATTTGGGCATTCGGGACATGCCATCTGCGTAAGCGTCAACTAATGTTGGTGTCCATTGGGCAACTTGCACTGTCCCCAAGCACATGCATTTTGAAAGCGCCCTCTTGAATGCCAGGTCTAAATACCTTTAAGAATATCAAAAGTAGATGAGCTTTCATCTTCTCCTGTGGACCTTGTCAAGCCATATAATTCCTTGACACTCGATTATCCGTTTAATGTAGATTTGTATTTGAAATGGATCAAGTTTTTTGTCCATGATCCCAGCACAGAGAAACTTAATTTTTATGTGACATGTTTCCCAAATCACCTGTCATTATAAATCTTTAGTTATCTAGATAGGAGTCCTCTTATATTATTAGGCTGTTTGGATCAATAAAATGTAAAAAATATTGAGAAGACTTGCTGAAAACCATATCATTACACAAAATTACACCAACATGGTTTAGCATATATGGGACAATGTCACATGATATCACCAGTATTATCCTTATTTATACTCAGCTATTTAATATTTCTTATCAATTCATGTTGCAGATATTTATTTATTTGTAGCTTTATATATCCACTTTAATTTAGTTCTATGACAGTTTTTTTTTTTTTTCATTAGCAGAACACAAGTGCAAACATGCAAATTTTCGTCTAGTAGCATAATGGAGCTGTTTTATCATATTTGTTTAAAAGCCTTCATAGGTTTTTAGGCTATTTTAGGCTTTTCAGACATTGCCTTTTAGAAAAACCCCAACTACTTGGCTCTTTTTCTTCCACTAATGTTTCCAGGGGAGGGAGGTTACAAACTCATACCCCTGTTTGATATTATAGTTTGACCCCAGGTTTGACTCACACGCTCTACTTGTGTAATCGACCCCCCCCCCCTTCACCGCCATTCAATTTCCTCCCAGTCCTATTCAGACGCGAACCTGTCATGTAATCTCTGGGAAACCATTTGCTTTATCTTGCACCCCTGTTATGCTTCCCCACAGGCTGTTCATGTTCTAAGCCAATAATTCTTTGATGTTTGTAAGGACCAAAAAATGGGGGCGTCTCCGTCTCCGTTCGTGCGTGTCTTCATAACAGCCAATTAGGAGATTGTTTTCTTATACAACTGCATCAGGAGGTTATCAACCGCCTTTACTGGGTCACGGCACTCCAACCCGTGACTTTGCATCTGTGTGCGACTGCGCAAACCAGATGTCGAGCACGTGATGGTTACAAAATGCTCGTGCTCTAACTACGTGTGTTCTTGCGCCATCTGTGTCTGGTTTGTGAAAAGTGATGGAAGAGATTCTTTTCGGCTCTTGTGCTCATGCAATGAAAGAAATATGACTCAATCAAACTGGGTAGTTTCTAAATTTTATCATGGATGATTAAAAGGTTAAGAAAGTCCTGTTAGGAAGCGATAATTGTAAGTAAATCAATATTCATATCTTTTCATTAGGATACCCTTTTAAGAGCATGAGGATTCGTGGGGTGTACAGTAAAAACCAAATGCAAATTAAATGAGAAACATGGAGCCGTAATTAAATCTTATAACATTGCATCAAACCAAATGATGGTTATCACTACCTGTATTTTGGCTTACTCTTATCAATATCAAATTGTATAAAATAAAACGTATGGGTGTAATGTATACAGGTACCTAAGGATCTTTAATTCATGATAAAATTATCTTTTAATTTAATGTATAAGCTAATAAGATAATGTCCATGAATTATGTCTTATTTGTTGTATGTGGTGCAATATAGCAAGCTTCAAATTCTGTCAGTTTTCTGGGCAGGCCACTTTGAAATTCAAAATAACGTACACCTGTATGTGATGACAAGACAGCATGGCTAAACTGGCCTCAAGTTTTGTCATTTTGAGAGGGGCATTGCAGCCAGTAAGTTATGTTGGACATCACAGCAGAAATCTGTGTGGACTGATCTTGTTAACTCAAGGCCTGATAAAGCCTATTTGCATGTTAGTAATGGAATTCGTCTGAGAATCTGTCTAAAATTGTGTTTCAACTTGCAAAAAGTCATTCTCTGAAATATATCTAACTTAGAAAAAGAAAAATTGAAAGATTGTGTACAAGAATTCACAGAACTTGCTTATTTCTTTCAGAATATAACTCTAAAGCACCCCCATCCCTCTCTGCTAGACATTTTATATCCCATTCAGGAAGTACATTGCAGGTCACGGGTACATTCAAGTTCATCGCATGTGGAACAGAGCTTGTAACCCTGGGCTTTTTAACCAACCCATTCTAATTTCTGCCTATTCAACTCCAAGCATGGGTGGAAATATCAAATACGCCGGCCCATATAACATGTTGTTTGTTAATCAATTGTTAATCGAGGAGGAGGGCAGATGAAAAACTCGACAATGGTAGCAGATTAAGGGATTATAGGTCACCGCTCAGCCAAAGAACGAAGGGGAAATGTCTAGTTTCAGAAGAGGAATGTTCGTATAATCGTGTGGTTTCGGTCGATGGTGGTTTCGGGTGACTCCCACCGTTTCATGAAAACGCAGACTTGTTTGTACGCGCCGCTTCGCCGTTGTTAATGATCAACAATATTTGCAGCGTCCCTTTATTTTGCTCTATTTCTTCCCCTTTATTAATGTTTTCATATTAAAGCGTTTTTGTCTGTTATACAGAGGGATTATAATCAATCATGCAAATATAATGAACAGTAATGGATAGTTTTACATTTGTTGGATAAGGGTATGAAAAGCAGTACATTTTTAGAACATAATTCACTCAAGGGAGGCACAGAATTAGGGAGTCGTACAGCTTATATTGTTAGAAGACTTATATAAACCTAGTGAAGTTATCCGCACCATGGAAAATAATATGGCATATGATGACAGGTACATTCCGGGGTCTATGAAATGAAAGAATTGATTTAGATTTAAAGAAGTTAAAAGGATTGTAGAGTCACCTGTAAGTTAGAAGAAGGGTTTAAAAAGAAATATAGCATGGATATTATCCATATAATTCATCACACAAAAATCTACCAGAGTGCAGTATGTTTCATAAACTTGAAAAAGGGATAACTACATTTGCTGTCTTTGACTAAGCCTGGTACACCAAACTTTCTCAAACTTTTTGTTTTGAACTGAGAGGCTTGATTCCTTCACAAATTCACAAGATATGAGTGTAACATATCTAAATATATTTTGAGTGTACTTTCACATTGGAGGAAAAGTCATATAAGAAGCATTAAAGAGATGGTTGAGTTATGGGGAAGGTGAAAAATAATTTGTGAGCTTTCTCATTTTTTTATGTCAGTTTGGAAGAACATGAAGAACATCATAGTACAATTGTCCCTGAAAAGCAGTGTTCTTTAAATGCCCTCATATTCAAAATACGACAAGAAATAGCTGAAGTGTTCGGGCCGAACATTCATGCCACATGTGTGTGCAGTCTCATGTACCCATTTCAGTGAGATTTGGTCACTTTCTAATCAATTTGATGATTCTAAAACCTCAAAGTTTACACCAATTCTCATGTAGACATGATCAACCTTTCCCAATTGCTTTGAGACAATTGCTTTCACAATGTAAATGTACAACCAGAACTTAACTTTATCTTAAATGTAAAGCAATAATGTGTTAAAGGGAATCAAATTGCAAAATAATCATAAGTTTCTTTTAATTGTTACATATCTGTCGATGATTGCTATATATATTTTTTCTCTCTCTTATTTTCAAATTCATTTTACAGTGAGGAAGTCGCACCAGCGATGGAAGCCATCGACAGAGCGCTGGAACTGTTTACTCGTCACTATGGCAACAGCAACGATGAAGTTATGGAGCTTATAAAGATGAAGGCTTGTCTGATGACACTCTGACATATCACACATCTTTATGGATTGTGGGCAGTGACCATATGAGAGAATTCTGTCTTTGGCTTCAATGAATTGCATGCCGATTGCTTAGAGCCAGACAGCTATTTGACGTCCTTTGAAGATCCCTGCGCAGAACAATGGCCCTTATATACATATACATGTTCTCTCTTATCTGTATGTTATAAAATACTGATATCTGACATGTAATAATAGTAATAATAATAGTGGGTTCTTGCAAAGTGTACATGTCTGTCAGACTCGACATTCCAGGCACTCCACAATTATTACGCTGGTTTTAGCATGGCTGCTCTTCAGCGCTCTAGCATTTCAAGGAATTAATTCTTGGCATGTACCCATTTACCTGACCTGGGGTCGAACGTGGTGACTGTAGGTTAATCCTTGTCAGAGGACAGTAGTGCTGCAGCAGGGATTCGAACCGTGTACCTTGTGGTTCACAGTCCAGAGACTTATGCACTAGGCCGCAGCACCTGTATTACGCTTATCTCATGTTATTGCTCTGCTGTAGTTTGTTGAGCGGTTTACCGCCTCATTTGGGAGTGGAGCTTAAGAATACTCAAGAATCTAAGAACACATTGTCAGTCTGCATTATTGCGCATACCCCGGTCGTCTGTCATTCACGAACCTCACAAGTAAACATCTTTGCTTTCGCCAAAGGGCAGGTGCTAATGAGTGTGACAGTATTCTTTGGCAAAGTCGTAGAGGAGACCCTCTTCTGTACCCCAGCCTTTGTGGGGAATAATTTTTGTTTACCCTTGAACTATTCCATCAGTTCTAAACATGCACCGCAAATGATTGTTGAAGGGGTCTTTCAAGTGTTAAAGTCAACACCTTGAGATGAATAGTGTATATGGTTAGAATATTGATTTTATTATTGAACTTAAAGGAAGGCCTTAACGGCTTTTTCAAAAGTGATTAAACAAATCATTTTTGTTAATGATGAACAGATAAAGGACAGACTTTTGGCTCTTTAGGTCTCCAGTTGACTGCGTAAAACCTACCTATTTGTCAAGTCTCAAGAAGATTACCTAAGCTTCATGATGCTATTTGAAAGTAATAGAGGGATGTTTCTCCTTCATGGTAACTATCGTCATTTATGATGTGTTCGTTAATTCATGGTAGTAGAGATATCAAACAAAAATAGTCAACATTAACTCTGGAATATTCAAGTCCATGAACATCTACATGTATTACCTTTAACCCTTTCAGGACAGGAATTTTTTAAGGGCTAAATTGATCACATTTTGTTCTTCAAATTGGCAACAATAATATTTTTATTTTAGTGCTACAAGGTTCTAATAAGGTGTAATGTCTTTGAAAACAATATACATGGTTACAAAATTTGTTGAAAAGTTGAAAAGTTGCCAATTTTGATAAAAAACAATGATTTTGAACCTCTCAATGTGTTGCCAATTTAAGGATTTTAAAGCTTATTCTTGTTTTTAAAATTCCTGGCATCAAACGCAATTTGGTCATGCAACAAAAGTGGACATAGGATGTGCAGAAATTTTTGCTCTTTCTACTCATGCATCTGGTATATTTTTTAGAGCTCTGAATCAAATGTTATTGAGCCAAACCACAAAATGTGGTCAATTGTCTTGAAAGGGTTAATAACACTAGGTAACATTTGTTGGTTATTTTATTTCATTTTACTCACACGTCGCTCACACCCAGAGTTGCACGCATTTTTCTCATTTGTCAAATGATCTGGAATTGACATCTAAAAAGTTTTTGGTGTTATTCGTAGGGCAGGAGATGAGATGCGAGAAATGCCACCTCATCATCGCTTCCCTCTTTCCGGAAACGATGGTTTAATTTAGCTGGAAGCTACATTTACCAAATTCAATAACTACGGATTAATCTGTTTTGCTTCGTAAGCGCTTTAAAGAATGGTTTAAAGAATAGTTGTTATGAAAACAACATCGCTTTAAAGAATGACAGAAATTGTTGTTATGAAAACAACATCGTGTGGGCCTCAAAGAAAAATGAGATTAAGTGAAAATGATAATCTCTTTTCTTTGGAAATTTCTTTGGTGTAGCTCCAATGAAGACACTGACCTTTATATATGCAGCTTGTAAAAAAATGATAACTAAGTCAAAATTCTGCAAACATGAATGGTATGAATGTAATCGGCATAGCTTCAATACCAATCTTGTGGTGGGTCGGGAGTATAGGGGTCAACTTTAAGGCAAAATATCCACACACAGAGAAAAATCAAGATGAAAATCTGCAAACAGACAAGAAAATGCAAGGGAATGGTGATTTAACCAATGTTTTGAAAAAAATTTTAGTGAACTTTTTAACATGTAAGTCATGAATTTTTATGGTTTGTTTGATGTTTACAATTGGCATGAAATATCCTCCATGGGATAAACTTTACCATGAAGGTAGCAGTTTCTGTTTCAGTGAGAAAACTTCAGCCAATCTTAACCTGAACACATTTGTAATTCATCCTTTAAATTCTTGTGTGGGATTTGGCACCCACCACACTGAAGGGGTTAAAGCATGCTTGAGGTGGTTACCCTGTGATCTTGAGTTTGTTTGGTTGTTGAATGAAGGGGGTCGTGGTTGGCAGTGGTGGATGATTTCTGGAGCCATCCCACCACCTGTTCAACCTCCTCAGCCAGATTCTAACACTAGTCAATATCCTACCTTCAACCCTAATCCTAAAACTATACCTAACTCTAACGCTAATCCTAAACCTTAAACTACAACCAAATTGCAACCCCAACCCCAATCCTCTAATTTTGACAAAATGATGCCTGTAGCAAATGTCGCCTGAGCGATGTCGAATTGCCATTCAATCCCCTCATAATGAAAAGTTACCTTGTCTTCTAAAGATGTGATAGAAGGATCTCTCTAAGTGTGCTGAAATCATTTTTTGTAGAGAACGTGGAGGCATTTTAATCATGGTCTTAAAAGGTGGTATATTTTTGGATAAGGAACACAGCAAGAAACACATGTGGTGGGGATGGGGGACTTAATACCTCTCCCAAATATACATGTATTTCTGTCAATTAGCTTTTATTTCTTAGTGTTTTTTTCCTTTTCTGATATAAAGATGCAAAGTGATTGTAGGGTACTTTTCAATGGAAGCCTGCAACTAACATCTATGAATACATAAGTAAAATCTATTTTTTTAGGTTTTCCTCTTGTAATTGTGTTTGGAAACAAAGTTTTCTTATTATTGTGAGGCTTATCTCTGCACTGGAATTTCTTACTCTTTCAGTAGACTTGGATCTGTAACACCTGTAAACATAATCATATTAGCTTTTGAAAACTTAAGCATGTTGACAAATGACATATTATCCTATCTGTAGTTAACGTGTAGTCCGGAAGCATCCAAGACTAGTGTTTCCAAACAAGAGAGTAATGTTTCATTTGGGAAGGTATTTTGAAAAGGAGGAAAGATGTTTTGATATGAAATGATGTGTTATTGTCCTGGAACTTCTTTTAGGCCAGATGAGAAAGGGAAGGAAAAAAATGCTTCCTGTGCAATTTTGCCACGTATTGATATTAGCATATGAAGGTACAACAAAAGTGCATTGAATATAAACTGGAATACAAGGTCTATCTACTGTAATGTCACCAGTCGTGGCGCACCCGTGTAATACAGCTTCATTGTTGCAACGACCTATGTCAACTGCCACTGGCTCTCCTGTGCGTAAAGAATGGATACAATTGGCTCGGAGATATAGTACCAAAATAATTAAGGAACAACTGTGCTGAGTTCACTCGCAGCCGAGTGCGCAAAGAATGACGGCAGGTAAGGTTTGTTTCCAAAGAGAATTATCCACAGGGCTTTTTTATGTTCTGCTAATATTTTAGTAAAACAAAAACTTCCTCTTGGGCGACACTGGAGAAGCATACGCCCCGCAAAAGCGCCACAGTAGCATTTGTGCAGTAGAAGCAAGATTGCAGTATGTTAGATAGATTTTATTCACAAGCATTTTCAGCATCGATGGGTTGGTGGTTTCTCAACAAATATAGTATTTTCTGAAAATTATTAACCCCAAACTGTCAAACCCCTCCACCACTGGTGACAGTACAGTACATATATCTCACTTGTTTTTTAATTCCAGTTTTAGATAATCTCCTCAATTTTCAAACATTTTCTGATCGACAGTCACAATTATATTCACAAGTTGAAGAGTTCTCATTCAACATTTGAAGCTGTTAGCTTTCTAAAACTATCATATGATAAAGGAAAGAAAGACTTTCCATTTGCTAACTTGTTAAAAGTCAAGTTTAGACCTTTCATTCAATACAATAAATTTAGAATTCCTCCAAAGTGCCTACTTGCTTTTATTGATTTATGGTTGTCAGATACAAATGTTCATGTATATTTTGAACATGTTTTACAATTACATATATCTTGATATTGTGAATACTCACTCTGACTTTGGTAGGGCTACAGCCCACGGGACCGATATTGTCAGCCTCATGGGCCTCCTGACAACATGTTTTTACAATTACATATATCTTGATATTGTGAATACTCACTCTGACTTTGATAGGGCTACAGCCCACAGGACCGATATTGTCAGCCTCATGGGCCTCCTGACGAGTGGTGCACTAGACAGATGGTCCACGAGACCGATAGCCCACTATACAAACAATGTTGGCATCTTTGACCTTCTGACAACTTTTTTGTTGGTTCACAAGACTGACAGCCCTCGAGATCCATCAACGTCAGGCTCGTAGGTCTTTCAGCTAATTATCAGATGGTTGATTTACTAGGATGTCCCCCTTTTATAGTACATTTTAATAAAGGTACCGGTAATACAGTGTTGGTCACAAAGTTATGTGTTTTTTCATGATGTGTCTACCAGTAGTTGGTCCAAATCAAGAAACTGTTTCCTTCAGTTAGCTTTAAAAGCTGTGAGAAGACAATATTAGACTGTGTTATCTGTGTGGCTGGACAAATCTCTCTTTTTCTTAGGACCAGTGGGACTTAGGACCAGTGGTAAGAAGGGGGTCCACTCGCTACTCATAAGGACCGCTATTCATAGAAAACCGTTATTAATTTAACACGCATTATGAATAGCGGTCCTTATTAATAGTTATGAATAGCGAGGTAATTTGTCTTTGGTTTGCTCGCTATGTAGAAGGACCTCTATTCATACAAAACCGCTATTCATTTAGTCACGCATTATGGATAGCTGTCCTTATGAATAGTGGTTCTAATGACTAGCGCGGTTACCCCGTAAGAAAGACTTTAAAATGTAACTGTTTAAACCCTGTTTTCACAAGGCTGATTTTGACTTCCTTAAGACATAGTACGCATGTATTTTGCTTTCGTACTTTCTCCCTTTAATGCTCAAAATAAATTATTTACTTCATTTGCATCTTTTAGAAGTGATTACATTTGTTGATAAAAATAAAGTATGAGTAGAAAGCTATAGACATTTTATGAGCAGCTGCAGGATGTGTACATTAAACTACTTTTATTTCTTCTCTGGGAATATTTTGCCATCTTCGCTTTAAGTCCAGAGTAAAGGTACATTATTTGTTTGATTTAATCACAAAGTGATTCAAACAGTACTCTGTTACATAGTGTTGACTCACTATCAGAAGATTCTTGTTATACTGTATGTGAATACCCAGTAATATTTGTGAGATTAGAAATATATTTTTGAAAGTTTTATTTTTTATTAAAAGCAACAAAGTTTTTAATACATATTAATGTGTCTTCTTTCTTTGTTTGTTTTTCTTTTCTTTTAGATTAGTGTTATATGCTGTGAGAGAATTAGCAATGAAATAATGCACTGATTACTATAACTGATATGATTTTTATAATTATTTTGAAAAAAATCTTATCTGCTTTAAAAAAACAAACCTTAAAATAAAGAAAAAGAATGATAAAATCATGTTTAAGGTAACATTATCTTCAGACGCGAACATAGTTACTGAGAATGATCTATGGATGATACAATAAACACATAAGACTCGGGGAAAATAACAAATGAACAGGAAAAGAGATGTGGGTGATATGTCAAAAAACAGGTGTATTTCAAATGATTGATAATTCTATAGTTAGTGTTGGTTATATAGTGAGATATGCAAAAATATCTCCACCGTGATAGGCGATTGAAGAGAAGTTTCTAGGAATGATGGGTGCAGAATCACACTGCACATTATTGCCTTTTCTTGGAGACACACTTCTTTAATTTCTTACTAATGATAACAACTAACTAAATAAATAATAATTATTGGGTCTTATTTACCCAGGGTAGCCATGTACATCAGTATTACAATAAACTGCTCTTCCTGAGGGCCCTAACATTATTATTACCCCAGCATTGTCAGGTACTCAATACACCTGGGTCGAGAGAGTGAAATGTGCATAGCAAAACACCTTGACTTAATATATTCATTTACTTCTCATAAAATGCCAAATCCTGAACAATTTGTTAGGGCAATATCATCCAATTTGTTCAATCAGTATAAAACAGAGATATATGGAACTTAATCTATAACCAATTTGCCAGAGATGATATGGGAATGCATAGAAATTAATACTAATTAATCAAACTGACCGTGGCGGCTATTGACACTGAAGCTCTTATGAAAGTCGACAGTTGCAGCTTGTATTCCATTCAGAATGGTTTGAAAGTACAATTGTTTATTTGGTTTACAATTATATCCATTTCCAAGCATTCTGTTATTTCTAAAAAGGTCTTGGTTTTAATGTATACAGCGATAGCATCAGTTACAACTTTCCTATTCCTTTAGATGTCTTAAATGTCACTTGTAACATTAAGAACATTTTTAAATCATATTCTCTGGTTTCAGATCAAATGATGTCGATAGATTCATACAAAACAAAACAAACTGTTAACAGGAAAAATAGATATGAAAAAAATAAATTTGTGTCAAAAACTCACACGATGTGACCAGATTAAGAGACTATTGGAACAATTATTTATCCTTGCAGTCACAGCTAGAGGCCAAAGTGGGGCACCCCTCTCCCTTGTTAATCCAGAACAAAGAAACTGTAATTCCATAGTTTAATGTAAGGGAGTTGTTTGACATATTATTAGCGATACACACGTATCCTGTATTTACCTCTATGTTTTAAAATCAAATCAATAAAATCATTCGTTATTTTATGTCATTAGCTGCAGGTTCCCCCCCCCCCCCTTCCTTCCTTAAAAATTGACTGGCTATGCCACTGATAAACACGGGTTTGTTTTAAAAAAAAAAGGAAATGATTATAATAATATTCTGGATGTACATAACGCCTAATATATCTACGATGTCTCCAAGCGCTTTACAGACATATTAACCCCAGTCATCGGATTCATGGATTGCCCGCATACAATGTATGCACCTTCTCCACTCCCTGGGGAGCATTCCAGCCAGGCACCTTTTGCAGACGTTCACAATGCTGATTAAACTGCAATGACTTTCGCATCCTACACCGGGTACCCATTTAACACCTGGGTGGAGAGAATCAATGTAGATGAAATGTCTTGCTTAAGGGATATAGGGATAAGAAAAAAACCATGCGTTTAAATGTCCTGTTATCTGGAGATTTTATGGTTCAAATGTATATACTGATTAAATCTTCTTTCAATAGGATCTGAAAATGAAGTGAAGTTCTTTTATTTCACAGCATATATAAGCATGCCATAAATCTAATATTTGTTTCGTCTTTGTTTATTTTTTCTAGCCTTGTGCGCTGTTCTAATTTCTATTGTTTACACTCAGCTTAATTTTACATTTTATTTATTTTTTTATGTTATATATATATATATATATATATATATATATACACACATCAGTATATATATATATATATATACTTTTTATTTTTTTATTTTTTATGTTTTATATATATATATATATATATATATATATATATATACATCAGTATATATATATATATATACATATATATATATATATATGTATACTAGTTCGTTTGGTTTTATGTCCATTCCTTTTTATCATAATTTCACTGTTATTTATTCATATGTTCTTGTATTTGAGTAATCACTGAGTAATCACTGAGAAATTATTATATATGTAAGTATGTATATATATATATATATAAAACGCATATAATGTTCTAGGCATCCTCTGGTGCGTTTCCTGGAGTCGGAGGGAAAGGCTCAAGGGTCATAGGAATTTCACAATCCTTTTTTTTCTACCAGGCAACTTTTGGAGGCGCAGGAGGGAAAGCCAATTTATTCGTTCTTACTTTGTATTCCATGTTACCATTCTATTGTACCTTTGTAATGCCGAATAACTGATAATAATAATATTTTTATTCACAGGGCTCTTTTTTTTAAAGCAGACCTTGTTAGTTCTGAAAAGACCACCCTGTTTTGTCATATGGACACAAAAAAAGAGAAAAGTTAAGAAACAGAATGATAAATCATGTTTAAGGTAACATTATCTTCAGACCTCAACATACTTACTGAGAATGATCTATGGATGATACAATAAACACATTAGACTCAGGGGGAAAATAACAAATGAACAGGAAAAAAGATGTGTGAGATACGTCAAAAAAACAGGTGTATTTCAAATGATTGATAATTCTATAGATGGTGCTGATGAGTGGGATGCGATAAAATACCTCCACGTGATGGTAACTTGAAGAGGAGAAGTATAGGAATGATAGTTGCTCGTAGCCTTTTCCTTGAGGAACACTTGTTTCTTATATAATATAAATAATGAATAAATAGATAATAACAATGATTGGGTTTTATTTACCCGGGGTAGCCACATCAGTATATCACTACCGCTCTTCCCGCGGGCCCTGCAATTATTGTCACCCCAGCATTGCCAGGTATGATTACACGTGCGTCGAGAAGGACAAATGTGAATGGGGCAAAACACTTTGTCCAAGGATGTAAGCACCGGGCAAGGATCGAACCCGGGACCTCTAATATGAGAGTCAAGAGCCTTCACCAATATAATGCTCCCTTACCTATATCAACTTATCCCTCCCATCTTTGTATTTTCTCTATATATAGGCTGACTTATATTTTTTTCTTTATCATGATAAGTGTTTCAAAAAATAAAGAACTATTAAAATACTTGACGCATTACCTGTCATTGTATGATCCCTTCCTGATCCGGGCCAATTTTTCGAAAAGAACCTGAAATCCAAAGCTTGACATGATGATGACGACGACGACAACAATGAATCCGGGAACGATTGCCATCTTACACACGAAAACGCGAAGTCCCATTCCTCGCGTGTCCAGAATCCAACTTGGACCAAAACCAGCAATTAGTAAAATATCATATATATTTATATACCGACTACAAATCCTTTTGATCCTTAGCAATGTATGATATATCGGCATATTTTTTTTATGAAGCATAAATACAGAACAAAGGCAAGTTTATGATGTTGCTTGAGTATAAATCAACCCCCCATTGTTAAATCAGATGCGAGCATTACCCTACATCGGAACAAATACATCAAAAGAGCCGCTGCGGTCTTGCTCATCAATACAGGGGGAAAAAGAAGGTATTTATTAGATATTCTATTTTTATAGGATTATCTATAACAAGACGGGACGATGACATCGTTAAGCTTATGTATTTCCAACAATTGAGCTCCATTTGTTTTCCCTCAGACATTCTTTCATTCTTCATATCTTTTTCTCATGCATGCAAGTATCATCCTTCCTCGTTGAGCTAAATTTCCCATTATCTGTCATCGCTCCCCTAGAAAAAAAACAAATAGATAAAAAGACAAAAATAAAAATAAAAATTCACTTTTCAATTTTGGGATTAAGTCCGTTATTCCGTTATTTTCTTTTTTCTCAAAATATATTTTACCTCTTGTCCTCAAATACCTTCCCCCATTTTACATTACAGAGTAATTTCTATTTATGTTGATGAATCTCCAAATAACGAGAAATTGGGAATTCCCCAAAGGAGTCAACCGATCTGTCCGGTTGCAAAGAACAACTCCAGATTTAAGTTGTCTTAATTGTATCTTTTAAAACTTATTTATATATTTTTCTTTTCCACCATAGAGAAATAAAATCTCGTCGTATAATCAGCCTGCATGCATGACACATGTAGATTATAATATTCAATTTTTCATTTATAATTTTTTAAAACAGAATTTGTCCTCAAGCTTTGACCTGAGTTAGTTAGAGGGAAATGGTATAATTATTGTCTTTATCTTGTACATCAAATAGGTATCGCCCCCTTATCAAATCAAAACCAAACGGGAAAACCAAAGTGAAATACAATATATTCCGATCTTAGTTCGGGCAGTTATTCGATTACTCAGTAATCGGAAACGTCAGCAGAAAACTATGTTTAGAAGAAGAAGAAGAAGAAAGAAAAAAAAAAAAAAAAAATCATGCCCCTCTTCAAAATAATGCATGATATCACAATTTATATTTTCATGATAGCTTGGCTTTGAAACTTAAACCACAAAGCCCAAATACGGTAACTGCCTAACTGGAGTTTTATTTGATGTTGAAAGCCAAAGACGTGATTTGAAATTAGTGGTTTATCCAGATTCTGTGAACGGCGCGGCCGGGGCGCGGGGGGCACAGGTATCAACCATAGGTCTCAACATCACCGACAATAACTGACGACCAATTAAAAATGGGGGAATGCTGACACATGAAGGGGGGGGGGGGGAACAGGTCTTAAAAACCTTTAATAAGCAAGCAAGAGAAAAGGATTTAATTAAAAATTGTTCCGGGCACGTTTTTTGTACTCGGGTGCGTAATTATGTCTGATTTAGGGGGGAGGGTACTCACTTTGTTCCTCCCCAGGATCCGCCACAGATAAACATACCGACTTATAATGATATGATACATTTTTCATCAAGTCTATCCCTGAAATCTTTTGGGCCCGACATAGCTTGCCCGTGGATGATTGAAAATAAACAGATATATACAACATGATGTCAAGCCATAAGTCCTATTGACATGAATCTCAGGGTAATTACGCTCTATCTCTTCATCATAGTATAATAGTAAGATAACTTGGTGAACCCAATTTTCCATGCAAAGAGATGGTTATTACATTGTTATTATTAGTTCTTGTTTACTCTAGTATTAAGTGATTGAAATTAATGTCTCTATAAATAGACGGTATCGCACACAATGTGCACAATACAGTGGCGTAATGGGTCTGTTCATTGTGAGGGGTGATGATGGGGCACTGGTATAGGGTTGGATGAACGCCCCCCCCCTCTCTCTCTCTCTCTCTCTCATTCTCTGTGGCTCTGACTCTTTTATAAACCGTGATAGTGGTAGTGGTGCCAGGTGGCTGTGATGGTGGCAGTCGGATGGGGGGGGGGGGGGGTGGGGGAGGGGGCTCATATAATACGCCATTCAGGCACTGAATGCAATTGATACTCAGTGATAAACATTCTCTGTCCAAAACATACACACATCATTATCCCCATTCCACAACAAATCCGCATTCCTTCTTCTCTCGCTCTACATTTTGTTTGGCGCTCTCTACTGGTGTATTATGGTGTAGCCAGAAATAGGAATAGGCAGGAAGTACAGAGATCAATGTTATTGATAATGCAACTGCTTGCATGTAGTGGTATACCAGGCCGGGGAGTTGGGGGGGGGGGGGGCATCCCCGAGTAGACTGAAAGCACAAAACCGTCAATGTCAGTCTCGTGCATATGAGCCTTCAGAAAAGTTGTCAGAAGGCCTGCGAGACCGTCATATCGGTCTCGAGGGCTCAGTTCGGTCTCTATATAGGATAATGTAGCCACTCGTACCGAGATGCTCAAGAAAAAGTTGATAATGAAGATTAAGAGGAAATGATCAGGTTGGAAGTTCAGCGAACCATTATCTTTCAGTTTCAAATCACCTTTATCAGTTTATGAGGCGTTGCTGTTTCACACGTTTTACCCGAGTGCTAAAAATGAGGCGTTGCGGGCCGTGGATCAACCACAAAGTTCCAATGAAAACCATAAAAAGGGAACTCGGTTTTCAACATTTTCCGAAATAGGTCAGAATGGTCACGTAAAAAGAATTGCCAACTTGTCATTATAGGAATCGATGAGCCTATAGAGGGCCTAAGAGTCTCTCTCTCTCTCTCTCTCGGCTCTCTATTTTTTTTTATTCCCTCCTTTTTTTTGGGGGGGGGGGGGGCGGAGGACAATATATGATTTTTCTAATTTTGACTTTGGAGGGGGGGGGGGGGTGGTGGGTAACGGGTTGTCTTCCATCTCCATCTGGAATAAATAAAAACTGAAAACGAATAGACAGTCATTTTGGCAGCTTCAAGTGTTAGGATATAGGACCCAGAAAAAGGCAAATAGTCGGTAAAGAGATATCAGACCCCCAAGACCTAACCGGCCCATGACAGTATTGATTATGGTGACTGAGTTTGAATGATGATGTAAATCACAAAAGTAGCGTTCCTGTTTTAAAGATTTATTGGTGCATAATGATAAAGTAGCCGCATAAAATCAAGTTTATTACATTGTTGTATCGAAAAGGACGCTACTTTAAGCTTTACACACTCTTAAAAGAGTTGGGTCCCATTTTCATATGAATTAGCCAACGGTCTTTACTCTAAAAGGGTTTTACTACGACCGTTCTTAGAGAGAAAAGAAGACGTATCGAATCCAATTGAGGAAACAACTAAAGGCAACCGAGTGTATCAGTTTATTCTCTTTTGTTGGCAAACAGCTATTGTCAAAACTTCTTTCTGAAGAAAAAATCCTTTGAAAGAACGAGATGTTCCGAAAGTGCGCTCTTCCCTTGATAGTAACTGCCCTTGAGTACCTCCAAAGCACTCATAAAATAAATTCAGAATCCAATATTTTGGGTATTTAAATCACTTTTTGACAACATCATCACTTACTGAGTATATTATTGGGAACTCTAAAGGTAACAAAATTGCCACAGAAGTACAACAACTTAATGTTTAATTTTTTGTCCATTTTCTTGAGAAATCTTACAGAGGGGGTTAGCTTCTTTGTGGAATAGCATGCTGTAGGCTATGATTCAAAATGGCGTCTTCGATGACGCTTCACGACCAAAATGCCGAACTGGTTTAGCTAAATTCGGTGTCGAATTTCCTTGGATTTCTATGCTTTTCTCGGAGAAACATCAGTATGGAATACTATCAGGAATAATATGGAGAAAATAAGAGACAGGAAGAAGAGGGGCAAGGTAAGATATGGATTTTTATACGTCGAACATGAAGCCGCTATTCGCTCATTTGAAATTGAGGCGGTAGCTATCTTTGCAACGGGCTGGGTCCGGCCTGTGACAGGGGTAGCTCAGGCGTTTTGTATCGGCTATCGCGTTACGTTGCTTCCTGAATCTGTCATGTCTGTGTAACTGTAAGATTTTTGTAGGGTGTCTCGTTTTGTTAGTTTCACGGGAAAGAGTTCCTTTTGTGACAGCCACCCTAAACCCTAACCCTAACTCTAAACCCTAACATGCCTAACCCTAACCCTAACCCTAACCCTAACCCTAACCCTAACCCTAATGTTATATTATAACCTTGTATGATGGGGGGACCTAAAGCTACGCACTTTATTTCCAGTGGCTAAAAAGTCACCTTTTCAATGATTTATGCGAAATTCTTTTATATATCTTGGTTCTACATATTCTTAAATTAAATTCCTGATTAAATTATGACGGAAAAATATCAATAACATTAATTTTCAAGTCGATGTCGATACCCATGTCGAATTTGGTGGAAAAAATGAAAGGGTCCTAAAGCTACGCACACGTAATAAATGAATGCAAATCTTGATTTTTAAGCTGACTGACGTGAATTTCATCCCGATTTGCAAATAGTGATAATATCACCAAAAATAAAGGAAAATTACTCATTCTTTTTGGCGAACGTAAATGATAATCTCGTTGCTCAGTCACACCAAAAGTTTGGCGCATTGAACGCATCGCATTGCGCGTATTTGCGGGGTGCGTAGCTTTAGGACCTGCGTAGCTTTAGGACCCCTGACCATACATTGAATAAGTGCCCTAACCCCACTCACACTTATGCAAGGTTAGTGGAGATAACCCTAACCCTACATTTATATATATATTTTTTTCATTTTGGGTGGCTGTCGCAAAAGGAACTCTTACCGTTTCACGTTTTCAGGAAATCATTTCCCATGGTTCCTAGAAGATATACCGTCATATTCATTGTTTTAAGACAGTTTAGTATGTGGTTATGGAAATGTATTGAGATGATTGAATGATTGATGGGGAGAGATTTTGGTAAAATTATGTTCAAAAGTCAGAATTGGTTAATCAGAACAGAATGTGCACACAAACTCATTAACTCAAAAATGAAATAGTCTGACTTGGAGTCATATGCAAATTCAAGATTTGCATTCATTGATTAATTTACTGCTACATGTATTTAGATTAAGGATCTGTTAATTTGTTCTAACAAAATTTTGCTTGGGCATTGACTTTGTCATTGATATCGACTTGAAAATACGCAGTAGACCTCTACCATGTCTACTAGATCTATGAACATAGAATGTCCCATCGTATTTATATTCTCTTTCCTTTTTCTTGAGAGCACATAGGGACTGCATTATAGTGATACGCGCTATAAAAATACAGTTTATTACTATTATTATTATTATTAATTTTCCCAACAATCCAACTTCTGAATATGAGTGGCTGAGGGTCCATTTGCAACATGTATGATGGGGAGCCCCATGTCTGCGCCCCTAAGATTTGACCTAACATTTAGCAAGAATTTCTTTAATATTCCACTAATGCGTAATTTCATATTATTCCTGATATTCTAAAGAGTAAGTGTGCAAAAAATCTCATCAAATTTAAAGCAAGAACTATATGCCATTTTTACATGAAACGGCAGCTGTGTCATTTTGACATTGAAAAAACAATGGTGCCCATGTCTGTGCACTCATTCATTTTACATGCAGTTCAGGAGTTTTGACATGAAAGACAACATTTTGAGGCCTGTGCATATAATATCTGAAATAAGACCCTTTTTCTATATTTTGACTCCTTTTTTTTTAAATGAATATCTATCGCTATATTAAAGATAAAAAGTTCATATTCGCTACTTGTTTTGTTTCATTAGAATCGTGCAGTTACATGTACATGTACATGTGCGCGCAGACAAAGGTGCTGCGCTGACTTGGGCACTCTAGCCATACATGTACATGGGTTGTTAACACCCACAAATCCGCACAAGTTCAATGCGACACACATTATGTGCATAATGTAGGTGCCATACTTTAAAGGTGACTGAACTAAATGTAGGTCTACAACAATTTTGAGGTTTGTAAAAAAAAAAAAATGTAATTTTCAATCATTTCTTGTTTAAAATTTCTTGTCTTGTCTGGATTATCATAAAAGGAGTTGGAGTGAAGTTCATGTCAGTCAGATGCAAAATCAAGATTTGCATTCATTAAAGGGAAATCCAACCTAAACAGCAAGTTGCTTTGAAAGAAAGAGGAAAAATCAGAGAAGCAGATTGGTGAAAGTTTGAACGAAATCGGACAAGCAATAAGAAAGTTATGAATTTTTGAAAGTTGTAATCACTATGCATATGGGAATTTCAAATTGGCCGAATAGGTAATGTCACTGTGATGTACATGTAGCTGTGGACAACTCCCCCATTCGCTCCAACACACAAAATGACTAAAATGTCACCTTTTTTCAAAATGCATTACTCAGTTTGATCTTTTCGTTCATGAGGACCTGTAACAATATGCTATCTCCAAAATATTTTGAGTACTGCCCCAAGGGTAAAAGCGCCTCAAAGAAAACCACAAATTAATGATATTTTTGTGTATGACAAATGGGAGAGTTGTCCACAAAAATGTCACAATTGACTCACCAAATTGCCAATTTGAGATTCGCATAGATGTAGTGATGTCAATTTCCAAACATCCATAACTTTCTTAGTCCTTGTCCGATTTCTTTCAAACTTTCACCATCCTGCTTATCTTTTTTTTCTGCTTTCACACAAATCATCTTATTATCAAGGTTGGATTGCCCTTTAATACATGTACATGTGCGAAGGCATAGCCTTAAAGGACCCATTAATTTTGTTAAACTACATGTAAATTATACACGGACATCACCATTGACTTTATGCATGTGTCCATCATAATTTACTCAATAATTCAACCTCAGAAGATGTAAAGAAAATAAATTTTTCTAAGACACAGAATCGAATTACTATTTCGCGGCCATAGTCCCATACATTTTCGTATGGGACTAGCCAGACTATTTCACGAGTGGTTGATTTCACGATTGGGAAATTTTCAGATCTACATGTACAAACAGCAATGATGATGTACTTTAGCAAAGCTAAGTGGTGAATTTCTGACCAGGAGACAACAAATTCAACTGACTACTTACATGTACATGTATGTTGGCAATATTTTAGCGTGTTGTGTAATTCGTGACCCACTAGTGATTCTTGAAATGTTTTGAAAATAAAACCCCTGCAAAGTATATGGCATACACATATGTATACAGTACTTTTTAGCCTTTGAAAAAAAAAGGTGCGTAGCTTATGGTCTCCCCATCATAAACATAGGCATGTCATGGTAGATTGATAGACCTTCACTTTAATAACAAGAAATTTTTGTCACATGCACTGAATTAGATGATAGAACTGCATGTACGGTGTAAAGTTCTTCTAGATCTACATTGCAAGATGAGCCTTTGAAAAGAATGTAAAGCTTTTAGTACATGTATTCCCCATCATGCAGCAAGACCTGTACAGTTGAATACACGGATTTGAACATTCCTAATCAATATTACCCAAAATACAACATGGCTTTGACTCGCATTGAATATGAAATTGCAAGGCATTGATTTAAAAGTTAAACCTTAGACTTGAAAATTAGAATGGTTGTTGAAATGAATATCAAGGTTATGATTTGATGGAATATTTAGATATTTACTGTATAATATTTTAAGAAACAAAGGTTTAATATTGACTAGTCAATGAAAAGCAATCCTACTTTGTACATGTACATACATGTATAGGCCTAATTTGATGAGTGATATCCTTACGGTAATTGTTTTACTATGCTTTTGACTTCTGAGGCTAGAATGTAGAATACATGTCTTTAAGTTTTTCAAAAATGAAGAAATAAGTGATTCAGACAAATGTAGTTCATGATCTTTTTTTACCAATTTATACTGATTTGTATTTATTACCTTTGATATGTCCCAACTTATAATGGTGAAAAAAAGTCCTCTATCACACTATCCCATTTGTCAGAAGTTCACACGATGATGACAGCTTGTAAAGGAAATGAAAGCTGGAAACATGTCATTTAAGTGTGTCATGTGCACCTTTGATTATTTATGAAAGCTCACTTTCTCTCCCTGATATTCAATCAACAAATTCCAGGACCTGTACTCAAGCTTGGAGCTACAGTAGCACAAAGGATTGTGTTTATTTAGGCTACCTTGAACTGTTCTACGGGTGATTTCAGTTTCTTTAATAATGAGTCATTACAGCCCATTGTACTTGTGTGTTTATGCCACTTTATGACCAATACTGTGACACCTATTGAAAGATGGTCATAATGCATCATTTTACAGAAGAATATGTAATTGTATACACTGTATGTACAACTGCCACTTGTATGGTATTTTCTATTTCTGAAGATTGTATCATTGAAATGAATACATACAGCGATGCCAGTTGAATACAGTCACCATGCATTATTGTACACAAGTACATGTACATGTATTTACAATGTTTTTTTTTTCCTATTTCTAAAGATTCATAGAAATCAGTATGTGCGATTCTGCAGTTATGGATTACCCGATCATTTTGAAAGGAAGAAAAATTATTTTTTGAGACCTTGATAGAGAGATGAGAATCCCCCCCCCCCCCCCCAAAAAAAGGAAGAAATTTACACTGTACACTATATTCCAGCTTTGTAGAGTTCATGTAAATGACTCCATAAATGTACATTATTTTGACAGCAAGACAAACACTGATTCTGTTTTTTAAAAGAAATCTTGTATTATTGAAAATCAATGCGCAGTCATAGACTACATGTACATGTACATGTACATCTGATTTATTTGAAACGAGGAATGTTTATTTCAAGATTTGATAAAGAGGAGAATGAATCATCAAAAATATGAAATGTACTGTACATTTAGAAAAGTTCATACATGTAGAGTTCATGTACATACATGTATGTACATGCAAACTGTCCAGAATGCACAAGCAGAGCCAAGCCCCTTGCCATGTTGTGTGCGGAACATGGAAGCATTCACAGCTTTTGATCTCCTCTGTGTAAGGGTGGTGTGAGGTTTAAATAACAGGAGATAAGACATGCAAATGTTTGCCAAGATTGCATCAATATTTTCGTAGGCATCAACACTGTCTGGAAGAACTGTATTATTATTATGCAATAGAGAGTACAAAGTCTGAATCTGTATTTGATGTCCGTATCATTAACCTATGTACATGGAGCCACAATGTAAATTACATTTATTCACTGAGCATGATGCATTTATTTGAGACTGAAGATTCCTTTGTTATGCCCTGTTGGATACATACATGTATGTTAAAGGGGGTACCCAATGCTGAAACAATGTTAGTTCATTTAAAAGATCATGATTTTATTAGCAGAAAATCATCTGCCTTAAGTTTTTTAAAAATTCGTGTTGCCAGAAAAATCCCCGAAATATGGTAAGACTTCAGGATACTTTGGCCCCTCAGCTGTGTCCCAATTTCAGCTAGGTAACCACAATGACGTCAAAGTGGTTACCCAGGTTCGCGTATTGCAGATGTGTTGCGCGCTAGACTGTACAAAATGCATTACACCTTGCGCGCATTTTGCTATAATTGCGAGACAAGGTAACCACTTTGACGTCATTGTGGTTACCTAGCTGAAATTGGGACACAGCTGAGGGGCCAAAATATCCTGAAATTTTACCATATTTCGGGGATTTTCTGGCAACACGAATTTAAAAAAAAATTTAAGGCAGATGATTTTCTTCTAATATTAAAAATCATGATCTTTTAAATGAACTAACATTGTTTCAGCATTGGGTACCCCCTTTAACATGTACATGTACATTGATTCTCTTTCTGATTTAATATAAAAGATGATATACTGATTGTATTAAAACAGGAATAAAGCCAAAACAAAAAAACAACAAAAAAAAAAAAACTTTTTTTACTGGAGGTCTTCTTTAATTTTTAATGGAAAGACTGTATGTACATGTACATGTGTAAGATCCATGAGGAGCAATTTCTTTCTTATCTATAGGCATTACATCATGACATCATTTAACTGTTGTATACATGCTTTTATATTTTGTGTGGAAACTGTGTTTTTGTAGCAGATTTCAGTGTTACGGAACACTGAAATTTAGTTATATAACAAAAACAGAACAAAGACCCCCAAACAAAGAAGAAAAAAAAAAGAAAGAAAGAAAGAAAAAAAAAAAGAATGTAACCTCCAAGATGTCCATACATGTAGTTTATTGTACATTTATGACACAAATAGAGAATTTCCCAGTAATGATATCATGGTCATATGTCAGGGTTGCCATTTTGAGATTTCTAAAGATCTTCAACAGTCCATAATATCACGTCCTCAAAAGGCACCTAGGTTCACCAGTTTGTCATTGTGGAATCATTTGAACCCCATCCCATAAATAGAAATAGTTCTATCAACAGGCATTGCAGGTGATTTATCAAACGGTTCGAACCAACCTCAAAACCTGTCATATTGTACAATGACTTGAGTAAGGAATGCTGGAAACAGAAAAGAAGAACCCAACTGCACATCTCTGAACCCATCCAGGAAGAACATACACAGTTAATTGTATCAGAATTATCCATTTTTATTGTAGATTAGAAATTATCAAGATCTTTTTTCTCTATGAATTGAGGAATGATAATTTTTCACCCTACATGTATGTGAGATTTCATCTGATAATGATTATCAAGTGAAGTGTATCAGAAATAATACATTTTTACTTTAATTTAGAATTTACAATTTTTTCTCTATTTTAATACTTTTTTTTACTTAAAGGGTACCAATCACCAAAAATAATTTTACTCTGTATGTTAGAGGTTTCATGTCATTTTACTATATTCAAAATATGGGCTTCAAATATTAATTCTATCAAAAGATATTGCAATTTCAATTACACTCTCTATAAGCGTAAAAGCAACTCGTGAGTAGACTACTCAGCACACCCGTACACGCTCGCCAAGATAAAGGCTTGCGCGGAACCAAACTCCGAGTTTGGTTCCACGCGAGCCTTTATCTTGGCGAGCATTTTCATGTTATCCTCTATTTCCTTCATACTCATTAACTGTTGACCTACATGTATAGAATACCAGACAAAGTTCTTTAAGGTTGATTTTATACTTTCTAGCTGTACACAAATTATTTTTTCAGGTGATTGGTACACTTTAAATCTTAAATTTATGAAGATTGTTTTTGTCTGTGGATTGAGTAATGATAATTTTTCACTTGAAGTGAGAGTTCATCCAATAGACCTGGACAGTGTTTTATATGAATAGTATTAGTTTAGACAGAAAACTACATGTACAGTACCTGAAGACTGTTTTTTCCCCAATGAAATAAGGAACGATGATCATAATACATACATTTGTACATGTACATAGGTGTGAATGTTTTATCTAAATCAACATCCTACAGTACATGTACATGTATGCAGTAGATCTCCTGTTTGTTGTCTGAATGAATTGGCTACATGTAGACTGAAAACTACAATTACATGTACATATGTATTGGGATTTTCTTCAATGAATTGATGAGTGATAACCATGACATGTGTGGCAGTTTTCACCTGAAGTGAAATTTATCTTTATTGACTTGAGGAATGATAATCATAATAACCTTGGAAGTTTTCACCATAAGTGAGACTTTCCTTCAATGAATTGAAGAATGATAACTGTAATAGGTGAGGAAGTTTACACCTAAAATGAGAGTTCATGTGAAATAGCTTCTGATGTCCTGGAACTTGTTTGATACAAGTGAAAGTGAAATTTATCTTCATTGAATTGAGGAATGATGATCATAATATGTGTAGAAGTTTTCACTGTAAGTGAGACTTTTCTTCAATGAATTGAAGAATGATAATTGTAATAGGTGTGGAAGTTTTCACCTAAAAATGAGAGTTCATCTGAAATAACTTCTGATGTCCTGTAACTTGTATGATACAAGATGTTTGCAACTAAACCTGACACTTCCATCAGAACCTGTCCAATTGAGCTCCGATATCCATTTTCTTCTATGAATTGACGACTGATGACAATGAAAATAGCCCTCCCTTTGGAATTAGAGACTTCTTTCCAATGGCTTCGTTATTGTTTCATCACTCAGAGTGAGAGAAAATTAATGTTGGGTCTCATAATTTTGCGGTTATTCGCCATTCCTGGACGGGTGAAGTTCATCCTTGTCATACTGTGGGGCAAGATTAAAATTGACGGGTTGTGCCTCAGCATTTTACTTGAAATATCAATTACAGACTGTGCCAGCTGCCATGTTGTATTTCATGGAGAAGTTATCTCTCAGATGTGCACTTTTCAGAGTATACTGGCATTTTCTTTTTATGTAATTCTTTCACTTTCTTTATTTACAAACACATACATTGTACATGAAGGAATACACTTTGTACAGTTTGTAATCCAATTCCTCAAAAGAAATTTTCACAGCTTAACTGACCTAGCAGAAATTAGTGCATGCGCAGATTTGCTTCAAAAAATGAAATGGGTTATCAGTATAATAGAAAAGCTGAGTGAAATCACAAAGCTTTTTTTAGAGAAAATGAAAGTGGTTGGTTTGTGCATAGAACACACCCAAAATGCTTGTTAAAAAGCAGACATTGATGGAAGCTATGTGCAGAATAGTGTTGTTAAGTCTGCTAATATACACTATACAGTGTATATGGAATTTTATCTTGTTTTCTTTGTTTTTTCTTTGGACAGTAAAAATGCATACTGTAGGAGAAAATGCCCATACATGTACTTTTTATATAAAAAATATAACTGATAAACATTTCACACTTGAATTGTGTTTTTGTTTTGTTTTGTTTTGCTTTGTTTTACTTAAATGTTGTTTTTGTTTTCCTGGCAGGGGGGGGGGGCAAACCTATACTCTAAGTGTACATGTACACTACCGCTTACAGGTTTTGGCATCGGTGTCGCTCCGTTAACCGCACCGAACAACGAACGGTTAACGGTGAACGGTATCTCCCCGATCCCCGATGTTCGGTGCCTCACCGATAGCTCACCGCTAGCTTCCCGTTGGCTCACCGATGGCTCACCGCTGGCTTACCGAATTAGTTTCGGTGAATAACCGATGCGTGTGCTGAGTCTGCAAGCGCGCATAACTCTCGAAAGTCGCACGCCCTATTAAAAAAAAAAAGCATTGTGACGTCATAATGGCTAACTTTGCAAAGATGTACGGGATCGCGCGCCATTGTTTAATGACTCAAAACGATACATGCATGCGGGACAGTGAGTTTCACGATGTACACGTACGATTTTTATTTTACCTTGTACACATTTGGTCAGGATATGCACATTATTGAGCCAGTTATATTTACATTTAAAAAAAATCATATGTTCATACTCAAACATGGAGCACTTGGTAACTCACTCATTTCATAAAACATACATTCGAAGACCAAATTCACCCGTGGAAGTGCATGCATTGCGCGAATTTACAGTGGAAGTGCTTGTAGTTACTTAATAGTACATGTATGCTGATAGTATTCAACTGTATTTTAATGTTTATTAATTACATTTGGTGTAATTTAACTTTAGATATGTCCTTCTTTCTGTCCACGCATACAGGTCCGACACCGACAGGTGCCACTTATGTATACCGGCTTGAAAACGGAACGAGTTGTTTCATTGCCATCTTTGTTATTGTTAATGTTTTATTTTCATGTTGGTTTCCATCATTTTTAATTGCATTTAAAGATCATAGAAGTTTTTTTTAAACTGTAGTAATTGCACAGGGGCTGATCCAGGATTTACCGGGGGGGGGGGGGGGGGGGGGGGGGTGTGACACCAACTCTAAAATTTTGTGACAAGCAAACAAAAATGGTGAGTAGCATTTTTAGAAGTCTTTTTCGGCACTTTCCCCAAAAGGAAGGGCACTAAAGACGGCCCCAAAGAAAGCTTCACACATGCTTCCATGAGCTCTTTTCGTCGGGGAGGGGGGGGGGGGGGTTACGGGCCAGCTGCGCACCCCACCCCCTCCCCCTCCGGATCCGTCAATGATAATTGCACGATGTTTACGAAAATAGTTGTGCATGGTGCTTGATATAATGCTCACGACCATCTTGCCGCCTGCATATCCCTGATCGTAACCACATAATAACATACACGTACATGTATATGTTGACCGACCATTTCTCAAGTGTCGCCTTTCACATCCACGTTATAATTTGTATATTCAAGATTGGGCAGTTTTGTATTATTGCAGAACAAGCGATTATTAAACGGGCGTAGTTTTCAAACTCATGCACATTCAACAGTCGCTCCATACTCGCATGTGGCATCTCATAACTCGTACACTAACAGATGTTTTTAACATAAACGAGCTTGATCTGACACTCACAATTTCCTGAAACTTTAGCAAAGAAGTAAGAAATTACTGAAATCAGTACATGAGCGATATATCCAAAATAATATCCTCCATTATTCATGCGAAAGTGAAAAGCAAGGCAGTGGGAGGCAAAGGATGTCTAGAGTGCGCGCGATCAACATTTTCATTCATAAAATTGGGCTTGTGACCTCATTTGACGAGCAGTCCGTTAATCACATGTCAAGACACGCGCAGAAATATGCCAACCAGCCAATGAAGGTATGCGCCTTTTTTTTTCTTTTTTTGTTGTTGTTCCTTTCACACCGCGGCGGCATTGGGCAGAAAGGCGCTTCGTATAAAGAGATCGAATTTCAAAAGGGGACAACATGTGTGTTAAAGGATGAAGTTACGGTCGGGCAGAGAAGAAAACTTGATATTTTTTGATGAATGACGAGTTTGATGAAGATGATAGTGATGATGATGATAATTGTTTTGACGATATGATTATCAAGATAATGATGATTATGATGATAATGATCATAATCATGATATAATGATGCTTCCTTGATGTGATAATATAATAATGATCATGATGAATTAATGATAAGATTATATGAGTTAATGACGATATGATGATGATATTATATATGATGATGGTATGATGATATGATGATGGTATGATGATGTAATGATCATATGATCATATTTGATGATGATGATAAGATAGTTCATTTTCATCTCATGATACTGATCGAATTTTAAAAGGGAATCGCATGTGTGTTAAAGGATGAAGTTACGGTGGGGCAGGGAAGAAAACTTGATATTTTTTATGAATGGTGAGTTTGATGAAGATGATATTGATGATAATTGTTTTGACGATATGATTATCAAGATAATGCTGATGATTATGATGATAATGATAATCATGATATAATGATGCTATGATGTGATGATGATAATATAATTATGATGATCATGATGAATTGATATGATTATAAGAGTTAATGACGATATGATGATGTATAAAACTATAAATATATAATATGATGGTATCATGATGTGATGATGATGATATAGTTCATTTTCATCTCATGATACAGATCGAATTTCAAAAGGGAACCGCATGTGTGTTAAAGGATGAAGTTACTGTCGAGCAGGGTAGCAAATGTTGGCTTGATATTTTTTTTTTTATGAATGATAAGTTGAGGAAGATGATATTGATGATAATGATGATAATCATGATATAATTATGCTATGATGATGTGATGATGATAATATAATTATGATGATCATGATAAATTGATATGATTATATGAGTTAATGACGATATGATGATGTGATGATGATTATAATAGTTTATTTTCATCTCATGATACAGATCGAATTTCAAAAGGGAACCGCATGCGTGTGAAAGGATGAAGTTACGGTCGGGCAGGGAAGAAAACTTGATATTTTTAATGAATGATGAGTTTGATGAAGATGATATTGATGATTGTTTTGACGATATGATTATCAAGATAATGATGATGATACTGATGGTGATTAAGATTATGATGAGGATGATGATGATATGATGTGATGATAATATAATTATGATGATCATGATGAATTGATACGATTATGAGTTAATGACGATATGATGATATTATATGATATGATGATGGTATGATGATGATGTGATGATGATATGATCATATTTGATGATGATTATAATAGTTTATTTTCATCTCATCATGATACAGATCGAATTTCAAAAGGGAACCGCACGTGTGTGAAAGGATGAAGTTACGGTCGGGCAGGGAAGAAAATGTTGGCTTGATATATTTTTTTTTTGTTAATGATGCGTTTGATGAAGATGATAATTGTTTTGAAGATATGATTATCAAGATGATGATGATGATTATGATGATGATCATGATGATCATGATTATATAATGGTGCTATGATGATGTGATGATGATAATATAATTATGATCATGATGAATTGATGATATAATGATTATGAGTTTAATGACGATATGATGATATATGATGTGATATGGTATGATGATGTGATGATAATATCATATGATGATGATGATATGATAGTTCATTTTCATATCATCATGATACATTAATAGTTATTGAAAGATGAATTTTAAAAATATCATTCTAATATCGACTATTGTCTAAAAGCTAGTACGCTACACATTTTCAAACTCAATTCAGGCAAAGGGGTTTAAGAACATTTTCTTTAAAATAAATTAATACACAGTTTACATGAAGGTATGTTCTTATTTTCTTGATATGTTTTAGGTTTACAACAATCCAAACCAATCGAGAAATGCGATACATTTGCGGGTTAAGAATAAAGCCTTTGAATGATCCGTATTTATAATTGGACGAGAGAAAAAAAAAAGAGTTGTCACCATGAAGTTCACAAGTGTCATTTTTCTTCACCATCATTATGACCAAAACCACCATCCCATCATCATTTCATCATCAATTTCATCAATCGGCACCATCACCAGATTTGTTTCGAATGCAGAATAATTTGTTCCGTCGACGCAATCATGGAAGAGCAAACGTGGTTCCTGCATGCGCTACAGCTTTACAAAGTCAGTCATTGTTACGTCACAATACAGCGTTCATCGCGTGCGCGCTCTTAGCCAAACCGTTCACCGTTCACCGAAAGAAATTCGTGCGTGTGCGCTCTCTTGCTAACCGTTGCCTTACCGATGCCTTACCGTTCGCGAACCTATAGCGAACCGATAGCTTCCCGCGGTTTCTCGACGAACAACAAAACCTCGGGGAGGAACCGCGGAAAGCTTCACCGAGGACTTTGCATACATTACCGTTACCGAACCGATGTGCCAAAACCTTTAAGCGGTAGTGTACATGGTACATGTACATGTACATTGAGTGTTAATTCACTGGAATGTTGAATTATATTATGCCATTGATGTCTATTGTTTTGGGAGGGCAAATTCTTGTTTGGATGAAAGTGTACACAGAAATCAATATTGGCTTTGGAGATGTGGTTGATGATGTCACTACATTTTACAGTACATGTATATGTACATAGTTGAATTAAGAATTCAATGAAGCATAGAAATTGTCCCGATATGTAGTACATGTACATGTATATTTAGGTTATACATGTACATGTACATGTAAACAATGAACATTTCTTTGCAAGGCCATTGACACAGTGACACATCTGTGGTGAAATAGTATTTATTGTTCAGATTTTCGAAAATTATACATATACATGTACATGTAGGCCTATTCAGAAGTGGCTTGTTAAAGACTCCTCTGGATAATTACACATATTTTTGTAATGAAATCATCTTTAAGCATAGAGTTTTAGCTACACATACATACAGATGCACTGCCTTAAAGTAGAGGTTTACATGTACATTGTGAGATCATGACATTTTGGTAAGTACTCCATAGATTTTGTATCATTAATTTTTGATAGCATTATACTCCATTGGTTATTATGTTTGGGCAAATCAATTCATTACTTTGTCTTGAAAGTTGTATGGATGAACATTTTGAGGAAATTATATATTTTTGCTTACATGTATACATGTACATGTATATGCATTTTCCCCCCAAATAGTGGACATACATGTACATGTACTTAATTATTCCACAGGCCTTTCAGGAAAAATAATTAAACTGGGACAGTGAGTGATAAATTCTATTTACTGAAAAATATCTCTGGAAAAAAATACAGAAGATATAAAAATCAACCCTTGGGAAATATAATTTCCCCTGCATGTACATGATGTACATGTATGTTGAGCATCTGTATGGAATGCTACAAATATGGTTTTGTTGACTTTTTCCTCATGGTGTGTATCATGCATTTATAGAATACACATACAGTTGTATAATAGAGCTAATCTTTAATATTTTGACATGTTTCTTACAATTGTACACATATTTGGCCTGAAAATATTTGAATAAGTTAGGGTGGTTTTGGAATGCTAAAATATTGATAGAGTCGTCAAAACAGACTGTAGGTACAAGTATGAGAAGAAGCTTCAGTCAACCACGATATTGTCTGACTGACTGTCAGATTGGATGTCACTCAAAGCAAATACATTACAATATCACTGTATTTGCATTCCAAAACATATTTTTCATAATACTTGCTTTAGTGTAAGCAACATGTAAGTTGGTCATCGAACATGACATGCATGGAAATGTACATGTATATGTAGTAGTATGTTGTATGGCTTGATAATGATCATTGTATGCACTCTGTATGCACTCTGAATATTTGCTTTAAAATGAAATTCTCTTTTCTCCTTTTTTTTCCAAAATGATCATGCATGCATTTGTGTGTGGCAATGTGGAAAAAAATGTAAATACTTGTAAACAATGACATTTCTGTCATTTTTCTCAGACAAAACTTGTGAAGATTTTGCTAAAAACATGATTAGAATAGCTACATATACATGTATGTAGCCCTACTAGGCCTGAGTCATCGCGGGTTTTTCCAAACCCGGGTTTGACTCGAAAATTTCGGGCGGGGACCGGGTATCCAAACGGGAATTCCCTACAACAGAAAATGTGAGTGTATGTAGTGACGGGAGTCAACAGTCAAGGTAAAATTGCTAAACTAAAATGCAGCATAGAGGACAGTTACTGAATCCAAATCAATAAAACAATGCTTTTCCCGAGAGAAATAACATTTCGGAATAAAAATAAAACATTAAGAAATACAGCCAAAGGTCTCTGTTACCTAAAATTGAGGGCTGAAAGAGGAAATCAAGCTTCGTGGTACCGTGCACTTTCAGAAATGAAGTCCGAATGTGAGTCACCTGTGCCCAGTGCGCACGAATACAGCCCTAGACCGTAATACACACAGACAAGGGTCGAATATAACTGATGTGATCGGATCAAAGTAAGCTTGAAAACAACTAAAAATACCACGTAAGCGACAACAAAAATACAAAATTACCGTAAAATAATTCTTTCCTTTGGCAAAAAACAGTATGGGTATCCATAATATTTCATAGAAAAAAAGATGTCCGAGGATTGCGAGTGCACTTTATATCGAGATTAGGCAGCCATATTTGACATTGTTCTGCTTAGCAAGACCGCAGATGGCAGCAGAGAGGAAAATAAATGTGGGCACTAGATCAGGTGATCGGCCACAACTGTTCCTCTCTGCTGCCATCTGCGGTCTTGCTACGCAGAACAGTGTCAAATATGGCTGCCTAATTTCGATATGAAGTGCACTCGTAATCCTCCACCATCTTTTTTCTTTGAGATATTATGGATACCCATACTATTTTTTGCCAAAGAAAAAAATTGTTTTACAGTAATTTTGTATTTTCGTTGTCGCTTACGTGGTATTTTTGGTTGTTTTCAAGCTTACTTTTGGCACGATCACATCAGTTATATTCGACCCTCGTCTGTGTGTATTACGGTATAAGGCTGTATTCGAGCGTACTGAGCGCCGGTGACTCCCATTCTGACTTCATTTCTGAACGCGCAAGGTACCGCCTAGCTTGAATCTTCCTCGCAGCTCTTATTTTTTTAGACTCTTGAAAAGACCTATCGTCGTCTGAAATGATTTCCATTTATTACTGCAGCAAATATAATTGGATTAAATTGAAATTCAGTTTGTGAGTTGCATGTTTAAAGTTCTAAATTGCAATATATTAGTGCTAAAATTAGTTTGGAAAAACCCGAAATCCGAAAATGCAAACCCGGGTTTCAGCGTGATGGGCGGGGACCGGTCGGGGAACCGTTTCGACTCAGGCCTAGGCCCTACAGCTTTTGTTTTTAATAAAAATCAATGTAACTATTTCCACGTTCTTCCAAAGTACATGATCAAAACATGTAAAATATATTTAGTTTGAGTCTAACTGAATGAAACTTTGGGTTCTGGCTCTTCCATTTGCCTGTCAATTTGAAAGTGTTAATGACATTGCAACCAGGTCTTTCAAGATGTTAAAATCATTCAGTTAATTCAATCTCCATATTTCCACTTTCTAGTGCCATGAACATGTTGATAAAAAGGTCTCAAAGTCATATGGCCTGCACGTCTTTCCAAATGGCGCAGATGGCATTCTAAAACACCCGAGGACCTAACTTCATCAAAAGCTAATTGCATTTATTGCCTGTCTCTGTACGATGACAAATTGCTCTGAATTCTCTGGAGCGAGATTATGGAAAAAGTTTGCCGAGAACACCACACGTGAGCTCCATGCAAGTTTGATTCGATAGAAGCGCGTGGCAGCACATAAATTATGAATTTAGTTGGCTCTAAAAACATGCATTTTAAGTTTAGATGAAATATGCAGTTGATAGCTTCAACCTTGGAACTGTTCATTAATCTTTAAGAAGATTACTTACAGTGTACATGTATATATTTGTAAAGAACAGTAAAAGCAGAATTATAGCAGAAGCCGGAATAATTGATAATGGCTGTTCTGTAAATATGTACAGGCGTACAGCTGTACATGTATAGTATAGCTCCAAGAAACTTTGCTAAATTTATGCACGGACTCCATGTTGTGATTGAATTATTTTGCGGTATAAAACTCTTACAAATCTTGACCACTCACAATATCAAGGAACGTTTCATGCGCTCAACGATTTTTGGTTTACAGCTTACAGGCATAGAGGTGTCAGAGTCGAGTGGTAAAAACACTTGACTGGAGATGTGAAGGTCATGGGTTTGATCCCCATCACGGCACTTACATGTATGTCCCTGACCAAGGCATTTTATCTACATTGCTCCTCTCCACCCAGGTGTTAAATGGGTACCCGGTAGGATGCGAAAGTCATTGTGGTTTTATTTAGCATTGTGAGCATCCGTAAAAAGGCGTCTGGCTGGAATGCTCCTCAGGGAGTGGAGAAGGTGCATACATTGTATGCGGGCAAGCATGACTCCGATAGCGCACAGAGACATCTTAAAGGCACTATGTAAATCCAGAATATTATTATTATTATTACTTCTCCTTCTTAATATCTTTATTTATTACATGGTTTGTCACTGTACAGTGTACATTGTACATGTAGGCCTATGTTTACTTGGTCTATTATGATACAAAAAGTACAAGTAGGATTGATGTGATGAACTCCCAGCCAAATTCAAATTGATCGTCTTGAAAGAAGAGTTGCCATGTTCCATTTGGCACCAGTGAAGCTTGCCCTAACCCCTTTCATGGCCAAGATCATTAGGGCATCCCTCCCTCCTCCCTAGCCACCCATGCCCTTCATTCCAAATCAACACCCTACTAATCCTTCCATTCAATTCCTCTTTTGTGTTCCACTCAACTGACAAGCCATTGACGCTCCCTATCCATGGCTCTGTATTTGACCTTTGACCCACAGCATGTAACCCTTTCAATCTTCAGTCCCAGGACTGGCAATATCATTTGAAGTGACACCCTTTTCTCCAATAATTGACATACAGTAACTCTGAACTCAGGGCATTCTTAATTTTTTTAATCCCTCGCAAATCGATGGTGCTAATTATAGGGTCGGAAAGATGAATACTTGCGCTTTCATGGGTCATATGAAAGGAATTTGTTGGTTATCACACATTTGCATTAATACCCACTAGACAACCGTCACACTAAATTAGGCATGTGGGACTGAGCATTTTCTGTGCATTGAGAAGGCGTACAAAGTAAGCAGACTGTGAGTAAACAAAACGATGATGAGGTTTTGAGGGAGTATTTGTTGTGGAATCATTCATGTAGGACCTACTGAGATGGTTATCAGATTTTGGCATACCAAAGTTGCAAACTTGCCCAGTAAACAAATATTTTTCTTTGCAGTTTACTTGTATACTGGTACATGTAGTTGGAGATTTATAAGAAGGAAATGATTCTAAAATTGAAAAATACTTTTAGTGGTATTTGTACATATTTTTATTTGCAAAGTGAAGAATTTTATGCATTATCACCTAATATAATGTTGATTTACATGAAGGCTATTTGTTCATTTGTAATCAGTAAAAAAAAATATAAGTGGAAGTAGAGAGTGATTTAGCTTAGAATTTTACTTTTACAATTTTTTACTTATTGAAAAGCTCTGTGAAAATTGTAAAAATATCAAGATTTTTTAAAGAAAAATCTCAGATCTTCTCATAAATATCTTTGAAGAGCTGCTACATGGTATGATTAAAAGAAATAAATTATTTTACATGATTTCCCTTGTTTTAGATAAATATAACTTTATTTCAGTAAAGTACAGTATCACTGTCAGTTTGTTTATTTGTGTATGAAGTTGTAGACATGCACTGTATTTATAGGGGGGGGGGGTAGTGCAATCATAGTGATGTTACATGTAAATGTTTTCCTGAAGCCTTTGAGATGGCTTTTTATTGGCATTTCAGCATAGCATTCAGTCATTTGTAACTAATACAACTCATTAGACTATTATATGGCTGTGATGGTACAAAATGACCAGTATTGAATAGGCCATTATGCTTGAATGATTTTCCTATTTATAACATAAATCTTGTTTATTGTATGAATTCAAATAGTAACAACCAACCTGTTTTGAGGGTTTTTTTTTTTTCATTTAGACTAAAGATTTTAGTTTGAGTTGTACTGTGTGTGCATGTAGGAACTAATCATGTTATCACAGTACTCTGGAATGTAATCATGACATTGCATATATACATGTATATATTACAGAAACATTTATGACAACATTTAACTGTGCTCCTTTGTTGCCTTTCAATTTGTTTCAAGCTTGTATTTTTTTGGTTGCTGTTGTTTTTTTTTTTTACGAGATTGCTGTTTGTTCTACATGGAAGTTTGAACACAGAGACTAATTGAAGGAGAACTTGAGAGAAGCAAAAAGTCACTTGAAAATATCTTGATTCATTTTGCTAATTAAACTTTTAAATGTCAATAGGATTGAATAGGCATGGAATGTATAAGGATTTTTAAAATAAAGTTAACAAATGAAATGTACATGTAGAAAGAGGCAAAATTTCCAGTGAACAGGCTTTTACCAATTGCACTGTAGAGTAAGAAATAAGTTATGTGAAACATGATGATCATGCCATTGGGCTTCCCTTTTAAGTGGTAAATTGTCATCGATATTTAGGTAATTTTTCTGAGATATTTTCAATTGTTTAATGGAGGATAAACCCACATGAAAAATGTGGGGTTCTCCTGCACTGGACTTACTTCATTGTACAAGCAGGGAAATATAACTATGATTTCCCTGGTACAAGTGACTGGTAAACTAGTGTAGAACCAAGGGGTTATCTAAGGACAAGGACCAACTGATAACACTGACCTTGTTGACCTTTGGGTTATCAAGAAGCAGTGAGTAGAGATCAGATAGCTGACCATAAAGATTTTATTGCTCTGTCACATTGGGAGTTGTATCTGGATAGTTGGAGTTAGTCTCCAAGTACAGTCACTTGTAAATGTATCACTTATACATGTACAACTGTACATGTAGGCTGGTTCTTGTATATAACATGTACATGTATACGATACAACTTGTTTTTTTGTTTGAGATCTGTACATGGTCTGCATTATAATTATGAAAGCTGTCCAAATTCATCTACATTTACATGTACAGGTAAAATTCAAAGGGGGATGGGGTACATATACATGTACATGTAAATGTAGCTCATCCCCACCCCCCTTTACTCATCAAATGTAATGAACAAGTGCAGTCTACATGTAGTTGCGGTTTCTTTTAAGATTTAGGTGAGGACCTACATGAAGGTATATCCATTGTACAAAACATTTCTCACAGTGGAAAAATCAATCTTGGAAGAGTGGCTTTATAGATGGAATAAATAACTGGTTTTGAACAGACAACCTACATGTATACATGTACATGTACATGGATATAGGCCTGCTATTTGTTTGCAAAGTCTCACACTTCATGGGGTATGTTTGTGTTTCTTTTATTCCCTTGAGTTTTAGAAGAAGTTCCTCTAAAGACGGTATGAATGATTAGATGAAATTAAGGAATTACATGTGCATTTCATGATACATGTAGTTTCCAATGCATACAACAACAAAAGTAGACTCCCATTGTCCAACAATGCCCTTTTTACAACATTTCTGCGCTAATGAATGGTGCATAATACAGGTATGTATAATGGGATGCAAAGAAAGCCAGTACACAATAGTCTTTCTCCATTAATAGAGTTCCAGGCTGCTAAGCATTCAACGTTATCATATTTCATGGCGCAGAAGTTCCCTTTTGTGCCGCTTTAATCTATGTAAACTCAAGTCCTTTTATATTAGTTTCAGACTTAATCCATGGCCCCCAGCTGCTTAGCTTGACAAATATTGTTGCAGACATTTGGAAAAATGTACCTCTTACTGTTAAATAGTGGGCATATTACAATGTGCCTTCTTTTCTCATTAGAATACAGGGAATAATGCATTTGTGGTGTAATTGCAATCTGCATGTACTTCACATAATTACATGTATACGCAAACACTGACCAGTGCAAATGCATTTGGATTTCAGAATTTTATTGTGATGATTATACATGAAAAGTTGAGAAAGACACTACATGTATACAGTACACAAACATGTGCTGTACATGGATGTACATGTATACCTGTACATTCCATGATCTATTATGTGCAAAATTGTTTTTAACAGAACTTGAAAAATTTGTGTGCTGTACTTCTATGATGTGCATTTCTTGGTGCTAATACATTCGATATCCATTAATCCATTAAAGTACTGTAAACCCAAAGCATTTAGCAAGTTTTTTTTATGACAACCCTTTTTCATGGCATTAAACTTTTCCAAGTTGCCAAATTCAATTATTTTGATCCCCAAAACTTTCTTGAATCTCGCCTTCTTCCAAAGTTTGTTTCTTGCATGGAAAAGTTGTACTCCAACTGTAAGGAGCCACAGATTATATTTGTGTAGCTGTGTCTTGGATTGCATCATAGTGCAAATTCCTTCTTTTCTGATCCCATCTCTGGAAGAGAGCACTCGATTTTGGAAGTTATCCCCCACTTTACTGTGTACTGCAACAGTTCCAGGTCTTCTCCTGAGAAGGTCCAAGCCCCTGCTGCTTGTAGCCCTAGAACAACACTGTATTGTGTCCAGAGCGTCTCATTACAATGGACACCCCAGTAAAGCCCATGTAGTGGACACTCTGTATTGACCAACCGAAACGGCCACTCCATTTGTACGCGTCCCCTTTAATGAGATGTTTTATAACTGTACTGTGTATGTAAACACTGGATGAGCTTAAAACCTTGGACCAAACAATAGCGGAGAGGGGGACAGGTTTTTCTATAGGATGAAACAGGGACAGTTGAAGCTGTTTTCTATAGCACAAAAGTGTTACCCTCATTTGAATAGCCCCTACATGTATGCCCCAGTGTGCATTGATGTGCTTGCTCTGTGTAATGTAATGTACATTGATGATTGTACTTGTAGTTACACTTACACATGTATCACTTGCAGGAAATTACATGTGTGGGACTGTGAAATTTACCGTGAGGGGGTGGGAATTGGAATGTGATACATTCTTGAGTGCATTCGGCTGAATAAAGAATAAGAATAAAGAATAAGAAGAAAGGAAATGCAGCGTGTTTGAGCTTGCTTGAAAAACAACCTGCTGAAAAGTTCAAAATATAATACACTCTACTACATGTATACTATGATGTATGACAAATGAATTATTTACTGGTACATTTTAACATGACATTAAAACAATCTTGACTCACATATATGCATGTAGTCACTTGTTTAAAAAAGTAAAAGAAACTACCAGAAATGAAACTTACATGTATAAATGACAAATATCAATATTAAAAGTGAATTCAACAGTAAATGGAATTTTTCACTTAAATTCACTTTTCATCCCTGTAGGCCTACATGTATATTGCAAAGGAAGTTATCATGTTATTAATGTTGTCATCAAGTTATTACATCCCCCAAATATATAATTTATGTTGTGCAGCTGTATGCAAAGCAAAAAAATGTTGCATTTTTCATTCGTCCCTACATGTACAGGGTGCACTTCCCTGTATGTATGCTTCTTTGAATCTTGAAAGAAAAAAAAACTTCATTCTCTGCAAAGGAATTCTGTACATGTATGCAATAGATTTTTTACTCTGGCTGATGATGTTATGAAAGTGCATTATGTTACTATTATTGTGAAATTGAAATCGGGCATGAAGGCAGGTGAAGAAAATGAGAGGAAAGGAATTTGTCAATCGGTGACGGAAACGGTCAAGAAGGAATTCACCTGCATCATCCTGCGAGTATAGAGAGTCGTTGACATTCTTGTGAGAGTTCATTACTCTCCTATCGAAGCAACTTCAGGTCTCGTCACTCAAAAGGAATGAAGACGTAGGGATACGAGCATGTCATTTTCAAAATGTTAGGTTTTTAGTACAAGTGCAAGGATATTCGCATTTTGATATATCATTTTATTATATGAAATAGGAAGAGAAGGAATTTACCTGCATCATTCTGAAAGCAGAGTTATTGACATTCTTGTGAGATTTTATTACTCCTATTGAAGCAATAAGGGTTTCATCACTGCATGGAAAGGGTTGAAGTCAAGGGATACATGTACATGTAGGCCTACAAGTACATGTACGAGCATGTGATTTTCAAAATCTTCATTCTTAGTGCAGCTGTACTGGATATTCACATCTTGATGTATCATTTTCTTATATGAAATTGGACAAGAAGGAATTCACCTGCATCATCCTGCAAGTTGAGAGTCATTGACATTCTTGGGAGAGTTCATTCCTCCCGTTGAAGCAATAAGGGTCTCTCGTTACTCAAAAGGAATGAAGGCGTAGGGATACATGGATGTCGTTTTGAAAATCCTCTCCGTTTTTCATACGTTGTAAGTGTACATGTATTCACAAGGCTGATCTTGATGTGTCATTTCGTAAACGATATAGGAAGTTTCTCGCATCGATGTTTTTGATGATGGAGTAAAGCCAGTAGTTTTCATGCAAGCTTCAAGGTAACCACACAGGAGGAAACATATTTATACGGTACATACGCATGCTACATGTACATGTACATGTACATGTATGTCATGTTTGTATCTGGGTCATTTCACCAGGATGGGACACATTGCATGAAATGGCTTGTATTATTAAAAGTATGACCACATTCAAATTCATTCATCCCACATAACATGCAACTTAGTGCCTTGACTTATTCCACAGGCTTTGTCCATAAAAAATTATTAGTTTAACATAAATATTACAAAAAAAACCTTGATTTGGACATAACATTGACACCGTGTAAATGTTATGTCACATTTCGGTATTTTTACATTTTTTATATATTTTCACTGACACGATCATATGAAGTTCATTTATAAGTTTGTCTGGGCTAAGGCACCATCTAAAAAAACAGTCTATGGTGTGCAATTCCCTTTATTATGGCATAAAACAGCAAATTTATGAATATCTGAAAAACAGGTGGTGTCAATGTTACGTCACCACTCCTTCATTTACATTTTGTCTCCTGTCTGCTCTGCTTTTACTCTCACTACTGTACCAAAGCTGTTTTTTACTTTAGAATATGTGTTTCTACTTAAATTCACCAAGTGTTTTAAAATCATCCAACATGAAATGAGTTTTTTTCTTACCAATAGAGTTTGCATTTTGCATGTCACACACCTCTAACAGAATTTGTTACATCAGATTTTGCTTAATTTTTCAAATTTCTTAAACACTCTATGCAAATTAATAATATTAATCATAAACAAGAGAAGTGTCTACACATATAAACCAATAAAATTTGGTAGTTCATCCTTAAAATACAATAGAAATCACACTCTAATCAAGAAGGTGGTGGTGATGTAACATTGACGCCGTGTCAGTGTTACGTCAGACTCACCCATTCTTTGAAAGTAGGTTTTTCACCATATTCAATAATTTATTTAAAAGAAAAATTGTTTCATCCTTTGAGGCAGCATGTGTTCTTAATAATAAACACTAAGGAAATTCACATCAATCAGTTAAATACCAGAAAATAAAGAAAAACAAAAAACATGACGTAACATTGACACGGTGTCAAATGTTACGTCCACATTACGTTTTTGTCCACAGTTTTGTGAAAGTTCAACGTGCCAGGCTGTAACCTGTCAGAATAGCTCATCATATTGATATGAGTGTTACATAAGATTAAGAAATGAAATCAGTTCATAGTTTTAATGATACGTGCCATGTCACACTAATGTGTCCCAACCTGGTGAAACGACCCATCTATACAAATGTTCATGTTTTGAAAGATTCCTGAATTAAAGGGAAGGTTGAGTTAGAACTGGGAAAGATTAAAAAAATATTTTTTTATGAGCTTTCTCATTCTTTTTACATGTATGTTAATTTGGAAGATTATCACTAGTAGAAATGACCCCCTGAAAAGGATTGCTCTTCCAATGCCCTCACATTCAAAATATGACAAGAAACAGCTGAAATATTTGGGCCGAACATTTGTGTGTAGTCCCATGTACACATTTCTTTGTGCAGTGCATGTGACTCTCAGCAGGATTGAGTCAATTTCTTATCATTTTGGTGATTCCAAGACCTTACATCATACACCAGTTCTTATGTACTACAAACATGTAATCAACCTTTCCCAATTGCTTTGAGACAGTTTCTTTCAGAATTCAATCTCATGACCAGAACTCAAAGTGATTTTTAAGCACTGAAAACAATGTACATGCATGTGCACATTCTCTCCTGAGAGACAATAGGGCGTTTACTGTGTAAAATGATGGAGTTAATACACTTCTAGCTCTAAAGAGAAGATACATGTATTCTTACCTGAAGTAAATGTGTATTTCTGTAACTGTTTTTGGTTATCAAATTTATTTCTTTATATTGCTCCATACGTTAGTAGAAGTACATGTTTCTCACTCTAGTAAAAGATGATAGTAGGCTTATCATGGCTTGTTGCTCACTTCAATGTTCCAATGAATTTGTCTTCTCGCGTCTTCTGCCTGACTGGATGTACCAGGGATTTAAAGTGTTGCAGCGATGGCATCAGACAAGGACAGAAAGCTGTATGCCAAGGCTGGTAAGGAATTTAAAAGCCCTGTAAAGGAGATTGTAGGCAACTTGATCAGAATGAATCTGTATAGGTGTGATAAGTGAATTAGGCAGGTGAGTTGACTGATGATGATGTCTTCATATCGCCAGCTGGAGATGCAGATGGGATAATGAATTGAAGTTGATGGTATCGTACAATGTATATTGCATACATGTTGTAGAGGTGTCATAGTGGAGTGGTTTGATCCATTGACTGGAGAGTGGAGATGAAGGTTGTGGGTTCAGTCCCGGTGCAGTATGTATGTCCTTTACCAAGGCATTTTATCTACATTGCTTCTTTCCACCCAGGTGTCAAATGGGTACCCGGTAGGATGTGAACGTCACTGTGGTTGGATTATTATTGTGCGCATATATGTAAAATGGAACCTGGCTGGAATACTCCCCAGGGAGTGGAGAATGTGCACAAAAGTTACGGATAATCCTGAACCTGATGATGGGTAATCCTGTAAAAGGTTTAGAGACATTGGCCCGTATTCTCGAAAGGGGCCTAACTTAAGCCCCCGCCTTAGTGTGTAGATTTAGGCCACCGAATTATGGGGAGTCAAATGTCACCCTCTTTTAATCTTACAAAATCACCATAACATAGGGACAAAATACAAATACAAAAACCGACATGAGAGAATTAATTTCTGATGCTCATTTCGTGCCAGAAAATAATTTCTTTTCTTTATTTTGTTACATAAATATTATAGTAATTTATACGGGACTTAGCAGTTGACGAATGGCCTTCCATAAATCAGTGGCCTACATGTAAGTTAAACCAGGCTTAACTTGGGCCTCTTTCAAGAATACCCAGCCATTGTTTGTATTAAATGCTAAATGTATGTACATGTAAGTCCAGAATATTGTATTGCCTTGTTAATTTTATTGGGAATACTTTCAGCTCAGTACAAACACATTTATGAAAGAATCTACAATACTTAGAGTCTACTTTCCTTGAAATATCTTGGGACATTCAAGGGGGTACATTTGCACATACATGTATATGTACATGTACATGTACACATATAGCTATGGTAATCCCTAAACTTTAGTGGAAGTTCTTACCATTATGAAAGAGTTTACATCAGATTTTTGACAAGCTTAATACAATCAGATGAGTACATGAACATGTACGTCAAATTTGGTTTTGTAATATATTCATACATGCATATTGAAAAATGGTCTTAGTTTAAGACTACCTTTCAACTCCATATACTATGAATTTAGAAACTTGATGATGTTGGTTGACAGAAAAAGATTGCCTTAGGATATGTGTTTCACCTCTTTGAATCTGTCGAAACAATACATGTGCAAAATAACCCTTTCTGAGATAAGTCTTTTACTGTAGCAATAATCGGGAGAAATGTCCAGTAACATACAAGTATTTCATAAGACTGAAGGCCAACTCTAAAAATATTCTCAAAGCAGGACAAAATTCCAGCATGAGCGAGATTCCTGCAATGATAAGTTTTCATTTCTCAGAAAGAAAGAAACATGATGCTGTACAAGCAGCTTCTTGCATTTTCAATAAACATTTGCAATTTACATGTACATGTTACTCCAAGAACATTCTCTTGATTTTCAATTGTCATGAGCTTGAGTTTGTATACGTTTACAGTGTATTTGGATCTGCATGTACTGTAAATGTACATAAACTTTGAACACTGCGAAACAAAACTGTTCTGCAACTTGTAAATGAAGATATTGAATGTAAAATATTTCCTCATGAATACATATGTGAGAGCTTACCCAAAATTAATTATCAAGAACATCTATTAAGAAGCTATTGATCATTATACATGTAAGTGTATTTTTTTATCCATCTTGTAAGAACAAAACAATTATTTCATATTTATTCATCTCTTCCACTCTGTCTTTTAATTGTAGTTGCCCAAATATTTATTTTAAATTCCCAAATTTGATAAGAATGTACATGTTTTCATGAACTTATAGAAAAAATACATTTAGAAAGCAGGCAGACAAGGCATAAAATGACCATCTGTTCTGTCTGCAGTACAGCATAATTGGCAAATGAAGAAAAGTAGGTCTTTATGCATGACTTGTAATCAATTTGATTCTGCTGTATTCGGGAGTAGTCTGTAGAACTTGTTCTCCTCATTGCAGTACTGTGCTGCAAATTTCATAATGGGGCTGTTCGCACTCAGTGAGATAAGAGATTAAAAAAAATTTTTTTTTTTTTTTGAATTGTAATAGAATATTATTCTTTTGTGTGTGAACCTAATTAGTGAGATCCAACCACAATTCAAATGTCACTATCGTTGCAAATACTTTTGTGAATACCAATAATTATTTACTTGCGATATATTTCATACATCCCAAGTATGAACAGGCACCAAGGAACACAATTTGACTCATTCAAATCTCCCTTTTTTTTTCCTCTTGTGAATGGGGCCTTAACTTCCTCAGGCGGCCCAAAAATCAGAAATCAGCATGACAGGTCCCTGTCATATTGCTGATGGAGAGCGAAGAGCTCTGGGGAGCGTTTCATCAAGCGTTTTGTCAGTGATTTTTACCGACAAATTTGCTCTCGGCCAATCAGGTGCAAGGATTTCAGTAGCTTATAACAGTTGTTGGTAAAAATCACTGACAAAACCCTTGATGAAACGCTCCCCAGGCACATGGGCGATGGATCATGGCTCGAATAACTATTCCAAGAAACACTTATTTTTGCTTGTGTGAACTGGCCTAATGTTTCTCAGACGCCCCAGAAATCACAAATCTGCCAGACAGGTCCTTGTCATATCGCTGATGGAGAGCGAAGAGTGCAAGCTCATGGGCGAGTGATCCATTGATTAGGGTTTATTGCTGACAGCGGAAACCTAAATTGTTTGATGGAAGCTGTGAACTTGGGAGGGGATCTGCTCAAGTTGGTTGGGGACACAAAGATGGCAAATTGCAATTCATGTTTCATTCCATACTGATTTAGAGAGATTGTTCTAAGTATTTTGCGTCGTGATTTTGAACCCTGGCACGGAGCAGGCTGCACTTTTGCATTAGGGTGGTTAACTGTCATGTTTGGGTGCATTTTTATGTTGTAATGTACTTTCTGAGGCTTTGTTTTACTGGAGATTGATGCGTTTCTCAAGTTATTTATAATGCCCCTCAAAAAAACAGAAGAAGAAAGACTGAAAGAAGAGAGAAAAAAGAAGAAGTAACTGTATGTACTTTGAGCTTGTGAGAAGAAAAGTTCTATTTTAAATTGGAATGATTCATATTACATGGATATGAAAAATTGATGAACTGTCTTTGAAATTGATTTTATACTTGTACTTACTTACTGCCTGTTATGCCTCCTGGCATGTAGGGCAGGAACGAAGGTCTTCCACTCCTGTCTGTTTTGGGCTGTTTTCTGGACACTTCCCCAGGTCAATCACTTGTGATCAATTGTCTTTGAAATTGATTTTATACTTGTATTACCATTAAATATGACAGAGTTCACAATCTCTCATTCTGTGCAAGAAAATGACCTTGAAGTACTTGTAAATTAGGTGCAAGAACTTTTTTCCATTTGGGAAGACGATATATTCCTATTCTAGAGAGAATGATCTCATGTATTAAAAAATGTACAGTATATAAAAATGATCTTTTCAAAGATCAAAGATTTGGGAAGAAAAAAAAATTATTCTACAAAATGTAGGCTTACATGTACGTGGTCAGGTTCATAATTGTATCAAGTTGTGTCTTTTGAAACTTTATACAAACTACAAATGTAATCTTTTAGATTGCCTAGTTGTGAGTAAAGGGGTGCTTTAAGCTTTGGAGACAACTGCTTTGGGCATTATTTCTTCATAAATATAAGAGTAGGGTTAGGTCTGCAATCCGGTTCCAGGTTAGGTTTAGGGTAAGAGTTAGGTATAGAGTTTAGTCAAGGGTTGACATTTTGAGTTCGGTTAGTGTACGAAATTAACCGCTGAGCATTTGTTGTTGGACCATGTCGTACAACTGAATAAAGGACTTGTGGAACTTTAATGTCAAATAATTTATTGTCAGAGGAAGTAACACGAATGTTGTAAACTATCTTTAGCTTTGAAAATAAACTTGGTGTCTGTGGGAAAATGGTAAAAAAAAGGATAGAGATATAAAGAGAAAGAGAGAGAGAGAGAGAGAGTGATAAAAGGGAGGTGTTGAGTGAGGGGAGGGGGTGGGTGTACTGAGAGAAAGAATGAGCACCACCTACACATAAACATACATGTACTGTACATCAACTTGTGACATATTTATACAAACAAATAGAAAGATTATTAAGAATTAGTGATTACAGTGAAGTATCACCTGTTTTGATTGTGTGACACTACACAAATGATAATATCAGTATATTAGAATATTGGTTGTTGATAGGTTACAATGTTTAAAAACGTGAACATATATATATATATATATATATATATATATATATATATATATATATAGGGCTTCTGATGTGCCAATAACTACATATAAATCGCATCAAAATGTCAAAAGTAGGTAAAAAATTTCTAGATGTATGATGTACTTTCATACTTAGTGAGAGCATGTTATTCAAATCATTTTACTTGTAGGAAGTATAATTTTCTGATTTTGCTTATCATAACATCTGTTTTCACTCAGCACTAGAGCATTTCGCGACATGACATGACAGTCATCCGTGTACATTTGTGATTGATTTTCAACCTTTTAGGAAGCTGTAAATTACATACATGTACATGTAATGTAATAAGACATCAAGAATGTCAAGAAACCCTGGATGAAGGGTGTCTTCAAACTTTCTGCCGAAAATAAATCTTTCCTGTCAAAAGTCCACCCATGTGGTGTGGGGTTGAAGGATTATTTTTAACCAGTCACAAAATTTATTTACAAGCACTTGTCACACTTGTGTATGGAAGTACATTTATGTGTATTTGTGAATGATGTCTTGAACTAGTTGAATGTTCCTGTATGGTTTTTCTCCTTTCATGATGAAGTTGAAAAAAGCTTGACACTGGCCTGCTTGTGTAGTCTATATACCGTAAGCTGCTGTTCTTGTTGGCTCACTGGTAGAGGAAGGGTCTTCAGGGTTCTTTAACCGATGTTGATGTGCCTGTGCCCTTTGGAAAGGCATTATTTCTCAATCACCAAGTTCCTCGGAAAGGACTTAAAGCTGTACATTGTCCTGTAGGTCCACTTGTTGCTTGATGCTTTTTTGCTGTTGCAATTGTTTGTTTTTTTTTTTCAAACATACGTTCTACTTTCTGAGCAGTCGGGTGAGACATCAACAGCGTCTATTTTTTTTACTATTTTGGATACTGCTCAGTTTGAAAACAGGAAGGCCTATTGCTTAAAAGAAAATGGTGTTGATATTGTACTTGAAATTTGATTTATTATTGCATTCATCTTCATACATGTATATGCCTATATTTGTATGTACATTGTATGATACCAGGGGCCTGTAACATAAAGAGATACAATCAATCTTATAATCAATTGTAACTCTTCAGTACATGGTTTGCCATAGACTTACAATTGATATCACTCGTAAGATTGATTTATCTCTTTATGTTACAGGCCCCTGCTTAGATTTCTTTTTAAAGGCAAAAGTGTTGAAATCTCTTTGCCAGTATCCATCAGATCTGCTACATACACTTGATAGTAAATCTTTCAAGACAGTCCTGTTGAATACCAAATTTTAATCTTGCTTCTTCATGCATGAGAGACTGCATGTTTGGTACATGTAGCTCAGCAGTAGTAGTTTAAGTGCAGTACAGACCAGACAAGACAAGACAAATGAATTCATTTTATGTATTTCTGTCTCTTCCGTAGAAGTCCTCGTCTGGCGACACGCATGATGATGTCAGCACCGCCAGTAGAGACTCCAACAACAGCTCCAACAGTAATAGCAACACCAGTCTTCCCAGCATTGCTGCCATATCCACATCCACCACCACCGCCGCAACAATGAACATCCCCACCTCAACAGCGGCGGCAAACGTTCGCCTCCCCATGTCAGACAAGAGGGCGCTCTTCCAGGAGAAAGTGCGGCAGAGTAACGAGGCGTGTCAGAATGCGGACTTCCAGCGAGCCATACGCCTCTACACTGAAGCGTTGGACCTGGATCCGGCCAACCATATACTGTACAGTAATCGTTCCGCAGCACATGTGAAGCTGAAGGATTTCGAGAGGGCACTCACGGATGCGATTAAGGCGAGAGAACTGAATCCAAAGTGGCCAAAGGTAAGAATTTGTAATAAAGAAAAACGTCTTCAATTTTTTGTTTCTAGTGTAACATATGAGAAATGAAAGCATATTTTAAAACAAGCTTGATGACGAGTTTCAGCAGGCTTTTGAAAAATGTTTTTATTGCACTTTGAAAGAAATAGTGGCTTTATACATGTCTGTTTTATTTTTCACATTTCAACCATTTACATCATAAAATACTCTGTAAACAAAATCATCGAAATAATTGAACACTGCATGATCTTGCATTTGTTACACTGATTGTTCCGAATCTATACCCATGGTGCTGAAAGAATAGACCTACATTGTAGGAAGTTATTTTTAGGCTCTACATCACAGCAGTCACGTCAAATGAACTTGGAAATTTTCTTACTGTGCGTAAAACCTTTGTGATCAGTGGATATGACAGGTGGTATATTACTGGCAGCCTAACTACATGTAGACCACTTTCCCCTAAAATGACTCTTTTGATTCACGCTGACTTCCATTTGTGGTAAGAGCATATTAGGGCAAGTCCAAGGTATTGGGTAAATTTGTGTCCTACAAATGTTTGTACGTTACCAATTGTAATGTAATAATGAACAGATCGAGCTTCGAAGATGTTCATATACCATTATTATATTCATATCATTTGATCTATTTTAAAGCTATGGTTGGGCTATCAACTTAATACCATGATCAGATGATGTCTTAAGTATCCTAGGGGACAAAATTCCATTAACTTGCCCATTATCATCTTAAGATATGTCTATGTTTAGACATTCAATTGCAAGTATTGCTTTTATTGTCATTGTAGCCTTCTGTTTGGACCAATGATTGTTTTCCAGGTTTATCTTTACATGTAGGTCTCTCAGTCATGGACTGATATGAAATACAGGAAGATGAGTGAAGGAAAAGAAGCAATGTCCCCTGTCTAGGGCTAACAATCAAACAAGGAAAGAACAAAATGTTGTAGAACAAAACGCCTCCCATCTGGAGTTTTATAATAATGTACGGGAGAGTAAGCTTGGTAATGTTTTCAGACAATTTTTTGCTTGACTACTTCCCTGTGTAAGCTAGCAAGATGATCGTTGTCATGATTGCAAAACAGATCCATCCCAACTTAACATTAAAAGCACTCAGATATTGCATATAATTGTTTCATGTTCAATCTTTAATACTTTTAATCCCACACTCCTCTCGCTGAATCAATGAAATTCCACACGTCCAGACTGTTTACATAAGCATCCATAAATATATTTTGCTCAAACACATCACAATAGACTCCTTTCCTCATAATCAAATTGCCTGATCTCTCTAACTCCACCCCATACATAGTAACAGTAGCGGGAAGCATGTGACCCATACCGGTCGGTGCTGGCACAGACTTGCGCCCCGAAGCGACAGCCCTCTGCCGCAGCTCATAAAAAAACTGAACACATATTGAGCAGCGTTTATACACGTTACCGTGGTAATGACCCTTCGCCTAAAGGGGACACCCTTACAACTGTATTGGCTTGTTAGATCTTTCTCTGTCTTTGGAGAAAGGCAGCAAAGGTGCAACAAGAATCAGGAAAGGTGGACAGCAGAGGTTTACTACAGGTGTCCGTCAGTCTTTTTTCTGATTGCAAGAAAATACAGTGCACTTGCAAGTTATATTTTAACACATTTGCAAGTTGTATTTTAACAGCATATCAAAAGTCATATCTGTTACAAGTGTACATGTAAGGTCTTTATGATAGGGGAGGGAGGGATACAAATGGTATGTTTTGGATTTTGTTTCCATCCGTAGTTTTCAATTGATGCCTTTTACTGAATCCCTTTTTAGAATGTTTTTTTCTCAATATTACTCCGTTTGACATCATTCCATTCATATAAATATTTGATCTCTGAAACATAATGAATAATTTTCCATGGAGAAAAATTAGCAGTCAAATTCTATCATTGAAACTGATTGGCCCGTATTCACGAAAGAGGTTTATTTTAAACCATGGTTTAAATCTCCATAAGTGTAGTATGCACATGTCATCTTGTCCAATGGGCGGACAGTAATGTGCTTATATATGCTTGATTTAGACCACGGCGGAAGGGTTAAAACCATGGTTTAGACCATGGTTTAAAATCAACCTCTTTCGAGAATACGGGCCAATAACATTCACTTTTAGGTGTAAACTTTAAAAAAAGAACCCAAGAGTTTCACATACTTGTGTACAATAAATACTTTATTCTGAATTTGAGTGGATTTTTATTTCATGGTGTGATGTACATGTACATGGAAAAATCAACACTCGTTCTAAATTCCTACTACCAGTAATGTCACATTTCTTCCCCATATGAGAAACTGGTTAAGGTGGAGCCACAAAGTCTTCAGTGTTCCTCCTGAAGCATTCACTCTTGGGTTTAGGATTTCCACTTGAATCTCCAAACAATGCCTCTTACACATTCTAATGAGCTCATTGATATTCTGCATTTGATCTGTAGATTGTTCTGTGTCTTTTTCCAATGAATACTGATTTCCTCTTTTCCAATTCTTCAAACTGTGTAAGCCATTGTCTCATCAGCTTTTAAATGACCCCTTGAACTATTTTCGCTGAGTTAGTAGTGTTCCATATTTGTGCATGCTTATTTGTTTATTTAACATTGGAGACAAGGTACGACTATGACTTCAGTTTTTGTATTCTTGTGGTGTAAAATTCCTTGACCCATTTTTTTTTTCTTTCAGCAGAGTACTTTTGATAGTCTTCTTCATAAAATGGGGAGGTTGCAAGTAGACAGAGAGAGAGAGAGAGAAGGGGGGGGGGGGAGAGGAGAGAGAGATGGGGGGGGGGGGGGAGAGTTGTAAGATGTAATAAGAATGTCATACATTTTTATAGTATTGGAAAGAAACCATACTGTAGAGATAGAACTATAAGTAGGCTATGTACATTGTACATTTGCTATTTTCTAGTGTACATGTACATTACACAAACAAAATACTAGAAAAAAGGCAATATTTGTACTCTGAGAAAAGCAAAAAAAGCAAACACATATTGAACATATAACATGGAGTTATGATTAGAATGATAGTTTTGTGTATACCGTCAGTTATACAGTTTTTCAAAGTGTGGTTTAACCGACAGTATTGTCCAAATTTCATCACCTCCTTGTAGAGCTATTGAGACATGACATGATCTTTAGACCCTGTACACTGACAAAGTATTTCTTTCTTCTCTTTATCCCCCGAGCCATTGACATTATTGACAGAAAATGATCACAGTTTGTACTTCATGATGCAAATTTGCTACAATCAGAGATGATTGTACAGACCAAAGTTTCATGGCTTTGTTGAAGTAAAAGGTTTGTCAATATGCCACCAATCTAAGTGTGAAAATGTATTCATAAAATTACTGTTTGATTTTGCCTGGAATGTTTGATAATATCTGTTACAAAGGACAACTTATCGTGAGAAAACTCTAGTAGAAAATTATAAATTTTGACCTTGAGTTATTTCAGAATGACTTCTTATATACAAGTACAACTTGGGTAGGATGGGACATTTTCTTTTCATTTTTACAGTAGTGCCCAGTTCTCTCTCTGGCAGGGAACAAATGTGGAACCCAAGAAATAAAGAAATATGAAACAGATACATGCCTCGAGTTACACAGCTGTAGTATGAATAGCAGCCATATTTGTACAGTTCATAACGATACATGATGAATAGTTTGGAATCTCCCAATGTACTGTATATGCCATATATTTCGCGTTTACAGATTATTTCACGATTTGGGACTAGGTAGGGAAATTCGCGAGGGTTTAATTCATGATTTTCGTGATGTTTTTGTTACTATAAACAGCCATATATTGAAGTGGAAATTTTTGTGAGGACTGACCCGTGAAAATCGCGAAAATAAAACCACCGCGAAAATAGCCACTTATACAGTATTTCATTGTTCAAGGAAATATGCACTGAATGTTATAAAATGATAGTTGAATGACCTAAATCTATAGTACATTTACTTTGCACTGCTTTAAATTTACATGTAATTGAATAATTAAAATTGGTAAGAAATGAAGGAGGAGAATTAAAGTACATTAGTATGCAGCTTGTGATATCCTACCGTTGATATTGTTTACTCAATATTGATTTGATGACCCTGTATCATATGTAGCACACATATATAGGATGAATTGTTAATAGTGAATTGTGTATAAAAGCCCCCAAATTGTACTTCTCTATTGTAGAAAGCCCCCAAGCTATTGATTATCTCACACTGTAAAATCTCCTTGATTCAAGCCTTTTTTGAAAGTAGGAGAATCAGAAGTGGCCTTTTCATCTGGACGCTGCAGTGTGGAACATCTGCATTGATTTTTGCTGTAATGAGGACTAACGCTTTCCTTGGACTATGATGAATAAATCAATGAATTATTGATACTTCAGTGTTGTTGGTAATGTTTTCAAACTGTGAGAATCTCTGTCAATGAGGAAGTGTTGGATAGTATTCAAATTGACTGCCTCTAAATATAGATTCTACAAATGTCAGAATGCATGTTGTAAGATGTTGCCATGTTGGGAATACCTTGAGTAAGCTTCCTTGCCATCTAAATGAATGCATGTATGTGTACTTATGTATAGGAATGTAAAATAACATTTGAATATATATATATATTTGTCAGGTGATCTACAAAGTTTATAGCTCTCTCTCTAAAGAATCAGAACCAGTTGGGTATTGAATCGATTCAACTGACATATATATGAGATTATCAGGGAAGATTATCCTTGGGAAAGCCAAATAAATCATTGAGAAATGTAGTTTTTCTTCATCAAAATTCTGTTTGAGCACATTCCTTTCATGTTTTCCCTCTTAATTCATTTCTGATTTCTATCTCTTATTATTTTGTTTGACACCTCTCAAAACCCTGAGAAAATTCACTCATCCCATAATTTTATGGGAAAGTATTATTTGCATCTTAACTTATAATTAGATATTCCTTGATATCAAAGAGCTTATGCATTGACGATAAAAGCTAAACCAAAGATTGCAAAATTTAAAGATTATTTTTAAAAGGCAACTGCGGTATGTCTACAAAATAATTACCAAACATAATGTTCATTATAGTATGTACATGTATGTACATATTACAGTTTCAACATGAAGTGCATGGCACCTAGGAAAAGTACAATTGTATTTGATCTAAAAGTCTCTTTCCTGCAAATGTTTATTATGACATTTGAAACTCAACCAAACAAAAATCTAGGCCAACTGATTTAATTCTAGGTTTGAGACAGATTCAATGTGCAAATGCTGTTTTCTTATTTACAAAGTACCAATCATAAGTTGGAACTTGTATATTTGGGGGATCAGTCATGCAACTTAGATTCGACCAGTTGGCGCCCAGTAAGCGCACTTTTACAATCTTATCTCTCTAGCAGATCTGTATGAAATATTTGTAACAAGTATTTTAAAACCATTTTTATGGGCTTTAAAAAAAAAATCTATGAAGTAAACAAATCTACATTTATTTATTGTTTAGGAAGCTCTGTAAATGCTCCGTGTGTGGCAAGTTTTACCTTGAAATAAAGGGTTACCTTTATATGCACTTAAACTAGAAATATTTTTCAAAAAGTACACTCACAGAATAGAAAATTCAAAAATGTGCATTTGCATTTTAAAAGTTTCTTGACAAATAATAGAGCAGTTATACCTCTGTGTTTGTTCTAGATCAGGGCAATGTACATGAAATGAATAAACTAAATGTACACTGAACAAGCTGAAACCCCCCCCCCCCTGATTTCTTTGTAATCGTTATTGATAAACAATGTGTTGCCATTCTTCGCAATCTAGCTTTATTCTACCTCCTTTTAAAAAAATGCCAGATTTCTAGGCAGTTGATACTTTAATTGTTCATCTCAGCAGAATTTGTGTGTTTGGCAGAAGGGTGTAGACACAATTTCTTGTAAATTTGTGAACTTGTTTAGTTTTGCTGCTGAAGTATGTGTAGCTTCACTGTCAAAAATTTGGATGATGTACATACCAAAATGTGTAGATTTAGAATAGAAATATTTTGGAATGTACACATATCATTCATGCCTGTCAGGCACAGATCATAATCAAACTACCCAATTCAGACAGTGTCCCAAATCTTCAAGTCATTCAAGTCATCTACATGTACAAGTATTGTAGGCCCACTCGCCCAAGTTCATTGTAGGACATCAACAACATGACCCAGATGCCCTGGGTTGGCATTTTGAAGGGGTAATGAAAGTCTCTAACCACCCATAAAATCACACACTTCACCTCCCCAACCACCAAAGTTTTGACCAGGAATTGTCTTTGCAATATATCTCTCTAGACATTGCTTGTGCCAGTCAATTTGCTGATCATTATGCCAGTCTTTTTGTGAATAAATCTGTCAAAGTGTGGAAAAAAACATCACTTTCTTGTCTTAAAAATATAGTTTTGGTGTATGAGTACTCGCAGATTGCTTTTAAAATAACAACACCAACAAAGATACTGGAGCTGCAGTCCATGATTTGCTACATGTTGTCTTTACTGTAAATGAATTTTGTCCTCTAGCCCTTGAGACATCCAAGGTGCAATGCTTGCTTGAAAAGGTCATAACTTAAAGATGGTCATATTAGTTTAAACCCGTTCCACTTTAGAAATAGACTTTCCACAAAAGTCTAAAAAAATTGTTCAGTATTCCAATGATATTGTAGTCTCAATTTAGTCATTTTGTGTAGGCATATGAACAGAATTCTATCTAAAAATTTGTAAAACAGTACTTGGGTTTGGTAGAATCCAAACTTGGGTTCGCTTTCTAGCGAACCTCTCTGCCTCTATTCCTCCAAGCAAACAAGCGAACCTCTCTGTAACCAAGGTTCGCTTTCTAGCGAACCTCTCTGCCACGAAGGTTCGCTTTCTAGCGAACCTCTCTGTAACCAAGGTTCGCTTTCTAGCGAACCTCTCTGTAACCAAGGTTCGCATTCTAGCGAACCTCTCTGCCACCAAGGTTTGCTTTTTAGCGAACCTCTCTGTAACCAAGGTTTGCTTTCTAGCGAACCTATCTGCCACTAAGGTTCGCATTCTAGCGAACCTCTCTGTAACCAAGGTTCGCTTTCTAGCGAACCTCTCTGCCACCAAGGTTCGCTTTCTAGCGAACCTCTCTGTAACCAAGGTTCGCTTTCTAGCGAACCTCTCTGCCACCAAGGTTCGCTTTCTAGCGAACCTCTCTGCCACCAAGGTTCGCTTTCTAGCAAACCTCTCTGCCACCAGGTCCAAGGTTCACTTTCTAGCGAATCTCTCCACCTCCAAGGTTTGCTTTCTAGCAAACCTCTCTGCCACCAAGGTTGGCTGGTTCCTTTTTCGTTGATGGACGGGCGGAAATGTCACACACCGGAACATACTCTTTCTCATCTTCACTTGAGATAAAGATTCTTGAAAAATCACTGCTGCAGTCTAGGCTGCTCTCAGATTCCTCCAACTGCATTGGCACTGTATCTAAATCACTGTCTGATGAATGGAAATCATACACATGGGCATCATTGGTTGAAGGGGTTTTATCTTTTTGTGGGGTACTTGTTGCAATACGAGTAGGGTTATCATCAAAATATGCATCATCAAGGCTTAGTTGAGATTCGAAACTGACATCATCCAGTGATCTGGTGATAAATCTTTTAAAATCCCCCTCAAGTGCCATATTCTATTGAAATAATCCACTCTCCTGAAGCACTGGTTGTATCCAAGTTTGGAGAACTAAGTGAAAATTACAAGTGAAATAATTTTGTCTTCTTCCTTGCATGATCTTGATCCTCATTCTACATAGAAAGTGACACAATTATCTGCTGTGAACTTGCTTGCGGCACTCCATAAAATGGCCCTCCAGAGAAAGAGAAAAAGATATCTTATATACACCTACATGTATTTCAATCTACTAATATATACATGTAGCTTCTTACCACAAATCATAAGCCATTCACACAATTAACTGGGGGAGGAAATAGAGCAAATATTTATCTCATCTGGATAGTCTGCAGAGATGCTATCCCTGGCTCACCAAGGTGTAAGCAACTAGTCTGTTTACCAGACAATAAACTCTCTACATCAATGCTGTCCTATTTTCTAAACATCAATGTGCTTTAAGTAGGCCTATACCTTAACTAGACATGCAGTACACCAATCAATGTTTCAATCAACAAACAAATAACCCAGCTCCTACTCCGGAAAGAAAAAAATTAATGGGAAAAAAAATTAACATATTTTTAAAGGAAGGACCTACAACGTCTGAAACCAATTCTACGCAGTACCCCATTATCTATTCCAGGAACCTGGCTTCACATGTAACTGTCTATTCTGTGTTAATCACTTGCGGTCAACCTGTGATAACCCCTTGACCTGATCAAGGAGGTACTACTAGGCAAGGGTGACTTCTTTATTCTGAATTGGCATAGTTTGATCTTCAGAAGACAGAAGAAAGCTTTTTTTAAGTTAATACTGATAGCATGTACGAGATTATTTAACATTCTATTCACGATTTCGAACAAATTTTAGTGTAAATATCTGTAAAAAATGCTTGGTAATTAACGGCTTTTCACTGCCTCATGCTAAAACCATATCCACCCGAAGGTTCCCCACACAATAAACCCAGCGCTTCGCACTACTAGTATGTGTAGCGTATTCTATAACACACAGCAATCCTCATGTGAGTAATGTGTGTGGCCGTTGTTTGAATTTACATCCCCTCTTTTTTGGGCCAGGGATTTTTATTACTTTTCACCTCTCATTCGATAAATATTTCACTTGAGGAAAAAACTTCACAGCATCTTATTTATGTTAGTACCCTGCTCTATAAGTAAAATCAAAGAAATAACACGAAAAGTTTTTGAGGGCTTCCCAAAACTATCTATTACCTTTAACATGTAATTAAGTTTTGAAGAAACATTTGAGGTACATGTGCATGTACATATCAAACAGTTGGTGAGTTTTTCTTTGTCATTATAACTTTGCCATTAGGTCTACACATTGCATAGCAAGTTCCCTAATAATATTGCAAAGTTTGTTAGGGATAAACCATATAATCTCCTCAAGGAATAAACCATGTATCTCCTCAAGAAATAAACCATATATCTCCTTAAGGAATACACATTAGTGTAGATTAATCAAAGTAGTATAATTTAAGTTCAAGATTAGTGAAGAAATAGTTAATAATGTTGTATTATTCATTCATACATATGTCATTTCAGTATGTAGTTTCATTGCTCATAAAATATAGGCCTATATAGCTGAAAGAAAGGGAAAGTAGATAGAGTGATAAGGGGTTATGACTCATTACACTGGATTGTGCATGCTTGCATCACTTGAAGTTTATCTCTGTACCACTACCAGGGTGGGCTAGTGAAAGACGATGTTTACTTTCAGGGTAATGATGAAGCAAACCACAGATAGGATTAGTAAAATTCCAGTATGCAGAACGACTTTTGCTTTAGTAACAGATTCTGCACTGAGGCAAATCAGGCAGGTCAGTGTGCAATATGGTTTATTTGGAGAGTGTAATTTGCAGGCTTCTGGAAAGTTCAAAAAATTATCTGTAATTAGTTTATACTGCATTCAGTTAGCATAGATGCTAGTTATTAATAACTTTTACATTCAAAGAGAAAGTCCACCCTGATATTAAGTTGGTTTTAAAAGAAGCAGAAAAATAAAGAAATAGATGAATGAAAATTTGAGCAAAATCTGAAAAGAATTAAGAAAATTATGAATTGTTGCATTTAATCATTTGTTTATGTTTAAAAATTTAATCAAAGTCAAGCTTATAGCTTTGGATACATATATGAATTTAAATATGGTATCATTTTAAAGAGTAATAAACACACTTTCTAATTTCACGAAAAAAAGCGATGAATATGCCATGACAAGAGAGATATAAAACATGAAACTTCAGTTTCCAAATTTTTTTTGAGGGGTTTATTAGTGTCGTCTGTGAATAGTATGAAATCCAAGAGTGGAGGAACAAAATGTAAATCAATACAACATCAACTGTCTTCTTTAATTGATATCATGCGAATTAATGTATATATTAAATTCTGTATCTACTTGATTCAGCTAAACACTCAGGTTATATTTCTCTCAAGTTACACTAAGATTGGTATTCTACGTTACACTAGTCTCCATTTCACACTTTGGTTGACAATTGTTTTATCGCTCATGCACTTTATATTTTGGACTGTTCCTCTGTGTAGGTCTTTATGGAGAATTCATTACAGGATCAAGGTGAAGTTCAGTTTAAGGTGCACTGAATATTTTAGTAATTTCCTTAATGTAGAAAGGTCTATTGGAAGATTGGACAAAGCTACATTATCATTCCACCCTCACTTTTTGTTGTTGTTATACCCTCCACTTCCCACTCCACTCCCCTCCACTTCACATCAGGTCTGTTTACTGATCTTTTAATAAACCATTGGACAACATACATGTACACTAATTTCTATACCCCTTCCTATTAAAGAAGCGTGTAATCCTACTGGTTAATGTACAATAGGAAACAGAGGAACTCTGTGGTTCAGCTATGGCATTATTTGACAATGACAACTTATTAGCAGATTTTTATCAAGATTTCAGCTATACATGTATGTAGGCTATACAGTGTACATGTATATGCATTGGGTGACGTGGGGAAGAATGGTGTTTGAGCTAAGTAGACCATGCATGGTTGATCATCCATTGTTTTATTGGTAATTGGTAATGTACACAATTTCTGAATACTAGAATTTTGTACATGCACAGAATTCAGTAAAGGGGAAGTCCTCTCTGATAATAAGGTGATGTGAGTAAAAGCAGAAAATGAGGGGGAAAATATTAGTAAAAGTTTTAGGAAAATCTGATAGAAAAAATACAAATTAAAAAATATAAATTTTGCAAATTTGTGACCTAAATTTCAAGCAACTTTCTTATTTACTTTTAATTAATGGACAAGTGGTCTGAGGCCCAGAAAACCAAGCATGCACCAATTCATGTATTTCTTCTGGGTTGTTTTTCTATTCTTCCTTTTCTTTTCTCATTCCATCGATCCTTTAATAAATACTAGTCTTTTCTGTTTCCATCCTCACTCTTCTCTTCCTTTATTTTATCCTGTGTTTCCTTGCATTTCTATCTCTCTCGTATTATTATGTTTTCCCACTTCTTGTATCTTCTCTTTCTATATTTCCCCCTGAACTTCTTTGTTTTTTCTTCTTTAATTATTTGTACCTTGGCTCTTCTCTTTCCAATACATCCACATATATTTCTTCTTTCATTTGTTTTTTTATCTTGTTTCCTATTTTCCCTCAAGTACTGAAATAAAATTCCTTGATTTAATCTTCTTTCTATTCTTCCATCCATATTTCTTTGTTTTTTATTTTTCTGATTTTTCTGTAATCTTTTTCCATTTAACCTTACATATTTTTTTGTTTTATCTTTTCTTGTTTGATTATCTTTTTTTTGCATATCTTCCTTTTTCCTTATCTGTTTTTTTTTCTGTAGAGGCCAACTGCTCGTACCATGCAGGTCATTCCCCTCTTGGTGTTTGCTCTACTGGGATAGGGTTAATTCTTTCCCTTAAAGGGAAAGTCCACCTGGTATTTAGTTGATTTGAATAAAGGCAGAAAAATGAGAGAAACAGATTTTTGAAAGTTTGAGCGAAATCCGATAAGAAATAAGAAAGTTATGAATTTCTGAAGTTGTAATCAATCGAACACAAATTGGCAACTCCGTGACGTATCTTGCGAGCTCCTCTCCCATTTGCTCAGTACAGAAAATTTCATAAATTTTCATTTTCTTGGATTTTGATGAAGGAATATATTTGTTTCATACAGGTTTTGTGAAAAAACCTATGAGCAATGATTATATCGAAAGTGCATGTATGATTGAATATTTTCTTTAGAGAAAATGAAAATTTATGATTTTTATAATACAGGGCAAATGGGAGAGGAGCTCGCAAGATACGTCACGGAGTTGCCAATTTGTGTTTGATTGATAACAACTTCAAAAATTCATAACTTTCTTATTTCTTCTCGTATTTTGCTCAAACCTTCACTGATCTGTTTCTTTAATTTTTCTGCTTCTTTTAAAACCAACTTGTAATCAGGGTGGACTTCCCCTTTAATATGAGAAACCATGGACCCTGCCAAGGATTATAAACAAACCCCATTATTCTGGGAACTGGGCAGGAAGCTCATATTGTGTAGTTTGCAGGTACAACTCTTGTCAGTTGTAAATGCATATAAGAGTGTCTGAAGTGTGAGACTATGGGTTAAGCTTGTATAATGGTCCAAACTTTTAGTGGCTGAAGCTGTCCAGTAACAGAGGCTAGATCTCATCTACCTTTATATACATGTACATGTAGTCAAAATTAGAAAGTTACTGCCTTACTTACTCCAGGTGTTAAAGGTCAACTCCTTTTTTTGGTGAAATAAAATGGGTGAGTTCATTATTCTTTCTCTATATTACATACCAGCATTTTCTAATATAAACAGTGTTAATTTGTATACAGCTTAATTATTAAATGTACCTAGCTTGATCATAAATATTATACAGTAGATCTGTATTTGATTAATTTTAATTAACTATCATTCATATAATTACTCAATTAAAAACTGGAGTAAGTCTATTTTACTGGAAATTGAAAAATACATCTTTATTTTGGAAGTCAACAGAATTGCGCTTTGATAAAGGGCAATCGAACCTTTGTAAAAAGCTGATTTGTGTGAAAAGGATCAAGAAAAATAAGAGAAACGGGAGAAAGTTTGAAAGAAATCAGAAAAAGAACAAGAAAGTTATTAATCTTTGAAAAATGAGATTACTACATCTACGCAAATCTCAAATTGGCAATTTGGTGAATCGACTGTGACGTATTCACGGTCCAATCTCCCATTTGTTGTACACCAAAATATCATGCCATTCCTGTTTTCTCCTTATCATCTTTTCCTTTTGGGGCAGTACTCAAAATATATCAGCCTATTGTTGTACATGTATGTCCTTCAAAAAGAAAAAGATCCTACTGAGTTATACATTTTGAAAAATTGACATTTTAGTCATTTTGTGTGTTGGAGTGAATGGGAAAGCTGACCGCCATGCACTACTTCACTTAGACCGTACCGATTGGGCCACTTTGAAATGCCCATATGTATAGTGATTACAACTTTTTACAAAATCATCTTTTACGTGTACAGAGATTGTTTTCAGGACTCATTTCATTCACAACTGCAAAGTTATAAAAATCACCTCACAGAAACAAAATTTTCACTTCATAGTATTGCCAAAAAGAGCTGTCTGAAAGCAATTTGATAGTGACAGACAGTTATTATTGTAGATTTGTTTTTTTCATTTATTTCTTTTCATTTATTTCTTAATGTATACTCTTGTACATGCAATTTTCATTTCTGTAGCTAAAAATTTTGAGGGGAGAGGAGTGCAGCCATGCACACTGGGTCGCTGTACACTACACAGGTTCTAGAGTTGGGGCAATTGGTCGGGTGGCGGACATGGATCATTATGGGGAATGTGCCACAATTAATTTCCTTCATAGCAAAAAATTGTAAAAATCAAATATTCAGACTGTATCCATAAACTTTATCATTTGTAAAGTAGATGTAATTTCATGATAGTGACAAAGAAGACATTATTGTGCAAAAGAAAACAAGGGAAATGTTTGAAAAAAACAAAAAATCTTATCTGGAAATTTCAGGAAAATCTATAAACATTGAGTTGTAACATAATTCATTGAAGTTAAGCTACTTGTAATACAAATCAAGCTTTGAATCTGTTGGTGTCTTAAGTTTGAAGGTCATTTGAAGTGAAGCAGGGGTCAAATTTTCATCATTTTTTTTTTTACATCAACCACTGCTTTCTGAATAATGGAAAAAATTGTAGTATACATAATAGGTATAAAAGCAGCAACTGGGCAGATTAAACTTTGACTATTTGTGGAGTTGTATTGTGAAAACTATTTTATTATTCATTTTTAAAAATGAATATTAACTGTCAGCAAATCTTAATCAATCTCTTCAATTGTAATGGCGGAAATAAATTATTTTTCGTATTCAGCCACTTTATGCACATTCATTAACTGGTGAATGTGGTGACAACTCATATTTGAAATGACAAAGAAAATATTAAATAGCTAGAATAGAAGATGAATATGATTATTAAGTATACCAACCCAGTTTATTTAACTGCTTCATTTATACATTCATTTCGAGCTGCATGAGTATATAAATGCATGAACTTAAAAACTTCACAAAATATTACAATTTGCAGCACATACATGTACATGTACATGTACCTATATGCTCGCTTCGGATCGGATGTAGGTTTTGATATTTTTAAGTGTTTGAATGCAAACAATGTTTTTGCTCCCTTACTTTTTTTGATGTATTGAACATTACACTCTAACTTACAGAGTTAGGCATTTCTGCTCTCCTACTTGGGCATACAAGCATCCATTTCATGATTTAGTCACAGCTCTAGCTTTATATACACAGCCTGACAAGCAGCTGGTCAGTCTTAGTACAGAGTGGGTCATTATACATGTAGTGACATATGAACTTGGGTATGAACTATGGGTCAAGCCTAATGGGTTATCATAATGGAGTGTCATATACAGAGACCAGAATAAGCTGTCATTATAAATATAAACAATATGCATCATTGAGGAGCAGTGATTCTATATATAAGCACCTCTGTTTAGGATGAGTAAGCAGTTAGTGATATGAGTTAGTATTCAGTTGTGAACCTCTGAATGTTCTAATATTGATTGAAGTTTGTAATGAGATGACTTCAGAGTCTTCATTCCCTTTGTCTTGAACCGGCTATATACAAAGCCGTGACAGTATACTAGTAAATATTTTGAATATCATTTGTAGAACGCCTTTAACATTTTGAGCAAGCCCCTCAACACTTTAATTTCCTTTTTTCCTTCATTATGCACATAGCTTTGATATAAAATATTAGTATGCCATGTAAACGTACATGCATGTACTGTACATGTATAAATGTGTTTTTGTTGGACAACATGATTATCACTTAAATATAAATGTACAGTGGTACCTTTTCATAACAGACTCCCTAAAATAAAAGATGAAAACAACTAATTTAAAGGATAATGAAAAGGTAAAAGAAAGAAATAAAATTGAAAGAAGCGGGAGCAGCAGAATTACCATGTTATAATGAGAGTGTTTTGTTCTTCATAACGAGCTTCTACTGTATATATGCATATCCACTCTCAGCAATTTTTTTAAAATTTTGTTAAGATTTTCACAGACTTGAGGCAGACAAAAAGATTTGAATATTGTACCAAGTACTCGGATGAAGCACCCATGTATATACATGTATACATGTGAAAGGTCCTGTCTAAGAGCTGTGTTCACGATATATCATAAATGAATGCTCTCGATAATTGTATTTTGATGATTTATTGTATTTGTCAGTTGATATGAAAATGCTTGTCCATAGTTATTTTATTTAATAACAGTGAATTACTAACTGTATAACAGATAGCCGACATTGATGGAATACAGTATGTGCATTTGGAATGTATTACATAAACATAAAATCAATTGAAAAAAATGAATGGAAACATGTGTTGCCACATGAATATTGGATGGGCATTATTAGGACTGAAAGTTTCCAAAATCTTCCGTAAGTGTTGAAATGAAAAATATGAATATTAAAGAACACAATTTTTATGTGCTTTCAGTGAATTTAGGAATTCCATTTGGTTTGTTTGGTTTTTTATTTAATAACGGACTGTCTTTCTCCCAAACTTATGTAAAGATGCATGATATTTTAGTAGTTTTACCGGTACTAACAAATCTTTCAATCAATTAAGGTGGGACCATGTTAATGAACAGAAAGCAAAGTTTGGAGGCAGATACGTTCGCTAGAAAGCGAACCTTGGATACAGAGAGGTTCGCTAGAAAGCGAACCTTGGTGGCAGAGAGGTTCGCTAGAAAGCAAACCTTGGAGGCAGTTACGTTCGCTAGAAAGCGAACCTTGGAGGCAGATACGTTCACTAGAAAGCGAATCTTGGATACAGAGAGGTTCGCTAGAAAGCGAACCTTGGTTACAGAGAGGTTCGCTAGAAAGCGAACCTTGGTTACAGAGAGGTTCGCTAGAAAGCGAACCTTGGTTACAGAGGTTCGCTAGAAAGCGAACCTTGGAGGCAGATAGGTTCGCTAGAAAGCGAACCTTGGTGGCAGAGAGGTTCGCTAGAAAGCGAACCTTGGAGGAATAGAGGCAGAGAGGTTCGCTAGAAAGCGAACCTTGGATACAGAGAGGTTCGCTAGAAAGCGAACCTTGGTGGCAGAGAGGTTCGCTAGAAAGCAAACCTTGGAGGCAGTTACGTTCGCTAGAAAGCGAACCTTGGAGGCAGATACGTTCGCTAGAAAGCGAATCTTGGATACAGAGAGGTTCGCTAGAAAGCGAACCTTGGTGGCAGAGAGGTTCGCTAGAAAGCGAACCTTGGTGGCAGAGAGGTTCGCTAGAAAGCGAACCTTGGTTACAGAGAGGTTCGCTAGAAAGCGAACCTTGGTTACAGAGAGGTTCGCTAGAAAGCGAACCTTGGTTACAGAGAGGTTCGCTAGAAAGCGAACCTTGGTTACAGAGGTTCGCTAGAAAGCGAACCTTGGAGGCAGATAGGTTCGCTAGAAAGCGAACCTTGGTGGCAGAGAGGTTCGCTAGAAAGCGAACCTTGGAGGAATAGAGGCAGAGAGGTTCGCTAGAAAGCGAACCCAAGTTTGGATTCTACCAAACCCAAGTACTGTTTTACAAATTTTTAGATAGAATTCTGTTCATATGCCTACACAAAATGACTAAATTGAGACTACAAAATCATTGGAATACTGAACAATTTTTTAGACTTTTGTGGAAAGTCTATTTCTAAAATGGAACGGGTTTTTAGTGGTACAGTTTTACAGGTGCTATATGTCTGTCATTGCTGTAGTTACTTTGATTTATGGTAAACTCCCAAGACGGTTGGTATATTGGTCATTTCATAGCTTCTTATCAAGAAAATACAAGTTTAATGGTTCCAAATCATAGCAATAAACCCTCTCAGCAAGTTTTGATGGTCAATAAATTTGACATTGTTGTGAGTTTAATATTTGCCAGTCTTTCTGTTTTGGGGTTTTATTTTGTTTTTGTTTAAAGTGAGCTGACTAGATTTCTAAAAATATTGTTTATACTCTTTTTTAAGGGCCAGGAAGCTTTATTTAAGGGGTGTTAGGGTCGCCCCCAAAGGGCACTTTGGGAGAAAGTGGCCCTTTTTTGTGTCACCCCCAGTGGAAACACTACTTGTAGTCAGAATTTTGTCTGCCTGTCCATCTGTAAGTTATTTTGATGTGAATATATACATGATGTGCCTGACAAGCAATAAGCAATTTTGTCCTATTTCATTTTGTTTGTCTAGAAATTTGACATTTCAAAAGAATTGATTGAATTCAGATAAAGTAAGAATGAAATTGGGGCAAGAGAGAATGATAAAAGAAAATATTTGAGCTACATGTACATGTGTGCAGACAGCTAGGTATTTATGATTGTCATTGGCATAGATGCCATTGTAAATATGAAATTTATTCTACAATGTTATTTTAGAGATATTTGCTTGAGATTCCACTTGCAAGCACCAGTGTAAGGTGCGTAACCTCCAGGGTTTTACTTTTGGCCCGTGATTTACAATGTATATGCCCCTTCTAGAATTTATAGTTTGTTCAAGAATGGCAACCCTTAAAGGAAATGAAAACAAGGAGGAAGTCCACTTTAGAGATCAAATCACAAGGGTGCATTTTATAGGTGGCATATTTATGATTTGTTTGTAAACAATGATATTCTGTCACCAAGCGTTTCAATGTGATGCTGTAAACGATACCAAGCTTTGGACATTGCAGCGGCAAATTTTCTAGCATAAATTTTAAAAAAAAAATGCAAGTGAGGTAAGGGGGGGGGGGGGCTGCTTGTATATCTTCATAGATATATTACACAAAAATTGTCACTGATGTTGGATAGCTGCTGACATCAAAGAGCTCAGAAATTCTGCTCCTAAGTGTAACAGACGCACTTTCGTGAACCTAACACCTCTTTTTTGAAAATTCAATAGCTATTGAAATAGCAGTGGCAAAGCCGCAAGAAAGTTCCCATGTTAAGAAGAAGAAGAGTCACAGACTTAATGAGTCTAAGCCCCTGATCAAACATTTACTAATCTGTTTGTCCTATTGGCAGTCACGCTATTTCTTTATTATCGAGTACAGTATGTCTGCATTAATATCAATAGTGTATCAATTTTAAGTGTGAAGATTTCTATAAACAGCCCAAGTTCAACTGCTGCGCGTAAGATGTTATCAGACAATATTGGCGAAAACCCCCAAGGAAATTCCTTTTGTCGGAGAGACACTGTCGAGAGACGAACGAGAGAAGAACGAGGGGTTCATTGAATGAATGCCAACTGGAATAATTTAATCCCCTGTCTTTTGAAGAGAAAGCCCCTCTTTTTATGAAAACCCAGATACAAAGAATGCATCGTTCTGTTTTTCCTCTTTTATCTTCCGTACAATGTTGGGCCACAGTGCCCTGAATAGATTTCCCATTCCTGGTGCATTCATCACATGTGTGCTTACGTGCTGAATCCGAGTTCTTTCCAAACACAGTTCATGTTTTCACAGACATTTTCCATTCTCTCTGGCTGACATCTGACCTTTGACCCCTCTCCCACATTATCGTGCCTTTTTTTTGTTTTTCGAGGGGGGTTGGGACCTCCGAATCCTGAATGAGCTGCTGGCATGTGGTGGTCTGGGAGTAGTTGCGGGGCCCCGGAACTCTGGGGAAGTCTTCTGATGCATTCGGAAGAGATGATCTGGGTGAAATCATTTTCATATCAAATTGATTCTGGGGTAATTGGGAAATTCTGGAAGAATGTTTCGCATGTGTGAACCTCATGTTTACATTTTGCACGTAGACCATCCTCGTCAGTGTCAAAAATCAGACTGATCCCTCTGAAATATTGTCTTCTTTGTCAAGCTACAAGTGTAGTAGAAGTTGCAGCTCTACTCGGTATGTTCTTTCGCCCTATTCCTCATCTGACTCATGTTGAAACTTAGATGACTTTGTCCTACCTTTGGGCAGATGCATAAAAGGAAAGTTGATTAAAGCAAAAATGCAAACTGTACAAAATGTTTTGTAGAATAATCTGACATTTGAAAAATTTGTTTTATAGTCATCGTCATGATTTTCTAAAGACTTTTAAAAAGATGTGTCCTTAACACGTGTGGATTTGGAGACTAACCATCGAGTTTTGAAGTTGTGCCACATTCTTCCCAAATGTTTTTAATGTAACTGTGCTGCTTGCGCTGCCATGCACCGATGGAAAGCAAAACTAACACGTCGTAGGCCGTAAAATGTTTTCAGAGGAATGTGCCAGTACACAAATGTCACCTCCAATATACCTGCAAAGTTTCATCCAAAGACACGGGCAGATGCAAAATTGGATGCGAGTTAAAAGTGTTAAACACACTCACTTAACCTTTCTTTACTTTATGTAACAGTAACTGTCTGGATAAATTGTTTTTCATTCAAGTATTCCCTTGTTGGAAGGCGTAAATGACTTTGTCATTTTACTCCAATGAGCTTTTTGAAATATCTCCTTCCCGAGAGACATGTCCCATATAATATGTAGAGACCAGTAAAATGCAGAGGAGACTCTCTAGACTTGATGTCCCTACAGTTTTGATTGACAGGCCATCTACATTTTGAAACCTACATCAAATAGGTCGATTGTAGATTTCAATGTTCATTGACTAGCAAATCTACATTCGGAAATCTGCAGCAGGAAATATTTAGAGATAATGGACATACAAGAATTTGTAATCTACTATGAATTGCAGTGCACTGAACCATTTGTTTTAAGAATGAAATAGCATCAGTTTTTAGCATCCAAGCTACCGTTCATAGATTTGCATACAGAAATGGGGAAACAAATCTACATGAAAATAGTATAAGGGAACTATTTTCCTCCTTTGCCCTGGTATACACATGTACCTTCTGATAATAAGTGTAAACATGGAACGACTGCATATGATGGAATTTCCTTCCATTGTAATTCTCATCACAAGTAGATTTTCATATTTGGTTTTTCTTGCAAATGTTTTAAAGCTTTTTAACGCACAATATTATGCCTTGCAAACTGGCTTGTACATGTAGATGCATTAAACCCTTTTATTTTTTTCTTTCAATGGAAATAAACAAAAGTAAATAGCAGATAATCTTAATATTCTTATCACATGTAACTATATTTTGAAGATATAAGTACTACTATTATATTGAAATCAAACTCAAGGAACTGAATAATGTTTAGGCAAAGGCAAATGCAAAAAAAAAAAAAAAAAAAAAAAGGTCAGAGGAAAGTGTAATGATAGGTTTGGGTACATTTCAAGACCTTTTGTTATCTGGCCCTCCTGAACTGCAGGTGAAATGTTATCATACTTTACAAAATGCAGTATGCACCCTAACAATAACAATGTCTTTTTAAGTAGTCACAATGAGAGTTGCTGATAGACATCCTTGTGGTGCCACATCCATTTTTCTTATGAGGGGGTTGGTGGATGGTGGAAAATATGTGTATTGAATAATGGAGGGGCCAGCTTTTATTTGATAGTAATTCAAATGCAAACATTTAAGAGATGTGAATTTTGCAAGTGCAGAATTATAGTGACAACAAATGTATAGGCAGAAATATCGTTCATAATGAAAAGAAGTTATTGATTAAAGTAATTTGGTAGAATGTTTTTGTAATAATATTCATCTTTTTATTGAATTTCATAAATGGAAAAAAATGAGATATATAAGGTAATTTGATAGTGTATGATGGAGTTCTTGATATTGTTATTAAATGTATATTCTATTTAATGGAGGATGTTTGTTCCAGTGAAAATGTTCATATAAATGGGGACGTTTCTTTTTTATATATGTTAATACTTTTGGAATTTTTAAATCAAACATTCTTAGATGGAGATTTCAAGATTCCCTCTATTTCATATCAATATTGAACAAAAGAATGACTGTTACGTGTTTTCAAACAGATAAGTCGCAAACATTTAAGACTTGGCATTCCTGATTGATCGGCCTGCTACTGATTTTTTTATTCAACAATTCATGCTTTCTGATCTCCACAAAGCAGGCAATGTCTTTGACAACAAACATGGAGAAATTGGCCCAATAAATTCCAGATTTTCCCCTAAACCTCCCTCCCCATGGCTTTCAACCTGCATGTTAGGTGGACCCTTTGGGATCGTAAGCCTGTCAACACACGAAGATCACAATGTATTCTATTAAACTTGAAATAGAAATCCCCCTTTTTTCTTCAGTTCAATGTTGCTGTTCAGTAGCAGTTCCAGTTAAGAAAGTGAAAAATGACACCTCTTTGTGTTTTTGTGTTGTTGTAATTATAGCAAATATTCATTTTGTGAAGATCATATTCGAATGGAGCTATTGAAAGTTGAGTAATACAAAATTGTGTAAGTAAATTTCAAACCATGACAATCGTTTTTATTGTTTAACAATATACTATTTTCATGCAAATATACAGTGCATGTATATTCTCACTTAGTGATGAAAATTTATGAAGTTTATAGTATTTTAACAACTGATGATAATAGTCCCCATCAATTTCCATGTCCATGAAGCCAGGGACAGACAATACAGAATGGAGAGGTATATATTGTCTGTTTGGAGCCAGAAGGGCATTTACTTATATATTTTAACACAGAGTTAACACCCTTCTGGCTCTCAACAGGTGATGTAGAGAAGAAGTCAGATATAAAGATAGAAATTTTAAAGATTGAGATGGAGAATTAGAGGAGGGGAGGGTAGGGGAGAGGAAGGAAGAAGAAGAAGAAGATAAATGATTCAAAGAGTGAGTTACAGATGAATGGAGGATGTGAGGGTAGGGGAAGAATGGTTGGTGGAAGGGAAGGGGGTCTGTTGTTCCACCCAAGATTGAAAGTGGGAGCAAAAGTAGTATTAGGGATAAACAAAAAAAGAAAAGGAAATATGGATAGAGGGATAAAGAAATGACGTAGGGAACAGTCAAAACTGTTGTTGAACTCCACTTAATTTTTCTTTACCCTCAAACAATCCATTCCCACATGTGCCTTTTGTTGATAAAACCTCATTCTTCTAATCCACTCTTGTCAAGAAATGACCGTAAAATAACATCTCTGCATTCCGCCAACTCAAAAGACATCTTTGAGATGTTTATGATATGTTCAGATTGGAAGCTTATCTGCTATGGAGGGCAACTGGGGCATCAAATTAAATCTGTCGTCAAGTCCATCTGTAACAGATAATTGATGATTTTCAGTTGTGACAAATGACATTTAAAAAAAAAATTCTCTTGAACATACAATGTAGATGCTGTTTCTTGTGTTAGTGCCAGAAGGGTATTCTGTAAAAATTTGTATACCTTCATTAATTGCAAGAAATATTTGCTACTTATTTTGTGTTAGAGTTCTTTTCTTTCCAAAGTAAATACTTTAGTATGAATATAAGTAATTGGTTTGTCATTTTGACCTCACATTGATCAAACCCTGTTCTACACAGTACTTTTTGAAATACTTGCTTTCCTTGGCATGTATACATGAACACTTATATATTTAAAGTATTTACTATTAGATCTTGAAATATAGGGGGTATTTGTGATGCCATAATGATACAAGTAGGCCTTCATCATTTACATAGTCATTAGCTTGAGGAGAAATTTGTGAAAATATTGTCTAATTGTATTATTGTTAAGAAGGTGCTGTGTAAAGTTTTCAAAATATTGCAATGACATCCATACCCATAGATGTATGTCTCCTCTCCCACTCTGTTTTGTTTATTTCATACCCTTTCTATACCCCTACATTCAGATATTCATGGGTTATATATTTATGTTTTATCATTTACACATGTGCTTTTCATGGCACTGAACATAGCCTAAATATGCCCCCTTAAAGTATCAATGATGAGTGAAAGCTAATCATCACGCTACTTAAAAATCATGCATCAGTGCCTAATAGTAGGAGAAATATTTCATTCCCAAACTCTAAAGCTGCCTGCATCCATATCCTTAGCCGTATCACCACAGCCACTACCACCATCACCACCACCGCCAATACCACCGCAGGGTATACAGGTCTGACCCCCTGTGGCCCCTCCTATGTGCCCCTCTTGCTCCTGAACCTGTTGAGTGACTTCATGTCTAAATTTCTGCCTCCGATCGGATTTCGCCTTTTCCGACGTGATAGCACGCAGGGGTCATCCCCAGCCCCCTTTTTTTTCTTCTTCCACAGCGAGTCACATGAGCATATTTGATGCTCTGAATGCAGTGGGTATGTTGTGTTGCGGCGGCCGGGGGTTAATGCTCAATTACTTAGTACGTAAGTAAGGAGGACGGGAGATTCGGGGACTGGCGTATGAAAGCCTGGTAGGTGGTGTCTATTGTGTTGATGAAGTACACTTTGTCCTGTCAGGCCCTTTCGAGAGTGCATTCACTTTGGGTGTGTGATTTGATAAATGAATGTTATGCAGACATCATCGTACATGAATTTACATTCAAGGCAGAATCATAGCCAAAGTCAAAACCATCTGGTGAATATAATCTTTCCTCCAATAAAAGTGCAGTTATGATTTATTGTTTCAGGCTTTGAAGGAATAATACCTTTGATTTAAATCCCATTTTTCTTCATAATGAAATACTTGGGGAACTGCATGTGATGTTATTCCAGATACCTCACAACTTTTTCACTAAACATTTGTATCACAAACTGAAAGTATGAGAAGAAAAAAAGAGATTGACAAACTTATTCTACATTCTTCCATTCCATTATTTCACAAGACTTGGGGGGAATACCTGCCCCTGTTCATTATATGCCAAGAGAGGGCAGTATTCCAGAATTGTTAGTTTCAGAACACATTCAACAATATACATGTGCCAAAATACTACATGAAAATTTCAATTCATGAGAAGGAAAAAGCAAATATATTTTAAAAGTCCAGTAGAAAATATCTTTTAAGAGTTGATATTTAAATAGGAAATATGTGAATAAAAGGTATGAAGGCATCAAAGCCCATTTAAAAATCTGTCCATCAAATTTTACAAAACATCTTAGAGATATAAGAATTGAGTGCTTCCAAAATTTTGCATGGAGTAACAATGTTTCAAGTTTTACTGAATTTTTTTGTTTTGTTACAAAATAAATCAATAGTAAAACCCAAAATTTAGTCAGTGCTAGAGCTAGAGCTCAGGATATAAGGAGTTTCATTTTATTAACACATAAGAAATACTTTTCTTCTTGTATTAGTGAAGAAATACACATATAAAAAATTTGTTTTCCTTGCTAACTTTCCTTTTCCAAACAGATAATCATGAGAGTTCCTCTCCATTTGATTTCTGATTAGGATAAGAACCATTTATTGACATCTCAGTGGCCATAACATTCTTCAGTTGCTTGTGAAGAACCGCTAATTCTGGACAACCAATTTATGACCCTTAGCAAGATGAACAAATCACTTATTTTGTTGTAACCTCTGCAAACTATCAACAACCCTTCATTCTGGACAGCTAGGTAATAACCATTAGCAAGAGTAAACAGATCACTTACTCTTATTGTAGCCTCCCCAAACTATTAGCCACCCCAGATGTACACATACTGCTCCCTGATAAATTACTGCAATAATCAAATTAAAGGGATACTTTGGTAGGCCTGCATGGGCGATTTCCGATGAGAGAGGAAAATATACTCGGAGCTTCGTGTCACTTCGATACAAGGACTTCCATCGCACGTGCTAAAACATGTGATTCATATTGGACCACCTCTGAGATAAGACTGGCTTGTGTTTTAAATTTCGCGCGGTGGGAAAGTAATCAAACATATGGAAAAGTAATTACAGAGCCAGCTCTCTGGTAGAGCCTGGGATTAGTTACGTAATCGTGGCGACAACGAGTCGCGGCAGGGCAGTGCAGAAGCGATGGCTAGACTAATCAACCAGAAGTTAACCGTGTTTTGTATTTGGAAATATTTCAGCATTACACTAAACTTGTTTGGGGGAACGAGGTTACAACCAGTTACAAGACTAAGAGCCCGGGACTGGTTAAACCCGAAGTATTCGCCGAGCTCCAGTTCGGTCAACTTTGTGCCGTCCGATCATTTATGACCTTAGTCCGACGGCCTCGCACAACGGGCGTGCTATGTGTACAAGTAAACGAGCCTTTTGCAAATTCCGCACGATTTCATTTCCCCATGAGTTCTCATTAGACTGCCCCTTTAACAAGTCAAAGGTGCTCTTTAAATGGTTTGTTCAGGCACTGTACAAGTTTACTCATCTTCTAAACCTTAATCATCAAATGGGATATAGGGACAAGATCCTATGCAAATTGTGGCTAGAATTTCTGATAATGGGTAATTTAGGAGAGATTTTGAGCTAAAGAAGCTTTATCTGTTTGTTTGGTCTCCTGAGCTTTTCTAGTAATCTGTCCAAGGAAATCATTTCAGAGTGAGTCACTTGTTTGCAGATCAATTGATAATTGTCTAAATCTACAATTGCCTAAGCAATAAATTGATTTTTTTTTCTTCAATAACTTTATGACTGTCATTCTAGAAAGCAACACTGTTGAAAATATGAATTGTCCGTATGCAATGACACACTGTATTACCCAACATGTACATCTACATTAATGTGAAAGAAATGAAATATACAAAAAGGTGTCAATGCGTGAGAAAGTGCTTCAAAGGAGTTTTAGAGAACAGTAACAAGTTAAATCTTTAGATTGGAAATGTAAGATGGCAAATCTGGGTCCCGTTAGCTGGTTTTGTGGAGTCTGGAGCTCAATCCTACACATTTCCTTGTTTTTGAGATAAAGATTCAATTTCAGCAATCTTCCTGGGAATTGCAAGAGATCAAGCAAGAGCTGTGAATTGGAAAGAAATAGAGAAAGAGTGAAACAAGTTCTCTGACAAGGTATGTCTCCAATTTGTGGCCCATATATCGTAGAATCTTGTTTTGTAACACTAAATAGTACGGAGAACCTTTTGGGAAATAACATTTACATTTATACACGTGTAGGCCTTGCTAGTTTGAATATGAACAGAAATTTCCAATCTCTACCTTCAGTAGCGATTTTTCAGTTTTAAAAGTTGTACAAATTTTTTTATTTTGCAGCATCATAAAAAGCAGGTAAAATTGTTCAGGATAATCATATAAAATGTTACTGCTTAATTTGTTTTAACTTCAGCTTTGAAAGATTGTGTATTGAAAGGAGTTTCAGTACATGGTATCAAATATCAACATCCTCAAAATCACTATAAAGTTTTAGAAGTTGATGGCGCTATTTCATTCTTGAGAACCATTTAGGCCTACAGAAATTTTTGTATGGGGATAGACATGAATAATTCTATTCAGACTTTTTTTATTATTATTATTACGGTGTGTGTTTGTAAGATGGCTGTTGGTTTCCCTTCATTTAGTTAGTTAGTGGGTGGGTGGGTGGGTTTTGAATAGTTAACAAGGGAACTGATAAGATCTAAAGTTGCCTTTGGTAGGAACTGAAAACCTGAGAAACAATAAGTTTCAGGAGAATCACGTACAGTAAAGAACAAAAAAAGTAATTTAGGGAAACTACACGTTTACAACATTTACAAGGTGGTCGTGATGTGTGATGTCAAAATAGGAGCACCCATTCAAGGTTTTTGTGTTTTACCCAAATGATACGAAAGTAGGTATTTTCATATTTATCATGATGAAAAGGATGTGTTTTCATGGGAGGATATTAAAATATGTACACGTTCAGTGTGTATTGCTCATAATTTATCAAGGAAAAAAAGTCTTTTTTGTTATAAAAATGTAACAAAAATAAAAGGAGATACTTAGAAAAAAAAATGTATACAATAAAAGGAAGGGTACTCCATGTATGACATCCCATCTTATGACCAAATTGCCAGTGGGGGATTCCCCATATCTTTAATAATCCCAACTCAAATTCATACATGATAACATAAATGGTACCCTGGAGTACCAAATGAAAATTCACCATTTTTTTTTTCAGGGCTGTACCATGGGTTACCAAAAAGTATGAAACCATTTTGGTACGCTTTGTTAACGTTCAAATGCTCTTCTCGTGTTCTATGTTCTTGTAAAAAGATCTCGTAAATGCTACATTGAAGACCTAGAAAATAATTTCAAACAGAGAAAAACTCCTTTTACTCATAGCCCCAACAATTGGGAGCAAAGCTACAATTTCTATCTGCGAGAGCCCCTGGGCCAACAAAGTCAAGATGACCCCGTCCACCTGTTGCTTATCTTCATCACGGGCCTTTATGAACATCACGATCACCTCTTTCACCCGCTCTTCACCTAGTTTATCTAAAGCACGGGCCCTTGCGTTTTCCAACCTGTCATTTCTTCAAATTTTCTTCAATTTTTTTTTGTTTCAGGACGGTCTTCATAGCCCTTCCGCCATGATCAAGTGTACACAGTCATGCGAATGATATTGTCGTAACGAAAATAATACACGTAATCCCGATCGCGATGGTTACCTTCTTTCCTTACCGTGCACGTAGACTACATACAATAAACCCGTACGGTATTGTCTGCATAAATTTTCACAGGCTGTAAATGTAAGTATTAAAGTGTACTCAGCAACGTAATGCTTACGTAGCAGCTAGCGAGCTTTGAAGCTAGCAGCGCAAGTGAGTGTTATCCTATACAACGTACTGTACTAGCGCGATGGGGACCGGGATAGCATGCATACAAGCGCTGTATGCACAACGCAATGTACACCAGCGCTGCAGCTGCGGCACCATAATTGCTCTGCAGTATGGTCGTACTTTGGGTGGACGCAAGATGGCGCTACACAATGCGTTACGCCAGGGTACTGCGTGGTGCATCACATGTAGCTTTCTTATTCCTCATCTGATTTATCTCAGACTTTCACTTTTTGTCTTTTTTATTTTAAATTTTTTTTTGCTACTTAGGCCAAATTTCTATGAAGGGTCAATTCCATTTAAATTTGATTGACTTATACGTTTAGAAGTGCTTATTTCTGCTGTTTTTAGTAGCAATGCCTTACAGATTTTCCATGGAGCTTGATTTTATTTCATTTTCATAGACAGTGTCAAAGTTGGAAGAATCCAGTACACAGTTGTAAATTTTTGTTCCCTATTTATTGTGGTACAATATCTGCGATTCAATGGGATCTGTTCATTTTGCTCTGCAGAGACTAGGGCAGTTGACGCAGGGTGTTGCAGCCATGAAGCTGTATTCCAAGGGTGCGCCAAGACTGGTGACATTACAGTAGGTTCCATCCATCAAAATGAATAAAGAAGAATGACAGATATTGATTGATTTCTTTATAATTCACATGTTCAATCAGCAGAGATGATCACTTCAGATACATTTCATCGTGTTCTACATCTCCACTTCACATCACACAGAAGTCAAGTGTAGGTTTGCTTGGAAAAAGGAAATACTTCCCACACCATTCATACTTAAAAACGAAGAGAGGTTAAAATCGTACACGTTCCACTCTGAAATTGCACCAAACTTGTGAAGCATCGTTGGTTTGTTATGATAGCAAAATCTATCCACTCCAGTTATCTGGCTATTCACTTCTTACTAATGAAAGAGAATGACATTAGCTTGCAACAAAGTCTAAACACCCCACGGCAAATTTTTGCCCTCCAAAGAAAACGGTCATTAAGACTGAACAAGTGAAGTTATAAATTTACCGATGTATTATTTGAAATTGTTTGGGATTGCAAAGGCGGAAAGGGGGGGGGGGGGGGGTCTTGAGAGATGATGACAGAAATAACTATATTTTTTTTAGATATGGGGCTTAGTTCTGGATGATAGGATATCTATGCTTGTTGAACTGACGACTCACATGTGATATCCCCGTATCACGTGTGTCTTTCAAGTTCATTGTCTACTCTAAATGCAATTAAATTGGGAGAGTAAACATTATGGAACATTGAGACTTGTGGAAACTGTTAAAGCTTGATCTCAAAGCATTCGTTTAATACCTCATTACATGCCTGTGATTTTGCTGCACGTTGCCCGCTGTGGAACAATCGGCTATTTTTGAGGCATTTATTTGTGGGAAAGGATATCCAACACCAACTCTAATTTGAGGTCTGCCAATGAAGGAACCCAAATACTTGGAATTAAAATCATTTAAGTTCTTTAAGGTGGTGCCAGTTTATGGATTTCAGTGGAGTTATATGTGCTTTGTGTGATTGTTTACAGCAGTAGTTCATTCTAATTCTTGTGTTAGGATATACATGTACATGTAGATGAATGATTGAGCAGGTCATATTGAAACTTGTTACTGTTGCTTTGTGACCAAGAAAAGCGAAAAGTCAGAACATTCCATGCATATTTATATTAAGTTGTTTATTCCGAAGGAGAACTATTTGACACATATATTTCTGTCTGACCTAGTTCCATATTGCAATAGTTGCTTATTTCACGGAATGCATTGATAAGCCGGTACGTTGAAAGAATTGGATTTGTAGAATTCTGGTGGACCATATGAAACTGATACCTCCATTTGCATCACAATTGTGTCCTCTGTACTGGAGCAGCATTTGTTTTTTCAGCAAGCATGAAGGATGAGAAATGAAGAAAAGGATCTCAAAAGGTCTGGGCGGTCCTAATGACCAACAACACAAATCAGTGAGTCAACTTAAGGGGACTGAGCAAATACTGCAGTCTTTGGCCCTTCGGAAGGCAACAAAGATGCAAACAAATACTAGCGGAGTTGGGAATCTTGTTCTGGTCAGCTATGTGACTCAAGCCTCTTGGATTGAAATAGAATTAATTGATTCATTGCTCTGAGAAATTCACTTTTGTCTTTGGCAGCGAGGTTTGGAAGACTAGAATCACAAGCATTTTGATTCCTTTGGATGCAGATTGATTTTTTGTTGTTGAAGAGTTGGATATGAAGATGACTATTTCAGATAATCATCAAGTTGTGGATACTAACTGTGTGCTTCATGTTTTGTTTGATGTACCCCATGGATTACAATGAATTAATGCCCTTCTGGTAGTAACAATGACAGTCCTGGATGATTCATTTGCGGATGATTTGATGGACTGAAAATGTCTTCAATGTCTGGGGCATGTTATCTAATCTTATCTAATCTCTGATCTTATCTGTTGCAGCTTATTTTGGAATCGCGTTCTCAAAGTCGCGGAAACATTTCCCTCTCAATGCAGAACCTGTTTAGATTTGTGTCATGGGTGCTGCAATGTTTAATCGCATCCCCCAAAGAGCAATGAGTTAGTAAATGGATCAGTAGGATGTGTTCAAGTGTCAAGGACAAATCTTGTTGCATTTGACAATGACTTGTGCTTGAGGATTGATTAAAGACCTGTGTACCCTACAAGCATGAGCACCAAGAAAATAAGGATAGAACAGGCCACAACAGAGAGTTGTGATGATGATGACGATGATGAGGAAGAGGAGGAGGAAGAAGAGGAAGATGATGATGATAGTTGGTGTGATGGAAGGATGTATGAGGATGAGGCTTACTACGAAAGCTGTCTTGCCATATTTAAACCCATCTGGGAAAGGGCTCAGGTTGGTTGAAGCTTCCTCATTTCTCAGTTTCATTTGCACATTTAAATTGGGATAAGTATAATAAAATATTGTCAAAGACTATTGAAACAACCGCAAGGCTTTAAAATACAGTCGGACTCTTTTTTTTTTGCCAATTATGTAAGATGATCAGTTGTTATGGATATCTTTTTATTATAAGAGTTGTTAATCATACAGAACATATACATGTTTTAGTTTTAGATCATCGTTTATCTGCTCTCTCGTAACTGAAAGACCCATAAGGCAGTATTGTGGTCTTTCCGAAGTGAGGAAGTGATTTCTATATTAAATTTCTGTTTGGACGCTGGGAAATACTTCAGGATACCAAAAGACTCCCATTCACAGAAAGCATTAGTATAAAGAGTCCACTAACTATCTAGTATTTGCTTGTGAAACTTGAGTACACAGGGTCAGTTAGGTATTGTCTTGGTTCGTCTTGGAAGAAGATTTCAAGATTCGAATGAAAGCACATTGTCGAGATGTCCTGCTGTTTGTGCAAGGTTGTTTGCCGACATGGTCCTTAACAGGTCCTCTAACAGAAGGCAGAAGAAAAGCGGCTCCTCACTTGAAAAGAAACAAGAAGAATGGAACATTTTTTTGTCATCCAAAAGGGTCCTCAAGTTAGACCCCCTGACCATTGATTAAGATATAGTGCACATGTACATGTATGTAGCTTAATGGAAAAGGACTTGTACATGGATTGAAAAAGGTTTTGGGTATCCTCCACACGCATCTTACAATATGTATATTTTAAGATTAAATCTGGTCAGTGATTTCTCTGTAATGAAAATTTCTAAAACCATAAATCCCCAAGATTTGCCCTTTTTTCAAGTAAGAAAAGTAGTCATTTCCCTTCTATGTAAGCTATATTTTTGGGGGTTGAATTTCTGAAAGAAAGGAAAACAAAATGTGTCCCATACTGGTAAATTAGTTTTTTAAAACCCTATACAGTTTACAAGGAAGATGTCAGTATCATCAAATACCCAAGAAGATTATTGGGTTTTTCTGTCTCATAAAAATAGTATCCTACTTTTGTATATTAACAGAGGTGCAGTTCGTGAATTCCTTTTCCAAATTACACCTTTATCTTTCATTGTACTTTTCCAATCAAAGACAATCATAGACTTTAATTTTCACGAATGATGAAATTAGAGGTAGCTTCATTTCCCTCATTCTTGCTTGAACTCACATGATCCATACACATCATTCATAATATGCAACAACAGCAATCATCATTTTAGTTCATTTTTTATTGATGGAAAGATTACCACGTCATCACTTGCTCTATTCAGGAGATAGACTGATCTCGCTGATGTAAAGGAAGAACGGAAATGGTACGAATTTTCTCGCTAATCTTTGCGTTCTTGCACTATAAAAACTGCATAAGTGCTTGAGATATTTTGGCGATGGCTCATCTCAATCTTGATAAATGAAATGTCACATTACTTCACAGATGCACGTGGTAACATTATCGTGGATACCCAAAATACACTGGAAAGTCATGGATATATGAAATATACATGTACTATAGTTTGCTCCCATTTGCAAAATTTTCCAAATAGTCATCTAATCTGATATACAGTAGCCCCAATTGCCTAGTGCATCACATTTTGATATGTGCGAAAATTCTTATTTTTCTTTTGCATATCAATTTCTTTTAATAATTCATTATAATAATTTATTTATATGTTCAGTGTACTTGTACACTTATTAAGAAAAAATGAATTTGTACATATGTTTTTCATATTTTCTGTTATAATATCTGTAAAGCCAAGTTTCTGTTGGAAATGAAATAAACATGAATTTGAATTTGAATCAAAATACTGATTTACAATGTCAGTGAAGTTTGATAATAAGTACAATTACAGTAAACTGTTAATGTAATCGAAACATAATTTCTGGAAGCATTGCAATAAGGTTTGAAATTAGCCTAGAATCAGTGTTTAAAAAAAGTTTCTTTAATCATATTAGATAACAAAATAGAAAGAGGAAAAATAAGGCAGGACATTAATTGTATGGATACATGTATCTTGAATGTGAAGATTTTATGAGAAATTATGTATTCATTCGTCAACCATAGAGTGGGTTCTAAATCATGTTTTATTTTTCTTATTCTAACCTTCAGTTTTGACAGTTTTATTAAGGTGTTTGTTCCTTTATTGTTTGCTCTTCATATATTTACAATCGCTTGGTTTGTAGCATGACGACATGTACATGAATTTTATGGGATTTTCTGATACTACTGCGAGCCTTTAAAATGTTATCTTGTATCTTTATGAAAGATGGCTTTATAGAGTGTTAAAAATATGTGTTATTCATCTTCGATGATCCACCAACTTGGTCCCATACATTGAGATTATCGTAATGGGAATATAATCCTCGCTTGAGGTAACATAAATGTGTAATTGTTACAAACTTGATCAAATAACGTGCAACCTTTTCTGCGAATGTATTCTTTCACCCGTCTTCTTTCACCGCGGTGCACTCGTTATCATGCACGTTGCAATTTTAATTGGTTGGAGATGATTTTTATTGAGCACACATTTCCAACTCATTTCATGACAAGTTATTTTGGACGTGGTATTCAATGAGTTGAGAATTGAGTGTCAGAGAGAGAGAGAGAGAGAGAGAGATAGGAAAAAAACACTGTTTACTGATATGATATGCAAACGAATATCAATTTCCCCTCCAGAACCAAGTGTAAAATAGAATTGTAGAATGTGCAAAAACTTTACTGAAATTACCATATATGAAGTGACTGCAAGGATACATTTCTACTTCAGCCTTGTTCGTTATCCTTCACTAATTGTCAACTTAGAGCGAAAAGGATGTTAACTCATATATAATTGAACTGGTTTATTGTAAAAACATATCAAACATGCAGCTTGAGAACTGAAACCGTTCAATTTACAAAAGGTGCATCAATCTAAAAAACACTGACAATTAAGATAAAAATACATTTGATATAAAATAGAAAATAACCATTCACATTCATAAATTCAATTATTCTTACTTATTTTAATGGTGTTGTATAGACATTTGAGAAAATAAAATTTATAGATTTATATATTAATCAGTTTAAATGAGCCTAACATTTGAATAAAATTAAGCATTGATATTGCACTACATTGATTTCAAAGGCAAGGAAGAGAAAAAGAAAACAATATATGTATAGAAAATGAATAAAAACATAGTCATGAATATCACATGAGTAAACACCTTTCTAGCTCTCGGCCTATTAGTTCATAGTAAATAGGCCCTATATATTACAGGACTTGACACCAACAGGCATCCGGTACTACACATGGGCCCCCAATTTCTTACTGAGGGCCCCCCCCCCCCCCTCTAAATTTCACAACTTTAACAGGGGGCGTGAAGCCCTTCATATTATACCTTAGTCCACTGCCTGGACTGTTAGTGCATGACCGCGATCTGTTGAGAAAATAATACACCCCAACACTAAAATTGAGATAGTCCCCTTATTCGACCCTCGCGAACTTTTTTTGACGGGTGAAATTTTGGGATCACGTGCTTTGTGTGGGATATGCGTGTAGAGAAAGAGCAGCGTTAGGGAATAAGCCAAATATAAAAAGCAGATAGAATCTAGACTAATTATACCTATGAATTTAGGTTCAAGATCCACACTGACTTTTATTAAGAACGACATCACAATGTCAGCTATCAGATTATTGGATTTCTCGCTCATCCATACCCATCTTCTGCCCACCCACCATCCTGTACTAATCCTTTCCTTTGAGAAGCTTTCAAACTATTAGTCAAATAGAATTAAAGACCATTCAATGGTTCTTTTATGAAAACCTTGTATCTGTGAAGGTAGGCCATTGAGGGGACATCACTGGAGGCTACTGGTCTGGGATCGCTAGCAATGTCAGGGATTAAACCGTTAAATAACGGACAAGAAAGGGTCAAGAAAAAAGGGCTGGCTACCAGTAAAACAGATCGATGGATGGCGGATTGATTTTTCTAATGCCGCTGTCCGATTTGCTTCACTTCTCCAGAAAATCCACTACACTTTGTTCCCGTGGGATGTCTTTTCTTGGAGTCCCTGGGTTTTTCTTCTTCAAATATTCAATTTTGACTATTTCTTTTGGATCGTTATTTTTCTTGATTATTATTTTCTTGCACAATATATAGTCAACAGAGAAGTGATGATATTCATTACCCGTGAATATGTTTTTAGGGAGATATTTGTCTGTATACATGTATTTCTTTATCATCCGTTTGATTGATGCAAATTGAATTTTTGTAAATGTAACATTTATAGGCACCTGAAATTAATCTGATATATATTTGAGTGGGCAAGTTTTGCTTTCAATACATTCACATGATTTTGTACCGAAAATTCTCAAGTTGATTATGAAATTATCAAAAATTTTGAATTTTTATTTCACTCTTATTCTATCTGCTGGTATTCTTTTTTTAGGTGTAGTGGTTGAACTTTGTGCATGGATAAATCCTTGACTACAAAATGCTGCATTATGTTATTGATCGACTCTTGATCACTGGGATACAATGAAAATCCATAAGTTTTTGCAGCTGGCTGTAGCCTCCAACAATCAAAGTTCACTGAACTATTACCCAATTAACCCTAATCATGTTTCGTCCATTCAATCTGAATAAACCGGAGGGATTCTATCATTTTTTTTTAGGTCAGTCACTATTGTCAAACATCTTGCTCGCCCAGACTCTCGGAGCCAGTGTGCATTTCAACTTCATTGAAACCTGGCTGTTGGTATTGAAATGGTGCCGTTTCAACATAAACTGATACATTCCTGTAGTTATTGTAGGCATTTGAATGATGAATTGCTTGAATCTTGATAATGAAAGCAGATGACATAGATATATGCATTATAATGCCCTGATGACTTCTCCCCTTATTGATATCTATGATGTGAGCGTTTGGTCAAAAATTGTCTTTTTGGTATATTCACCTTGGAATTTGTGATATTTTTATTCCAAGGTTGATAACTTCACAATTTCCAATACCTATTCAAGTATATCTGAATAAAATAGGAAAAGTATTAAATATTATTCTCTAGAGAATGAATGTATTTTAAATTGTAAGAAACGATGCCCCAGCAACCAGAGCATTTTTATGGTAATCAATGAATTATATGGCTTAAAATGTCTGATATTAATTGAATGTATTTTGATCCTGCTAGTAATACATTATCAGACATCATAGACTACTTTTTTGCTGTGAAGCTTGAGAGTTATTCCCTTATTGCTCTTAGTAAATTCCACAATAAAAAATTCTTGAATGAGACAATGAACAACAAAGCCCGTTTGAGAGAAGGGTCTCTCGTCTCAGAGTATTTATTCAAGTTCAAGTATTTGCTTGTATAGCAGTGCTCCTGTGTCACTCAATGTCAACCAGGCCATTATGAAACACTGCCCTCTATGTCCTCTCAGTGAATACTTCAAATATATACAAGTGAGTGTACAAATATTTTAGGGCAATTCTGTTTTGATTTCATTGAGTGATATTTTCATTCTGCCTGGATTGGTGTTTGATTGACTTTATATCACATACATGTGTATACATGCACGGTATGAAATTGTGAAGTTTTGATTGGCAGATCAATCTTTCACCCGTATTTCGCAAAAGTGCTCATGTGCTGTAGTGAATATGTGATATTTTTTGTGGGAAGAGGGGATAAGGATCCATTACATGGTTATAATTAGTGTAAAGCTTGCTGCTTAGAAGGAGGGTTGATTTCTTTTTGTCAGTATTTTGTATCACTCCCTCTATAGACAGAATGAGAATAATGATGAGCCACACAAGTGTTTTTGATCAGTCCATCCTGGTTTCAATCCCATTTATGATTTATGTCATATGTCTGGCACATGTTTCAGAGATGAAGATCTGATCTGTATAGTCTTATTTTATGCATGAATTTTTGGTGTTCAAGAATGTAGTAATGCTAAATAATCCACAGACCATCACTATCCCAACTTTAGAATCCAATATGTCTCAGATAAATGGCAAGAGAGGGAAAAAATATGGTCTTAGCAACATCATAATAGGAAGTTTTAGTGCCACCATGGTTCGATCTCTGCACGTCATATTTAATAATAACTTTAGAATAACACAACACACTTATATTTTGCCATCTATTTAGTAAAACTATTCTGATACTTCATAATTCTGTCCTCATGCATGTTTATGATGAAAGAGCTTGAAGTAGTTATTTTGAACTTTGTGCAATGCCAGGTCAGAGATTCCTTGTTTATTTTCGCAAGTGGATATCAAACTATTCCAAGACCACATAGTTTGCCTCTTAAACTTCATCTCAAAGAATTTAGGAGTGATGGCCAAGGGTTGTTTGCTTTTCCATGTACAGGGGGCAAATATTCCACCTTTTGCTCTTCACAAGGGTGTGATTTGCTACTCTTTCTCCCTTCCAAGGTAGTGTTATATGTAGCTTAAGAAACAAATTAGCATTAAAACTTTGAAAAAGCATTCCTTATTCTGAGGGAAGCAATGCAATGTAGTTATAATTATGTACCAAGATTATAGGTACAAAGTGATGAATTTTTGGAAATTAATCAATATTTTAGTAGTATTTTTGTACACTGTTTCAATAATTCTGTTTCATGAGAAATCTGGGTCCCTTAGCTTCTTATCAAGACTTGCAATTGATCCAAATAGATTGCAACTCACCTTGAATTTTACATGAATACATGTAGTAGCTCTGTGCATAAAAGATGGGCAATTTTAACTTTGTGAATGGTTGGAAGGCTTGTGATGAAGGCTTGAATGAATTCCAATTCTTTATAAGATGAATATCTGGGCCCCATCATGTAGAGAGTTGCTATTGATTCGAATCAGTCACAAGTCCTCCAATCAATCGCAAATTTACAATCTCCAATCTCGTACACAATTGCAAATATCAAGTTGCAATCTATTCAAATCGATTGCAATGCTTCATAAGATATAAGACTATTTTCTATTTTCAGTTGTACCATAAATGTCATTTTGAAAAACACCCTCTTGTGGTTGAAGTATCTACAGAAAAGCAGCCCAAATCTGGGTAACCACACAAAGCGTGCAACTCCTTATAGGGGTGAAACTTTATGCACCTTTAAATGGGAGAGCTTCTTGACATCTTGTGACTTTTTGAACCTGGCTGACACCAGCGTTTATTTAAGATGAAATGAAAGAGATTGTATAAATCACTTGGAGTTGTTCTTGCAACAGGAAAATCTTGCCCAGGGAAAAAATAATTTTATGGTCAGGCAGCACTGCTTTTGTTCAGAATACTGTATTGTGTTCTTTTTTAATGTAAACTGATTTCGAAGCTCTGATATAGGTCAGAGCATTGTGATTACATTGCTGCCGCTGTACACTATTTATCCAAATTTCATATTGCATAGAAGATATTACGGAAATGTTTCATTTCAGAAATAAAGAGATGTATGTTGTCTTTCAGTCTTCTTACAATAAAAATCAAATTGTTAACAGATATATCCCTTTTCATCTACAAGAAGATTACATTTCCTTTATTTCTTTTTTTATTACAAACATGATGTACATACTCTCTGAACGGATAGGGATTGCTAATGATACCCATCTTCACATCTGCTGAGATGCAAAAGTGTGTTAACTCATATACTATTACCTAGTTATGATCTTCTAGTTCTCATTAGACAAAATATAAGTAACAATTCTTAAGTTAAAAAAGACATTTTTTGGCAAAAGATATCACTTCATTTATTTTTTTCATTATTTCAAAGTGGTCTTCTATAGTCTAATCAACTTAGCGACATAACAAGATTACGAATGTGAGCAATAAAGCCCTTTATACACCCTCACCTCAAGAGTATATTCCTGTTGAGGCTAATGGCATTTTTAATTATAGTCTGATTGGTTTTATGATCCCATTATGGTCAGTGTCTAGTTTGGCAGATGTGAACATTCATTCCAAAAGACCGGTTTCCTAGCTGCAAGCTATTAAACTCGTCAGACAGTAATTACCTTAAAGTGGATTAAGAACGTAAATTAGATGGTGACTATTGCAAGAGCGTGCAGTGTGCATAGCTGTTGATTGATTGAGGAAGTAATTTTCTCAACATTAATCATGCTTAGTGAATTTTCTTGTCTTGAAAGACAAAGAGAAAAATAACAAGAGAGAAAAAACCTTTTTGTATATATTGTCAAAGATTTTTATAATTGTTGACAATAGAAAAGTACTTTTTATGCTCTTTCAAAAGATATGATTTATGCCTTTTAAGTTTGTTTCATAGTCAGTAAAAAAAATAAATGAACAAACAACCAACTTGTCTGCTTAGAACCAGAAGGGTGTTTACTTGTATCCTTCAAAACAGAGTTAACACCTTCTTGCTCTCAATATACAAAAAAAAAACAACAAGAAACCCCAAAAAAATCTTGTTCCTTCTGCAAAAAATCTGGTCAGTACACTTTTGTAATTTTCCCAGTAAATGGATTATTTTGTTAACATTGAGGTGGTCTTTAGTCTTGACCACAATTAATGTGGTCAGTTTGGCCTGCTGCTCTGGATACAAAGTACTGTTTAAAAAAAAATTATCTTCTTTTAAGATGAAATGAAATTGAAAGAAACCTGGATGACTGCAATGTCAATACACGATGCACGGACCGCATTCTCTTGGCTCATTTAAGAAACTGATATTCCTCGAAAGCTTTATTTGGAGAGGGGAAAACCGCTTGTTGGTCTTCATCAGCTTGTTCTAGGGAGTCTGTATTTTGTAGGTAAACAGTGAAGTGCAAATGTAAGAGAGAGAGAGTTTACTTTCACTTTATAGGAGTGAAATTTGAAATATTTGGAAGGCCTTTAGCCCTTTTTCAGGTGATATTGTGCATCTTACTGCTAAAAAGCCTTAGTAGAAACAAGGAATACTGTTTTATACAGTAACTAGATGGTGTTATTAAATTTAAAGGGAAAGGCCACACTGATGTCAAGTTGGATTTAAAAGAAGGAGAAAAATTGAAGAAACAGATCAATGAATATTTGAGCAAAATACGTCACCGAGTTGCCAATTTGTGTTTGATTGATTACAACTTTTAAAATTCATAACTTTCTTATTTCTTGTCGGATTTTGCTCAAACTTTCACTCAACTGTTTCTCTCATTTTTCTGCTTTTATTCAAATCAACTAAATACAAGGGTGGACTTCCCCTTTAACTGTTTCTTCGATCATCAGTTTGAAGATGCATGCACACAATGACCCTGCATTGGGCTGAACATTGTCTCGTTCTCTTGGGTTCTATTTCATCCATCTCCTGGCACCCCTCTCCCGATATCGATGTCACATACAGAAGTCAATCCCGATGACCCTCGCATTGATCTGTTTATCCCTATCCTGTCGTTGCATGGCTTTAGGTAGAACCTGACAAATATGTCTCGTCAAATACCCGACTGTGTGAGTCAGAATCATATTGGAAAGGTAGAACAATGAAGATTTTAACCCGCCATATCTCAGATCTACCATTCTGGAAAGTAGGACACCATACACATTTTCCATTGCTTTGAAGACCACACACATTATACCTTAACAAATTAAATCAAGAGTGTTGTTGTACATAATGGAAATACTCGGTGATTATGATAATTCTTATTTCCATTTAAGCCAAAAATGTACTCTCTGAAAGAAATACTGATCACTGACGTGACTCCCTGGGCATGACAATAGACTGAAAATAGAGTGAAAATTGAGTGAAAACTCACTGTTTTCTTTTTAGAGAGCATTGAAGCACTCTAAAATAATTAAATATTAACTCTTTAAGTGTAGATTTTAGAAAAGTCTGAACTGCTATGGGTTAAAAACCATATATCTATCCCTTACCGAATGTCATTTAATCCTTCCAGTCCATCCTCATTTTCATGTGCACTCTTCACATCATGCCTTCAAACCATCATTTTCCATGACATTCTGTTTTGCCTGAAGACTATTGGATGCAAATGAGAGATAAAGAAATCCTGATTTTTGTTGAACCTGATCATATTTCTCTACCTCCTCCAGCGGTAATATATGTAATTAAAAAGATTCTGGTAGGATTAGAGCATTGATCCTTGCTGCCTACGACTAAGATTTACCCCAATCGTTTTGATAGAGCATGCAGATGATGTTTAAAGCTCTTCTGGAATTCTGGTTAATTTTTTTGAAAAATTGCAGTTCAAAAGAAACTGGCGCAGATCAATTCTGAATTGTCTTTCGTGCAGTAGGTGGGCTGTTTGAACCAGCAAAATGGCAACAAACTAAAGAAACCTTTGCTAGAAAATTACATTCTCTGAAAATCACAACTCACATTTGCACATTATGACCGAAATTAACAAAAGAGGTTTATTTTAACTGTTTAAAGCATAGGACAGGCATGTACTCATGTCCAATGGGCAGACAGTAATGCACTTATATACTCTCATTTACGCTTAATTTGGTCCTCGGCAGAGGTTGAAATCATGATTTAGACCATGGGTTAAGATAAACCTTTCGTGAATTCAGGCCTATGGGACCACTTGCTATGCATATATATCTGGACCATTAGCTTGATTTCAGTATCTTTATTTTTTTGTACTTAGCTATCATACTTTTTCCCCAAAAAAATTGTTTAGCAGATATCATTCATATAATTTTATAGTCTTCAGTCATTACCAGAAATGGAGATTACCTTTTAGGTAGCAGGATACTGTCATATGCCGAGAGCCAGAAGGGCATTAACTTTATGTAAAAGTATATGAGTTAGCACCCTTTTGGCTCTTAGCAGAGGACGTTTGAATACATTACGATCAGTTCAGGGTAATTAGTGTAGAAATATGATTTGTCTAACCTGATAGGCTTCCATCAAAGATGAAATGAAAAGCAGGAGGGAGGAAGGAAATATAACTACCTTTGTTTGTAGTTGAAAAGGACAACATCTCAACTTCAAAATACCTTTGTTAAAAGTAGAGATAGGAATGTGAAGGTTGATGGTTAACTTACAAACCAAAAAACAAAATAATTGCCTTTGTCTGATACAACCCTGCCCCCTCTCTTTTGTCCCTTTTCATCGTTTACTTGTATCTCCCATTCCCTAGAGTGCTATTTCCATGTTTGTCTTTATGTTTGTCTGTATGTATGTCACGATTCTTTGTCTGTCTTTCTATCTCTCTGTCTCTGACCCTTTCCAAAAGCATGTAGGCAGAACCTTTCTCTCTTTCTGCTTCTCATTTTCTTTCCTCTGTTCAGAGGTTGATTCAGATACCTTATTATAGTTGTGTAAGTTGTAAGTATCAGAATCAGTTTGTAGGTGAAAACAGAGAGCTGACCGAGGACATTACCGATACTTCAACGCACATCTCCCTAATAAACCAGTTTGTAATTGGTACATGGTACAAATGACCCTGAAATAACCCAAATTTATACGAGCATGCACATTTGTTTTGGGGGATACGCTACTTGTTTAACAAGTAAAATCATGCTGGTGCATGCATCATGGTGCGTACAAAATGACGGTGTGTACAGGTCAATTGTACTCAGTACAAATGACCTCTATCTGCACATGCGCAAATTGTAATTACAAACGTTCTGGCTTATTATGAAAGTCTGCTCATACTGCATTTATAGGCCTACATGTATACATGTATGTACAGTAGCTTTGTATAGAAAGTTATTATTTGTCAACATTACCAAACACACTTTCAAAGTATGTCAGCTGTTACATTCTCATCAACATCAATACCAACTTTACTGATACCTTTAACTTTCTTTATTTAATCACCTTAATGAACTCTTGCTTTCTACACTCATACTCTGAAGCTCCATCTTATGCATAGGGATCAATTTCAAGACCACTTTCAGGTACTTGACACTTTTGTTATAAAGTTCCTTACCCAGTTATCAATCAATTAAGCCTTGTGTGGCTTCCCTGTGACAGTAGAGATTAAAAGCAAGGGGCTTATATTAATCTGCACCCATCAGGGATTGCAAGAAAGGATGTTCAGGTCCTTGAGACTTGGGCTGATGGAACAAGAATTTCAACCAAGACATGATGAGAACGTTAGAGATGTCAGAGGGTGAAAGGAGGCTGACATTAGTCAGAGGCTTAGCATCGATACCGTCCTTTTGTCTGCTCGTCAGAAAGACTCCCCTTCACCCAAACATGGCAGAAGGGCTTTAAAATCCCTTGGCCTTATTCCTAGGTGTGCATTGTTTGCAGAACAGCTATTCTTTTGGAAGTGAAGGTATCCTGTCATTTTTTTTTTGTCAGTCCAAGCAAGGAGCTTTGAAGCTTCCCTGTCAGAGGCACCATTCAGTGCAGAATCATCTTACATGTTGCAACAGTTTGAAGCATATAACTGTCATTTTTGTACCCTGAAAGTGGTGTTGAACCATCTGAAAATTAGGTCTGAGACCAAGTCTGCCATTGTCTGAAGTCTTCCATATCCATTTCTTGGAGGAATTTGAACTGGAGACAGACCCAATGCTTCAAGTGAGAGTGGGAAGTATACTTGAGTGACCAGACACAATGTCCAGTGTCTATCCATCAATGATCGGTCAATGAAATGGGACGGGTTAGTGACTTGGAACAGTTTTGTCTCCATGACCGACAGGTGGTCTGTCCTACATGTGTTCGTGTTCGCTGTAAAATGCATCTTCATGCAGTTGTGACAAGATATCATAAATACTTGTACGTGAGAATCTTGAAGTTGGATTTATGAGCCACAACAACCTGTAAAATGTGCTTTTTGATCGGAAAAAAAAGATGTTGTGAATGATGGATGCCCTTACGGAGGATGTGGTATTGCTATCAGCTCGTCATTTTCGTAAGATTGACTTCTCTAGCCTCCAGGGAATATATCGAGAATTTTATGGAGCAGTTGCAGTATCCACAACTCCTACATGATTTCTGGAATAATAGGCTGAAGTTTTCGAGTTTTCCCATCAGAAAAAAATCATATTTTATTGCAATTAATCCAACTTAGTCATAAGAAAACATCTCAGTTTGTGAGGCAATTTTGGCAGAAAATTATCTAAAGTTTGATATAGAATTGTGACTACATCTCTGTCATGTGGACAGTTATGAGGATTTTCGCTGTTTTAAAGACATCTGCACATTATACAAGAATGTTTGAAGTTTTAACCCTGTGGTGGAAAGAATGCATTTTCCTTTTTGTTGGAATTGGAAGGAACATTCTGCTTTACTTTGTACCTTCAGTGGTACAGTCTGTATGTCACACAATGGAAACAAAGAGAGCTTGATATATATGTGATCAATTATTCTTTGATCCCTCGATGATTATCCTGCTGTCAACAGAATTAGGAAACACTGATGGATTATAACTGGAATAAAGCGATTGTCACTGATGGGCTTGCTTCTTCAGACATTACAAGAAAATCTGATTACAGTCGGAAATCCTATTAGCCGCCCAGCCCAGTAAATCATCCTTTTTCGGACGCCTTACAAGGCCTGATCCATGATTGTATCCTTTATCCATGTTTATTACAGATGCTAATGCTCTAAAAGAAATGCTCAAGCAAGAAAAGAAATCCAGATGATACATTTTTGTTAAGTCCTTGATAAGTTCTACTCGGAAACTGTTTCATTGAAAGGAATGGAATCCTAATTTGTTGTCTCTTATTCACCTCCCATTTTTCTTTTATCCTCTTTGTTGAACCTCATTTTGCATCATTTTGTGCAATCATTTGGACATCCTAAATTAGTTCTTGTAGAAACCTACCATCCGATATGACAGCAGGCCGAGTGAAGAAGACAAATTTTCATTGATAGTGAGATTTTTCTCAAGGCTCTTCAGTGTGATTGTCAACATTTCTTATACAATGTAAACTTGCATGTGTTAATTTTAATTTCTTTGGTCTTGTAAAAATGATACAGGAAAGCCCGTTCCTTCATGCTTTCCAAATTTATTGCCGAACTTCGGTATACAGAAAAAGTGTCGATATCAGACTTTTACTGTATGGACACAAAGAGATGTCTACAACATTCTGTATCTGTGATTGTTGTCTCCCTTATTGACATTGGAGAAGCATGCAGTTACGAGATTTTCCAATTTCTTCCCTTGACTTTGGGTAATGAAGATCTCAGATTTGGCTTTCCGTATTTGAAATTCTAGCTCAGTTTCTTGTGGCTGTTGATCAGTCTTGAATGTCAATTTTTCCCAGAATATTTGTCATGTATAAGGAATCGAGCTGTGGATTGCATTTCAAAATTACTCTAGCTGGAGCCCTGAAAAATCATCCTCACTTCCAATCTTCTCTGCGATTTCTGTCTTGTTCTGCGATGTTGGTCAATACTGTCAATGTGAAGAGCCAGAAGAAGTTGATTCTCGAATGGATACCCTGCTCTTGTCATTTTCTCTGCTTTGTATCTGGGAGAGAGAGTATGGATAGTGTTTCAAACTTCTTCTCCAGCTCCTCATGCTTGAAGTGGTATCGTCTTCCTATACTGGAGAAAACAGGAAGATGGTGCTGCGGGTTGCCATGGCGATGTTCACACTGGTGTGAACATTGTGAAGATTTAATTTCGTAAAGTTTTCACTGCTAGATGCCACATTCAAGTTTACTCTGATGTTATGCATGGGGAAGATTAATTTCTTGAAGTTTTTATAGTGAGGATACTAATACCAGCTTAATTTTTTTTGTATCACTTTCATATCTTCATGAGATGTGGAGAAATAAAAGTTGAGAAACGGTTGTTTGAACTGCACCTTTTTATTCAAGCTTTTCTTCTGTAGATTTCAAGTGCAGAAGATACATGTAATTCCAAACTTCAAAGGACTTTTGATAATGTAAACTCTGCTAAAATAGAATTCGATTCACTATACATGCCTTTGATTACATTCCCGCATAAAATCTTCAAAGATGTTTCATTAGAATTTAATTCTTTGGGGTTTGTTCAAATTTAGATCATGAAGTGCAATTATCAACAAAGTCTTAGCCATTCCTTGTCTGTGCAAATAGCAAATCATTTACAGATGCATTCTGAGGATTGTTAATGATGCAAGTCGGTGATGTGAACATTGCATATTCCTCTGCTACATCTTTCTTTGCAGCCATAGCTTCTTTCTCATCGTAGCACGATATCCATCCCATAGGTAGTAGACTGCTCATTGCAGCTTCAAATCAGAACGAGTCAAGACTGTGGAGACGACATCATCTGTTTGAGAGCCAGAAGAGCGTAAATAACACATATCACTTTACAGTGAGTTAACGCCCTTCTGGCTCTCAGCAGACGATTTGTTGAGTTGGCCACTAGAGTAGGAACTGGCACCGAGCAATTAATCATGATTGGTGCCGTGTAATTGATATTTACTGTAAATATGTAGGAATGATCAAGGAATCAAGTTGCTTATTAAAAACCCTAGGAGACTCTGGAGGGATTTTTTTTTTCTTCGGCTCATTCATTTCAAAACCAAGGAAGTGAAAATAATAAGGGGATGCAATGTTTCCATCAAAAGTTTCACTACGACAAATCTTTATTCTATATAAGCAAAATATTTTTGTATACTGTAAAAACTAGAAATTTTTGCGTGGATGAAACTTTCGCAAGTTTCGCGATTGGTCCAGATTCGTGAAAGTTTCATGCCACCAAATAATCAAATCACAATAGACTGCTTCGGTAATGTATACAAATTTTATACATACCTTTCAAACAAAGATTGTTCTTGACAACCTAAAAGCTTGCCAGACATAGCATCAAGTAATGTATGCAAACTGGATTCCAAGCATTGAGGCTCATTTATAAAAGCAAGTTAATGGAAAAGCTCGTCACTAGGTGCTCAGAGAAAAAGTGTGCATAAATTTGTATATATTACAGAACCGGTCTATTGAAACAATATAAAATTATTGCAGTTCATGAAAGTTTTTTGCTGCTAAATTGGCTGTCATTAACCAGTCAAAAAAGTTTCTAGTTTGACAGTATTCAGAATTCAGGTAGGAGAAAGAAAACTTTGAAATAGTATATTTCTTGGTGGATTTCATTCATAAGTAGGCTGATTTGATTTTTGGGGTAAAATTTCACTTCCTTCACTCTGTATGAAAAAGCCCATGAGAATCACTTGAATATTTCATTGGAATGCAGTACATTGCGCTGACTCCTGAATGACTCCAGGGCCCTGTTTCATAAAACTTATTATCAGTAACAACTGCCACATTTCTATGCCAAATTTGCTCTCAGCCAATCAGATGCAAGGATTTCAGTAGCTTATAACAGTTATTGCAACTTGTTATTGATAACAAGTTTCATGAAACAGGGCCCTGATGTTGATAAGATTGATAAGGAAGTACATGATCAATTGAGTGTTGAAATGGAATGCAGTAAATGGTCCTGATATGAATAAAATAAAGAACAAACCCATGTAAAGTAAAGTAAAAGAGAATGCCACTGTCATGCTCCAATACATTGTAGATGTGATAGCGCTAATCACCCGCATTCATTCATCTTTAAAGTTCACAGAGAATGCATTACGCCGGCCTTTGTTGTAAACCTGTCACTTGCTCTTTGTCAGACAAAAGCAATAAACTGGCTATTCAGCCTATTAAGATCTTTCCTAATTGGACACAAAGCCATTATTGTCATTCTTAAAGGTATGCTTAATAGGTTCCATACCCCACACCAAACTCATAGAATGGGACTGCAAACAACTATTTAACTTGTGTATTTCGTGTTAGCCAGTTCACCAAACAATCCCCTTTGTATAGCCCCTAGTTGGTGATAATGACTCATATTGTGTGGGGGTATGAATAGCTATTGAAAAGGTGTTTGAGGGATAAAGGAAGTTAGTTTATAGTGTTTGGGTGGAGACCCAGCCATAAAAGGAATGACTCTTTGTTGTGAAATCAAGCTTTTGTATATACTAAATTCTTACTGCTTCCTATCTGTGTTATCTGTGACCTGTTGAGCTCTTCAGAATCAAAATACATACAACCATCAGCCTGTTACTCAAATTTTGTGTATATTTTTCTCTTTTTCTTATTTTCTGTGTTTTGCAAGTATAATTTGTTTAATGGCAAATGCTATAAAACCCCAGGGCATCCAATAATATGTCAGGTTTTTATGTTTGTCTTTTCAGTGGCACCCTGCTTCATTGTATATGTATTCATTTAGTCATTGAACTTGACTGACATATCCATCAATATTTTGTTCAAATATAACATCATCATTGTGTATTGAGGACTATAACCACTTAATTTGCCTGAATGTATATTCTTTTTTTTAAAAATAAATATCAACCACATTTATGTTCCCCCAATATTTGTTTGCTCTTAGTAAACATTATCTCTTGTGGTTGGGCATAATAATTTTCTCAGTCCAATTACAGAAGCAGGTGTACTTGTGCTTCTGATTTGTTTTTACAACCATTTTCAGCTGCCTTCTGTATCCTCTTCTTTATGTGTAAAATTATCTTATGTGGTTAGGGCACCATGCTTCATAGTAACAAGCATAATCCTAAAATACATAATGTATGCTTAGAAGCAGAGGGATGTTATCTCATTTACTTCACACCCTTTTGGTACTTTTGCTTGGAGATGAAGATATGAACATTAGCTAAGCTAGCCACCACACTCATGGTCTGTTCAGAGGCAGAAGGGCATTAACTCATAAAATCTTTTATAGTCGGTATAGCCACAATCAGGGTGCAAAACCATTTGCACTTGGGTCCAAAAATGAAGTATGCAATGGAGTTGTTTCATCAACCCCAAATTGTTCTTGAATACCCTTGGGTTAACACCCTGCAATATCCTGAAGGAAACTATCTTGGTTATCATTTTATGAACAGCAACACAACGGGGTGAGGTAGGCGTTACGGACACTACGCAAAGCTACAAAAATTGAATTTTCCAGCATTATTTACCTTAATACTAAAATATTTTGCACTTCTTTTTGGAATTTAATGGCAATTTGTGAAAAATAAAACAATTCGCACTCACTTCAGTCCATAAAATAGATGAAGTATACACATCAGTGGCAACGAAAGGTCAAATCTCATAAATGCCAGTTATTTCAAAACCTGACACTTTTTAAAAAGCCAACCAAACACTGGTAAATGAGACAAATTCCAAACTTTAGTCCCATCTGTATACACATAAAAACAAATGAACTTGCTAGGAAGGCTTGTTCACTATCATAAGTTGTCCAAAATAACTTATGTACAATTTCCAGTAGGGTGTTACGGACACTACATAGTATACAGTTATTCATTGGTGCAATATATAAGTTATCCATTTGCTTTTTTCCTGTCATTATTGTTGTTGCTGCATATCTTGATGCCTAATTACAATTTTAAATCCAATAGAGAGTATCTTTTCAAATCTGTTCATTGCAATTTTTCAATCTGAGGTACAAAAGCTGAAAAAAAACCCAGTAAAATGCATCTTCAAATTGTTAAAAGTTGATAGAATTAGTTAATACTACTAAACTTTTGTACCCAAAACATACTTTTACACTACGTCCATATAGAAAACAGACACTCATTCTAATTTAGTGCATATCCTGCGCTATATGATGTCAAGATTAAGTACTTTACAATTGACTTTAGCCTGTTACGGACACTACAGGTCACTTTGTTATTGACATATAATTCATTTATCAAGTACCTTAAAGCGGGGTGAATAGGAACAAAAGTGGAAAAAAAATTCTTGGTAATTTCATTTTCAAAGTTATAATGTAAACTCATCAAAATTATTTGAGTTATGTAGTGCATATCTAGCTGACCAATAATGACTTACATGATGGGAATTAATAAATATTTACCCCAGTGTGGAATATGATATGATGTTCTGAAATATGTTTACAAAATTTTATCTTCAGACCTACTGAAGTGAATCATCAGATTTTGCAACAAGACCTCACAAATATGGTCTTGCATATAATTCATTTGAAAGAAATTGATGGCAATAGGGTTTACATGTATATATTTTTTCTTCATTTTCCTTATTTACATTTTTTGTTTCCTGAATAACTGGGGTGAATAGGAACAGACTACCAAGCAATTATGATTCAGACTTTCTGATGCCAAAACACACCTTAAGCATCTAAATACATATCACATATGTACCATAGACATACATGTAGTAATCACGATATTTTAGATGTACTGTACAATGTAGATCGAGGTATGAAAATCCTGAAAACTCAATGGCATTCTTAGAACAGTCATTTCCAGGCTCCTTAAGAACCCCAACACCCTACATGTATCTGCTATAGTTTGGAAAATATTACTTCACACAATAAGTTAAATTAAATAAATATAAAGACAATCTATACACATTCCAAATAGGATTATCCATCAAATACATCATATCTTAATAAAAAGTATGAAAATTCAAATACTAGTTTTCTGATTCCCCTTCATTCCCCTCCAATTACCCAACAGCTATTGTTTACTGCCAATAATTTGCAATGCCTGTTTTCCCATATCATTTCTGTAATCAAGCAGCTCTAAAGCCATGATGCAAACTATATTAAAACAAATTCCATTTTCACTAACACACGGTACCGTTTTGATGCCTGTAATGATTTAAAAGATAGGCCTTTGTCAGTTGTCATTTAAATTTAGATAATGCATTCTGATGTTTCTGAAAGCATTCTCTTTTCAAAAACCCATTTAGTAAAAACCCCTTCCCCAATAAATTTAAAAGTATTCGTATACAAGTAACAGTTTAAAGAACATATATTTCATAATTTTCCATTCTGTTCCCATTCAACCCAACACCGGGGTGAATAGGAGCAGTCACAATATTCCATATAAAAATTAAATCTGATGCTGATGGAATTTCTTTTACATGTCAATAGAAAGGTAGCATGAATAGACATTTCATGGTGCCAAAACATTTGCCACTGGCGATGTAATGAATATGTTGTGAGGCAAAATGTGTCGAAACTGTTCCTATTCACCCCGTTTCATGGTTTGAAATGATAACCATGTGTTTTTCTTCTGCCAGCTTTGGTCTATGAATATTATTTGGTCTATTCCTGAAATAAGAACATTTGAGAGATGATTCCTATGATCAGTTTATATAGGAATTCTTGTAATCTAGGGTACAAAAGGCTAAAATTCCAATAAACCACAATCTCAAACTGATAACACTTCAAATTGTCAGGGTATCTGTTACACAAAAGACACACATTAATACCAGCTGCATATAACAACAAGACATTAATTCTGTTTTAGTACATAAAAATGTAGTATGATGTCAAAATTAACTAACTGTCCGTAGCTTGTTACAGATAATACAGCTCATACTAGTACAGGCACAGTGATCATTTGACAATGTGTTTTGTGCCAACTTCCATTTGGGGGCAGTGTTTCGGCAGTTAATGAAATAGGAAACTTCAAGAGATGTTTCTTTTGTGCAATATATTGTCCAGTGAGAACCAGAAGGGCATTAATGCCATAGACATTTTGCATTGTTATCACCCTTCTGGTTTAAACAGTTAATCAGTAATGCCCTTCTGGCTTTCACCAACTGTACATACATGTATTATAGACTTTAATTGAAATAATGTATTTTCTCATGCAAAAGACATGCATCATACATATTTGATGTCATAGACAGCTTTTACTTTCTTATAATTTATTTCAGAACACTGTTATCCAGAAAAGGAAGTACAGTTTGGCTTGCAGGCATCATACTATCCCTTCTGTAGTGTCCGTAACACAGATCTGTAGTGTCCGTAACACTGGCTCCTACTCTTTTCTAACCTTGACATTGAAACTAAAACACAATGATGCATTTTATTTGATACTTTACTACATCTAACTGATACTGTTGAAATAAAATATTAATATCAAATTAATCCTAAGTCAAGTTTTGTTTCATTTTTTGAATAAAATTCATGGAAAATACCTTATTTGTTTGCGAAATATCATATCCGGGAGAAGACCTTCCAGGGAAAGAGAAAATTTTCAATTTATGTGGAGACATATTAAGAAGAGCAGCTGTAAAAAATCCAATTTGAATTACAAATTAGTAGTATTTAGTTATCAAGCAGTATTTTTAGACATTACACACTTGTGTTACGGACACTACATGTGTTACGGACACTACAAATGGCATTTATTAAATTCGTTAAAAAAAAACTGTTATGCTTAGCGGAATATTATTATACCACAGCTAGTCCCCGGGGGTAGTTACATAAAGCAAAGCATATAAGAGCTTTGAAAACATTTTCATGTAGCAGGAATGACACCGTTACGGACACTACAGGAAATTCCGGACACAATTTATGATTGCAATGGGGGCATATATTTTTGTAAAGTTTGTATCTATGTTTGATTTTTTGTTTCTGATGATAGGACAATATGTTACTAAGAAAATATAACCAATTACCAATTAATATAATGTTAATATATATGAATTATAGAGGCAAAATTATGCACATAGCTGTTTTTCAAAAAAGTGTTACGCTTGTCTCTTTTCACAGAAATAACCACTGTATCGTAATTCTCGGGTCAATTCTCAAGCTGTAAAAAAATACCGAGTGGAGATAAAAAGGACTATAAGATGGCATGAACAGATGTGGCATATGTTGTGTAATTTCATGGTAACAACATATGAAAAAAGACAGTTTTTCAAAGTGCAAATGTGTAACAGCCAAAAAGTGGTATTTTTAGCCCTCTATTACCATCCTCACACACCCAACACACATGAAATTCAAACAAAAGTTGCTGCGAGATGAAGAACTCATATGGTCCAACATTTCAGGCCACAAGACATTTAATTAAATAACTTTGTGTTTTCAGGAGAGATGCGTAACGCTTGTAGGTAGAAAGTTGCACCCTGATTGTGGCTATACCGAGTGTTAACATCCTTCTTGCTGTCAACAGACAATGTATTGACACTTGCAGGTGAAGATATGAACATATTCTAAGCTAGCCACCATACTTATTATCTGATCAGAGGCAGAAGGGCATTAACTCATAAAATCCTTTATAACTGTTAACACCCTTCTTGCTGTCAACAGACAATGTATTGACACTTGCAGGTGAAGATATGAACATATTCTAAGCTAGCCACCACATGTAGGCCTATTGTTTGCTGAGGGCCACACAGGCATTAACTCATAACATTGTACATGGAATTAACATCATTCTAGCTCTCAGATTAAGAATGGTACTGCTGCTTGCAGGTGAAGATGTGAACATATTCTAAGCTAGCTATGACACATATTGTCTGTTGAGAGCCAGAAGGGTGTTAAATTCTTATTTAACACAGACTTAATGCCCTTCTGGCTCTAAACAGACAAGTTATGTCCTGTTTGTTCAGCTTACCTCTACTCTCACACACATTCACACCGCCGCCCGAGTCGGAATGCATTTCTAATCAGGCCAATGGGGAAACCAAATCCTTTCACAAAACTGTGAAAATAGTGCGAATGTCGCACGGACACGGGCGAGATAATAGCCGATCCACCATCAAAAGAAAACTGACCCTCTGCTAAAACGCTCTCTCTGTCTTCATTTTCGCTTCTCATTCCTACGTGAGATAAAGGACATAAGATGGCCTAGATGCTGACCTGATTTCTGTGTGTTTGTTTTTGCGCATTCGTCTTGGATTACAGCAGAAATTAAAAAGGGACCAGTTTTCTTGTGACTGTCCAACTGATGCATTCCCCCGAATCCTCCGATGTCACCGCAGATGCAATTTAATTGGTGCTGATTATTGATTTGACCCCATTGCAATGCAATTAAATGGAGGAAGCAAATTTGTTCCCATTTGTCTTAATCATAATGAAGAATAAACACTTATTGACTTATAAAAGGAAACATTTGGAGATGGAAATAATATGACCCATATGTAATTAGATATTATTTTGAACCTTTGGTTTTAGATTACCTCTGGACATTTTACATGAATGTATCTTTTCTTTCCTAAATGCATGAAGTTGTCTTCTGTTATTTCTTCAAAGACCCAACTACTGTAACATTGTCATTACTAATGGAACTCATCCATATACCCGACCCTGTAGCCCAGTGGCATGCTCCGAGCCCGGGATCGTAACCCCATTGTTTTGGAAGCGGATGCGCGAGTCACCCGACACCCACTCTTATCTCCTACCTTTGTCCCATTGACTTACAACCGATCTCACATTCCACCCCTAACGCTCCCATTAACCCTGATATGTCGGACGATGTGCCGTGACGAGAACTGCCCCGAGAACCGGACGCTTTGGGTCCTTCTTGCCTTTCTTTTAATGTGTACGCGAGATGACTCAATCGTAACCTGGTCGAGAAGTGCAGTGCCACATGCACTGGAAGGCTTGTTCAAGCCTTCAAGTGCAGCATCTGCACTTAGCATTACTTTCTCATAAATTTCCTAGTTCAAGAGGATAGAAAAGATCCTACTGCTAGCTGGCTAAAATGATGTGCATAAGCACTTGACATGGAAATCTGTTTCACATTTCATACTTAATTTGCATCTTGTTTAGCTTACCAAAATAGGGATACCAATGATAGATGTTTGACTCATCTTATGTAAACATTTAGTTTCCCAAGTTTGAAACATCTATTACACAATGTGCAATCTTAAATTGGCAAGAAAAGGAACCATGTTTTACATTTTATACTGTATTTGCTTCTCGTGCAGCCTTCAAACATAGAGAATCCTGAAAACGGGCAATTTCTCAAGATATAGTTGACTTTATTTTAGTTGTCACATTTTCCAAAATCTGTTGTAAGATGGGCAGTGACAAATTTATTAGAAGGAGCCATGGAATTTTTTCTTTCATAGATGCAAAAACCTTTGTGGCAATTAGGGCTGTAGTAATGAAGATCATTTATGACATGATAATTTCTACTTCTATATTTTTTTTAGTAATTACATGATGCATTCATGCCACATTAATTAGAGACAATGAACCTTTGTTCTATTGTATATACACTACAAACTAATTATAACGAACTAATGACATCTGTTCGTGTTGTCATATTCCACCTGTGAAAATAGACATTGGAGGGCCCATACAGAAGGTTGAAATACATAGCTTAATTCATGAATTGAAATATAATGCAATATAGAATGAGAAGTAGAAAATTGTTAGTTAGCTTTTAAATCAATATCAAATCTCATCTTTGATTGTATAACAGTGGTTTGAAGAAGTCGCTGTGTCGCCTCTTCCTTCTTTTGTCCCCTTTTTTTTTGTTTTTTGGAATACTTATATTTTCCTTTTCTCCCTTTCTTACTCTCATCTCTTCTCTCTGATTTCTTTTTCCTTTTCTCTTTCTCTCTCTCTCACTGTCTCTGTATTGCTCTCTCTCTCTCTCTTTCTCTCTGTATTATCTTTATATCCTTTGATATTGATTGATAAATGGCAGGCTGGACAACAGTAAAGTGCATGTTAAAAAAACTGTTTCTTGAATGTAAAGTCAAGAGACCAATTAGCATAGATCTGGCCATAGACAATTCCAGCTCATCTTCATGGTATGTTAGGAATGTTGTACATAACACATGATATGCACTATGAAAATATACTTCAGAAAATTCTTGTGGCATCTTGCTGGTAGGTTGTGAATGTTGTACATGCATGTATCTCCTGATATTGACTATGAAATGTACTTCACACCATTGCGAAGTTTGGAATGTTCATGACCAGCCAGGATCAATGGAAAGAAAAGAAAAGGAAAGGGGGACAAACCCCAACTTGAGTTGACATAAAGTTTCTTGTATGCTTTTTAAGTCAGCCAAGATATTTTCTTGGCCACTTTTTTAATCAGCCCGATATGATCATATAATCCAGATGAAGTGCGTAAATTACAAAAGGTTGTCAGATATCTTGAAAGTAGCTTTGAATGTAAATATATACATGTATTATCAAAATATTGATAAATACATTTATTATTCAGCTGTTGAATTGACAAATTCATTTCTGTTTATTCTAATTCTTGAGAGCAGGGGCCCGTTTCATAAAACTTGTTATCAATAAGTTACAAGATTAGTTATAAGCTACTGAAATCCTTGCATCTGATTGGCTGAGAGCAAATTTGTCGGTAAAAATCACTGACAAGACACTTGGTGAAACGCCCCCAGCTCTTTGTTACCTTTGCTTATTAAGGAAAGGAGAAATAATAACTTTTTCATGTTTCCCTTAAAACTTATATAGAAATCTCTTAATTGTGAAAAGAGACCTGTACGTCTTACCAAATCTCAAGACAGTTCCTGTGTTCCTGCAAAAAAATAGGAGGAAAGGGAAAAAAACAGAAGTAAAGGGGAAAATAATGTAAAATTATCATTTGGCCAGAGAGCTATCCAGAGAGATAGAAAGGTACAAACAGACGAAAACTTGTTCTGAGCTCCGTTGAGTCACTGAGCTCGCTTTGAAAAAATGTGGATCAAGTCTCGCTGTAATTCATCTCCAATATGCATAGAAGATAAGTCAGTCAATTCTAGTGGGATCTCTAGCCCTCATCATCTTACTCCACTTATGCATACATCTACACCCAATTAGCTCACCCAAGTACGGAGGCATGGATAACACTTTGATGTTTTGAATGAGTGCGAGAGAGAGAGAGTGATGAATGAATAGGAGGAAGATAAATGATAACACATGATGAATAGGAAGCACACATCGATACTCGATCATTACAAGGGATCTATCAAGCCTGTGTTTACATTGCACTTCATATAAATATATAAAAAAGGGTCTGTGTTTACACTTTGATTGTTCAGCCAACTATATTTTTCTCAGTTGCTGAAGAGCTAACATTCTAATTTAAAAATTTCCTGTAAATGTTGAGAGATGTTAGTGAATTTCAAGTCAAAATTGTTATTTCCATGTGATTTCAAAATTTTTGTGTAATTTTGTTTGGGTTCATGCAATACCATTATTTATAACAGAATATAATTCTAAGCCATTTTATATTTTTTTCCCCGTTTTATTTTTAATTTTACGTATTAGATAGTGAAACATATTTTTTTAAAATGTCATTAAGAAGTCAAACCATAATTTTGTTTCATTCTTATGCAATGTGCTCTAGTGGGGCCAGAATATCAAGTTCTCCATTAGGAAGCAATTGAAATTAATTATCCAGATGTATGTAAATATTAATTTAATTGATAACACAAATATAATAAATTGTATCCTAGTTTGATTTTTTCCCTAAAGCATTTTCTCCTACTGTATTAGCCTGTTGGTGTTATGGTTAAATGGAAAGTGTGAAGTAATCCCTAGTGCATCGATCTGTTTACTTTCTTTTGAAACTTGAGCTGCTTGATACTTAAATTTCAAGTGTGAACCAGCCCGTAAGGCTTTGTTCTTACTGTTATAAATTCCTCTGAGAGCACTTACACTGGCTGGTGCATGGTTAAGTTACAAATGTGAACAACCCCCTAGTGTATGTACTCACTCTCTTTGGAATGCTACCCAGGGTCCATACTCTTGCTACTAGATGATTAAATTTCAAGTGTGAACCAGACCCCCCCCCCTTCCCCCCCCCCCCCCTCCCCCTCTTGTACTGGTACTTAATCTCACTTTGAATTCCATCTTGGGCACTTACACTATCCGCTCGATGGTTAAATTACAAATGTGAATCATCCCCTAGTGTACGTACTCGCTCTCATTTGAATTCCACCTAGGGCACTTACACTAGCAGTTTGATAGCTCATGTATCATACCGTCTGAATAATATTTTCATTTCTTGATTTTAAAATGGTGAGGCCAGCAGCCGCTTCTGCAATAAATTTTGTTTCAGCATTGCATTTTTGTTCTTTGGTTAGGAACAACAAGACCCTCGAGGTGAAGTATTGGGGATAGCTTCTTTTTGAGGGGGTGGGGGTGGGGGGGGGGGAAGTTATGTTATAATTTTTTTGTTGTTGTTCTTCAGTTAGGAACAGCGAAACCCTTGAGGTGACGGACTGGAGATAACTTTTTTTTATAGAGGGGGGGGGGGGGGGGGGTTGTGTGAGAAAGTTTGTCCCCAGTGACGACATGCTGATGATGCTTTAGGGGGAGATATATGTAGAACTGAGGTGCATTAGATTGATGATGAACTTGACTATGTTGGGGATGGGGGGAAAGAAAACTGAGTTGTGTCGTTCACCTTATTCTGGTGAAGTTGAAATTATCACCGACTTAAGATGGTAAAGACGGTATGCAATGTACAGAACTGACTCTTAAAAGGGACCAAACATCTATCTACCGAGATATATTTGAGATACCTACACGTAGTTGTCATGACAGTGGATTGAATCATTAAAAAAAATTGAGAAGGCCTTCCTGCATCCCCCCCCCCCTCCCCAGAAAATTAATCAAATTGAATTACTTGACAAAATTTCCAATTTCAAAACAGTAATGTTTTAAATTGTGAAGAAGGATGGGTTGTGTTATAAAGTATTAATAGAAATTGTGGACTTATACTGGAATATTCCCATCCTTCAAATATTCTACTCAATGTAAGTAAAAAGTGCCGGCAACTTGAGAGTATTTTGTGGTCAATCTGCCGGATTGAATATCCTAGAACGGACAGGATTTGCAGAATTAGCTGCATAAAACCAAACCAACAAAAAAAAAACAAATTGTGGTAAGGTGCTTTATGGTTTGGTTTTTTTTTTAAGAAAAAGAAAAGAAGCAAGTGTATTACAAAAGAAGATGAAGCTGAGCTTACAGGATAGCAAGATGGTACCTGATTATGATTATGATTCTTATTGTGTCTTCTGTGTGAGAGAGAGAGAGAGAGAGAGAGAGAGGGAGAGAGAGAGAGAGAGAGAAGGGGGAGGAGAAAGCAGGATAGAACAGAAGACTGGTATAGTCAAAAATGGTGTGATGAGCTGATGCGACCTGTGAATCATGTTGGGAGATGGGATCGATTTCTCACCACTCTGACCAACTCTATAGATTTAGAATATGCACTAGAAATACAAGTCATGTGTGTCTGTGGTAAGTGTTCCCTTGATATCTGCTGTGTGAACAGTTCCATTTGAAACTTATATGATTAAAGAAAGTATTACGGAATCTTTTTTGCATTTGATATAAGTGTGAAAAAAGGGTCTCTGTTTTCTTGTACTGCACTACACTAGAGTTGGTACCTCTGGAAAGCCCTAAACAAGTTTTGGAAAGCTTAAACAAATAAAAAATAAAAATATAAAAGAGATGTGATATAAACAACAACAACAACGAAATCAAACAATGTGATTGAGAATTGTCCTTGGTACCACGTTAACTACATGACAAATTTTAAATAAGTATTAATGATAGTGAACAATGATTCATTGTTGCATAAGTCCATACCACATTAAAACAACATATTTGTGCCTTCCAAAAAGTAACTTCAACACTGTATATAATCGTGTTCAATATGTCGTTCGTGATTGCAAACAATTCAAGGTAGGGCTACCTTTGTTCATGCTTTAATTGTCTGCTGAGAGCCGAAAGGGCATTAAATCTGTATAAAACGATACAAGTCAGTGCCCTTCTGAGTCTGAATCATTTGCTAATGCCTAATATAAAACAAAACAGAAGCAACGAAAAGTTCCCCTATTCCACTCTTTGTCCAATCTCTTGACAAATTTATGTCGAGAAATGGTGGTTGTTGTGGAGACTGCATGCTTGACTCTTGTGAGATGAATAATTCACCGCCACGACACGTTTGCTTCAATAGTTATTCAGTGAACCTAGTTTTACTGAACTCATATGATGGCAGCGAAAATGTTGTGTTCATCACGGTGCAGTTGAGTACAGATTAGTATCATATAAAGCCAACAAAATGCTTGAAAATTATGTGTCGTAGTGCATGATATCATGCAGCAGTGTATTCTACAATAATAAAAAATGAGGACCCCATTAAGAGAGATTTGTTCCATATTTTTGCGGAAATTATCTTTGTCATTTATTGCAATGCATGTAAGTCTCCTTGTCATCCTGTCTGACTCTGTTTCTCCATCTCTGTACATCTCTCTCTCTTTCTTTCTCTTTCTCTTTCCCTCTCTCTCCCTCTCGCTCTCACTTTCTTTCAAATAATTATGTAATGTTTTATAGTTGTAATTTCTTTCTCTCATATTCTGACAGTATGGATTATCAGTGGCTGAACATGACAGAATGTATGATGGGGGGACCTAAAGCTACGCAATTTGTTTGCAGTGGCTAAAAAGTCACTTTTTCAATGATTTATGCGAATTTCTTTTATATATCTTGGTTCTACATACCCTTAAATTAAATTCCTGAGAAAATTATGACGGACAAATATCAATAACATTAATTTTCAAGTCGATGTCGATACCCATGTCGAATTTGGTCGAAAAAATGAAAGGGTCCTAAAGCTACGCACACGTAATAAATGAATGCAAATCTTGATTTCTAAGCTGACTGACGTGAATTTCATCCCGATTTGCAAAATAGTGATAATATCACCAAAAATAAAGGAAATTTACTCATTCTTTTTGGTGAACGTAAATGATAATCTCGTTGCTCAGTCACACCAAAAGTTTGGCGCGTTGAATGTGTCGCATTGCGTGTATTTGCGGGGTGCGTAGCTTTAGGACCTGCGTAGCTTTAGGACCCCTGACCATACATCTCAACTGCTGAGAGCCAGAACGTCATTACCTCAATGTAAAATGATACAATTTAAAACCTTCTGACTCTTGAGCAGCCAGTCTGTTCCTGCATTGCAGATGATATCTGCCGAAGGTTACACAAATACGAATCTCTTAGTCATAGCTTGTTATTCACTTTTGATGAAGGATGACATTGATGCAATCAAAGGACATAAATTCATAGGATTAGATCATAGATGCATACAGGCAAGTGGCATTAATGAGTATTGACCTTATTGAGAGACATAGCAGTGTGTTCGTGATCAGTAGCTACATGGTATCGTTAATTTTAGGCAATTCGATTCATTGGTCAATATGAATCCATTCATGATTTAGAGAGTAATTTTCTTGTAACCTTAATTTGGTTGTCCTCTCTCAACCTTGATTTATGATATTTAATTCTTCCCATGAATCGGAAGATTTAGGTTTCATTTGTGGTCTTCACTTGATTTCACCCACCCCACCCTTCCCTTCTCTTCCTCTCTCTCTCTCTCTCTTTGTCTCCCTATCTCTCTCCCTCTCTCTCTTCCTTTCTACTCATCTCTCTGCCTTCCTTTTCCTCCTCCATTTTCCCTTAAATGCTCACCTTGTTGAATTAAAGTATATCATATCCACAAATTCCACTATAGTACAAAAAAATGGAGCAAATAGTACCACTAACATTGTAGTGCTTAAGTTTCCTGGAGTTCATTACATTTAAAGAGACAGAAAATCTTATAAAGAGAATGGGATCAGAAAAAAAAAGTAGAATACACCGTAAAAATTTGAAGCAAATTTTGATTCTTTATGGGGAGGGTATGATAAATCTCTGCTTGTGCACAAAAGGATTTGCCTGAATCTTATCATAATCAAGATGAATTTATTGAATTTGTGCTTATTTCAGTTCATGAACATTTAAACCTGATGTCTCAAACACATTTCATTTTAGGAGACAAAATAGTACTCACATCAACTGAGGAGAATTTCCTTCTCGAAAAAAAAAGAAGAAGAAGCCGCAGAAAAGTGAGAAAAACCGCCATTCTCGTGAATTGTAGGCTTTACGCTAATGAAAGTCAAAAGCATCTTCAAACATCGTCCGATCTTGCAGGCCTTTTAGGAAACATTCCCCGTATTTTTTCCTCTCCGATATCTCTCATTCCTCTAAGCCATTTGTATTTGGATATTCCTATGGGGAGCACCAGACAGTCATTGCCACTCTTGAACGAGGGCTCCCTTTTGCCCCAATCTCGTCACAGACGTCAGAGAAACCCTCATGGGCTAATCCGGCGGGAATCACGTTTACGATTGTGTTTCAAAGATGCGTGCAACGTTATCTTCCAAAGTGCTTCTCTCCTGCTATATCCATTTTTTTTCCTTATAAACCGTGAACATTTCTTTTTTTCTGAAGCATTTTTAAAAAAATTTCTGGTCTGTGGTGGAATTTGCAAGATTGGGAAAGTATGATGTATGGACTGCCAAAAAATCATGCAAAATTAATTGGCACAGCAAATTGTAGACCGTAGACTTCTCAATTTTTTTTTTCTTGCCTGTGAGAATTATCGAGGGAGAGATGTAATGCAAATTGATGTTGCAATGTAAAGAATGGCAGATCATTGAGATGGTGAATTGGATAAAGATGAGGTGGATTATGGAACAGAATTTTGTTTTGGGGAGAATTTGTACAGGATTTACAGTATATTAGCTTCCATGATGCATGATTACTAATGATACATATTCAACATGACTGTTTTACATGTTCCAAAATAATTAATTTTCTGATCATCTCTCTCACTTTTCTTTGTGCATCTCATGGCTGTATGACAATGACCTCTCCAGCACTAACCAATAGCGAAGGCTGAAAAAAAAATCAGGATGAACACTTTTGTTGAAGCAGACAATATTTTTCTCTCTAAAAGGATGCATTTACATGTAAATGAATATTTCTTGTAAAGTAATAACTCCTGCCATTTTGGCAATTCTTGAAATTTGTCATTTCAGGTCATTTTATTATCAGATTTTGTCTGCAACTTTTTCTATGTTCTTCAATCATGCAGGTCATTTTAAAAAAAAAGACTTGTAGTAAGTAAATTTCTATGCAACTTCTATAAGCTCTCCTATCATGACATATTTTGAGTAATTGATTCAGTGCAAGGCAGGTTTATGTTGCTACAAATTATGAAGTGTGAAAGATATGATGTTTGTCCACACTTCAAACAATTCTTCACAAATCTTTGTGATTGATCAGAAACAGCTGACAAATAATAGTGATTTGTAGCAATATTTATATGTACCCATCCATTACATTTCTGTATCAAGGTCACTGATATATGTCTTAGATTGTATATTTTTAGGGTATTTATATTTGCATAATATATAGCTCTGTAGTGGTAGCTCTGAGGCTCTAACATTGTTCTAATTAACAGGAGCGTTTTCTGGAGCAACATAGTTCCTTCTACATGTAGTTCAAGCTCTAATATTAGTAAAGAAACTATTATATTTAATAGCTCACAGATAGAAATGTCAGAGTAGAAATAGTTTCATCATATTTTTCACTCGAGGGAAAATATGCAAGTTATTGATTTCATTGCATTTTATGACATTAAATACAACTGTGATGTTGGGAATATATCCTTTGAATTAGAAAGTGAGGCTTTGCTATTGAATTTCATCGTATTGTGAATGCAAGGTTGTTCCTCTTTTAAAAAAAAAATCACTTTTGAGTATTGATCTTTCCTATCTCCCTAACCTATAAACATCAACATAAGGTTTCATCCTGTCTATATCTCCTTGCTTTTATTTAACTCTCATTCATATGCATTTTATATTTTTTAATATATTGCTATTTTGTCAATGTATTTCCTCCACTTTTCCTTACCTTCGTATTTTTACCACCATTCGCAAATTCTTTTTCTTCCGGCCCACATTATCACTCTTATCATCATCGTCATCATCATCATCATCGCCATCATCATCTCCCTCTCTCTCTCTCTCTCTCTCTCTTCCCCACTCTCACTCTCCCTGTCTCCCCCTCTCCCCCCCCCCCCCTCTCTCTCTCTCCCTCTTTCTTTTCCCATGATGGATTTGAACCAAAGACCTTTTACTGCAGACAAGGTGAAACATTTGAAGTACCCCATAAGGAGCAAAAACGTCAACATTTAGAGAGATAAATCAATACTAAAGAGCGACACAGGGCATTAGTATCTCACCCTACGACATGCAACTATGACCTTGTGTTACTAAATAAGTACACTTGAAACCCTTTTGCATACAAAGGTGAACTGTATAGACAGGGATTGTCCCCACTGTGTTCTGTTCAGAGGTTGTTTACAGGTTGCCTCACTCGTCCTCTTCAAATTCACTGTAGAGGTGTTATACAATTCTTGTGTATATAACCTTGTTTACCACAATAATTATATTTTGCGCCAATTATCTTTTATGCCCTTTCAGCTCTGAAGGGAATCATAAAGAATTGAAATTGTTTTCCGAAGGTTCACAGTTCTCTGTATTGCCATGTTTTCACAATGTTTATTATCATAGTGAGTCCAATGGCACAAGGTTCCTTGTCTTGTGGAGCACAACCTCCCGTGGGTCGCTGTAAAATTATTGACTGAATGCACCTTTAAGCAGTAGAAGTGTTCATGGAAAATATATTTGTCTTCCTGTGATATTGCCATTGGAGTTGTTCACATTGTTCACAGTTTTTGTTTTATCATATTTCCACGATATTTTCATATTGAGCTGTATGGCCTATGGCGCCTTTAATTATGTGGGTTACTCTTCTTGTAAATTCATTGATAAACCAACTTTTGTAAATTCTGATCCGAGTTTAATTTACCATCAGTATAAGCATGAGGGGTGGAGAAGTATCAAATAGTCGTACCAAGTTCAGGGATCCTAAAACAACCTCTTGCAAAGAATACGAGATGTATCTCTGCATCATGTAACTGAAATGGGAGAAACCCCTCTTGAGAAGCCCTGCGAGTTGTAACATCCCACCCTCTTCACCTATCTCCAAGCTCTTCATCTATATTTCATGTTGTGCTTGGAGGGGGGGGGGATGGAGGGTGGCGCATGACATTACTGTCACTTCTTGCTTCTTTCAGTGGCTGTTCACCGAGTTGGTTTGGGAATGATGGAGTGCCCTCCTTTGTACTTGATCCAAGTCCATCATCGATAGAGCATGAAGATTCAAGATATGCTCAAACCTTGCCCTCTCTCCTCAGAAGTCCCAGGTTTTAGATTGTCACAGTCACATGAACATGAACACCACATGCAATATTTTTTCTCTTCTAGTTACTTCGCACAAAGTCTATAAGGATTGTTCGATAATTGTTCTGCCAATTGAAGATATGAATATTCCCAGTAATGTGGAAATGATGTAGGCCTATTTATAGAAAGTGAATGTTTACAAGTCTCCATTGATGGAAAAGAATATCACCAACAGACAGTCCTTTTATTTGCTTATAATACCCCTTAGTCAGTCACAAGTTAGTGAAGCAATAAGTCTCATTTGAGGTTATTTTAGAATCACACACATGTTCCATGCACAAGTCTTGTGGAACTAAATCCACAAAGAAGAGCCCCTTGCACAGTATAAGGTTCAAGTTTAACGTAATTGTGGATACAACAACGCTTGATCGAGGTTAGTTCTAAAAGATTCAAGTGTTCAATCTTCCTGATAAGACTTCTAGCTGAAATGGCGGAAGCTTTATTTTTTTAAAGATCATGGTCCTTTCTTACAAAGAGTTGCTATTGATCTGAATCAATCGCAAGTTCTCCTATCAATCACCAATTTACAGTCTCCTATCTCTTATATACAGAGTTGCAATTGATATCAATCTCAAATTGAGGTGCAGTCAATCACAACTCTTCATAAGACAAGGCCCTGATTGCAACCAAAATCAAGACAAAAAAAATTGTAGGCGGATCGTAGAGTGCATGTTCGGTTTAGTACCGAAACTAGAAAATTTGCGACGCTTTGCTTGTAATGAGGGTTAACAATTCAAACAATGTCGGGTATGTAGTGACATCTGTGAACAGAGTTCAAGATAGGATCACTTTTCTGTTTATCTGACCAGGTTCCTATGTTTGGCTAGGGTTGTAACAACCTGTAGGTCATCACATCTTTTGGAAAACAAACTATATTTTGTTGGAAAGGAATAAGAAAAAAATAAGAACATTTGATTTCAAAGATTTCTTGAGGGCGATTTCTAGAAAGTTTTTAGGGGCACACATTTTTCATTTTCAAGAGCATATCGTCACACAGGGGTCAAATGTAATAAATAGTGGAAAAGGTCAAAGAGGGCAAATTCAAAAATGTGCATAAAATGTTCTTAATAATGTACTTAATATGAGTAATAAAATAATTTTGTTGCAAATTGGTCATTATATTTAATTGTGTAGATAAACAATGTTTTTCATCCGATATTTAAATTGAGTATTTATATACTGATATTTGTCAGCCACACAAAAGCAACATCATTAATACAATTATTTTCATGCCTGTTAATATCTAAGTCCTGTTTCGTGTCTTATTCCTAGCTACCATTGACTTTTTTGTTTCAATTGGGTTTTTTTTGGTAATCTATTCCAAGTAAGAGAAACACAGTGTTTTTTTTTCTTCATTGATAAATTGTCTCTTTGAGGGGCATTGTCACCCTGTGATTTTTTCCAGATCTCCGTGATTGAAAGAGCTAATTTGTTAGATGATAGTTGAGGCTGGTGCCAGCAGACTGGAGCCACTTTATTAGTCAAGCTATCTGATTGGCTGAAGAGTTTTTTTTATTAATGAGATAGGGCTCCAAGCAAGGAGAGATGTAGTTGTGACATCAAGCACTTTTCAGATGCATGGAAGCTTCTAGCTGAAACAAGCAGACATGTAGTTAGAGATTTGCTTCTATACAAGTACATCATCAGTCATTGTAATGATTGTTTAGTATTGAAATATATGATCAGTTGAATTGTATTTGTCAGAAGGAAAGGTGAATCAATGTTTTGATTTTGCAAAAGTGGTCTGGAGATGTACACTAGCAATGATCACACTAACACATTGCATTGTACGTTCAAGGCACAGGTATGTAGTATGCAAACAGATAGGGTTGTGTATGTTAGCCACTCGGGGAGGGTTCCAAGTGTTTCCCTAATGGGAGAAGTGTCTGAGAGCATTTATTGCTTTCCGAACAGGAGCACCTCTCCATCTCCCCAAGCCCGACACCTCAAGTTATCCATTTCCTGCGGGCTGCGACCCTCACTCCAGTTTGGACGCTAAACCCTCCTCCGCGTGCCATGCCGCCAGAATGATGGAAACTGGAAGCAAATGAGGTTAATTTGTCACACTTGTAGGAGAGCCTCTTCACACATTTGATTGTCGAGGACTGTAGGGACAGAGAGATAGAGAGTGTAGAGTCAGAGACAGAGAGAGAGCGACGGAAGAGCATCTTTAGTTGCAAGCCCAAGGAGCAAGTTGTGTCAGATCGCCTGCCTTCCCCTGCTCCTGAAGTTTTCTGTAACTGTTGATTGATGCTGGCCTCCCGAGGTCATCCAAGAAGAAAGCAGAAAGTCGTTTCACTCACTTGGGGGTTGCTCTGCCGTGGAGCAGAGCAGCATGAAGACTCAAAACAACACCTAGAAGTTTCAGCACAGAGAGAGAGAGAGAGAGAAAGAGAGAGGGGATGAAAGGCAAAGACTAGCTCGCAGAGAGTGCTGGAGAAAAGCGAGGGGGGAGAGAAAGAGAGGGAGATTCAAAGCATTCATCACATCGCTGCCGTCATCGTCGCAGCCAACACTCGAGGCAGCGTGTGAATTAGCACAGAATAGAGCATTGGTGGGAACTCAAGCAGAAAGGAGAACAGAACAGTCCGCGGAATCGCAAAGCGACAGCTAGCCCTCGGAGCTGAGACAATAATACCCTGATTGATACATCGGCACGGCCTATTCAGGCTCCCATTCAGTCTTTCGCTCAACCGAGCGCTTTGTGTGCAATATTTGTCACGTCTTTTATTGGATCATCATTGTGGCAGTGTCACCTACACCTGATTAGAGCATAGATATTGGATTACAGATTTGTTTATCTCTTTTTAATAGACCCATATTATTGGATTCTTGTATTTTATGAGATGTTTCATTAGAGGAAGGTTTTGTTATGACAAGTGCCGATGATTCTTTCATTAGAGCAGTCAGGTGGATGAAGTTTTCAGATTTCTCACGTACGCATGTCATCTTCTTGCATGTCGCCTCATAGCAGGATGTTTCAGGAATAATACTCAAAATCGGTGTGCTGATTCTCTTAGCTGCAGCTCACATGAGTTATGGAATGCCATGAGACATGTGTATACATCGCTGACAGGAATTTATTTGGAGACTGTCTCCCGGGTATTCAAATTACATTTTGATCTTTGGAGTATTACTTAGGTGACCGTATTCATCCTGAAACAATTCCATTGGAATCATATTTGGATTTATTCATATTTAACTCCATGTTTTCTGTCATATCTAATTATGATCATGTTGAAGTTTTTATTTATTCATGCAAAGCATACATTTGAAATTTCCTTAACTTGACGTACTTTGATAAACCAGATAACTCGCGAATGGGTGCATGAATCCATTACAGGATGAACTTCTCTGATGCAACATGAGGGCATTGATGTCACATATTCTACAAAGATGACCTGGCAATTTCTCTATTCTGAGTAATGTACCCTTGAGGGAAATATCCTGCAGTTGTTGCCAATTTGCAATTTTTGCCAATGGTTTGTAATCAAGGATTTCTAGTGTGGAGGCCCCTGATACACAAGCATGATGAAATGGCAGCCAGCAAAAAAGGTAACATCTCACAAGTAACAGAATCTCAAATTAGGTGTAGCAGTGGAAGACCAATAAGCCTCTGGATCATTGATATATATCGTCTGTTGAGATCCAGAAGGGCATTAATTCTATATGAGTTAATGCCCTTCTCAGTGGGTGTATGATATTGACATCCAGTGGCCTTGTGCATCTCATTTGTGATTTGCAAAGAGCCAGAAGGTGTTAACCCATTGCTTATGGGTTATTTCTGTATTAAGCCTATGTGAATGAGATAATTTAGTAGTCAACTGGTTAACTTGGTACTCAGCAGACATAAATCATCATGTGTAATTTGTATGATTTTTAGTGATTAGTCATTCAATCATTATTCTGATCGACTTTTTTTTTTTCAAGGGAGGGGGGGGGGGGGGAGAGGGTGGTGGGCTACTCCAAAATTCATTTAAATGTATTTATATTCATGTCATAGTTAATCAAGAAGTAATAAACATAGCAGCAACATGAATGTCCATTTGCCTGCAACTTGAGTGCTACGATTTTAATTAAGTTATGTTAAATTAACCATCCATGTATTGCTAAACTAATTAGAGCTGACCATATGTGATGTGTAAGCTGTAAATGCATGCCCGAAGCGTGCTCCCTACTCACGTAAGCAGGTATCATGTTCTTTTTCAAATTGACTTTTCTTGTTCGCAATAGTAGCGCTTGATGGTGTTCACGACACCAATAACAAGTACCTACTCACTTCATGTCCGGTCTGCTAATCACACATGATCAATCAACACTCAAAAAGCGTTTTGTGTCTCAATGCTGGTCATTCCACTCCCTCTCTCAATCTATCCAGCCCCTCTCGCTCTCCCTTTCTCTCCCCTTTTGATATCTCTCTTTCATTCTCTCTCTCTCTCTCTCTCCCTAGCTCTCCCCACTCTCTCTTTCTCTCTCTCCCTCTCTCCCTCCCTCTCTCTCTCTCTCTCTCCCTCCCTCTCTCTCTCTCCCTCCCTCTCTCTCCTTTCCTTCCTCCTTCTCTCTATCTTCCTCCCTTTCCCTCCCACCCTCCCTCCCTCCCTCCCTCCCTCCCCTCCCTCCTTCCCCATCTTCCTCCCTCCCCATCTTCCTCCCTTCTTCCCATCTCCCTTTTTCCCTATCTTCCTCCCCATCTTCACCCTCCTTTTTTCTCTCTCTCTTTCTGTCTCAGTCTCTCTCTACATGTTTCTCTCTAATCTTACTAGAGTTCATACTCAACTCCCCCCCCCCCTCTCAACAAATCAGGAGTTTTAGTTACATTCATGTGAAAACGACAGTTTTTAAGGGAGAGAAAAATTGGACAACAACTGCAGTTGACAGTCGCGATTTATTCCATATTTTACTGTTGACCTGTGCATGAAAATATAGAGAGGGAATATCTGGGCCCTGTTTCATAAAACTTGTTATCAATAACAAGTTACAATAATTGTTATAAAAAGCTACTGAAATCCTTGAATCTGATTGGCTGAGAGCGAATTTGTCATAGAAATGAGGCACATGTTATTGATAGCAATTTTTATGAAACAGGGCCCAGGTTTTTTAGTTAATTCATGTTTTGGGTGGAATATAATGTGGCAATTCCATTTTCAATTATGTGCAAGCTTGCAGGGACAGTATTTCAATCGGACTGCAGCCTATGTATTATTCTCTTTCTTTTAGATATCAATGTTAGAAAATGTATTAAGTATGTTGCACATTCCTTCAATGATTTCTTCCTATTCAATTTTGTTCTGTGCATTTTCATGTTGAAAATCAATCATCTTTCAAAGTAATTTTGGACGTACTACAAACGACCTGTAAAAAGAATGACTGACATGTTATTTAACATTAGGATACTCTGACTGCATTATCATATATTTTTCTTTTTACAGATTTTGCCAATCCGCTGTAAAGCGATGATCTCCTGATTTATTTGGCAATTTATAATATTGATTCCAATCAAACACGGGGATTTTTCCAAATTATTTTAGTAAAATGAATGAAATTTTCATACACAGAATATTACCTGCCACAATAAATGGATATAATATTGGGATTATAGAGTCAATAGGAGAATTACAATTCTGCCTTTGCATGACCTGTTCAACATCCATGTATTTACATTTATCTTCGTCAGGTCACCCAGTCCATTTGTCATTTAATGACTCGCGTCAAAAAGTAATTCTTCCAAATCTCCCAAACTACACAAGCCCACAAAATGATGGGCACTAAAAGTCTTTTCAGTCTCTGAAAGGCTTAGCCTTACTGGGGGCCTTGTATTTATGCCTCACCCGTGTACGGTTTTTAAATACCTTTGTGCGATGTGCAGGGTTTTTTGTCAAGAAACCATAATTGCACTTCACCTGTTTAGAATTGAAATACACACCTGAGTTTTTCGGTGCTTGTACCTGTAATTACAGGCCATTCAGTGAAAATACCTCCTTGATGAGTGTTACAAGCATCGTATTAATGAGTTTTATTGGGAGGTGAAACGGCATGAGATTGTATCAGAATTTGATTACATGTAGGTGATACTATAAAGAGAATCCTGTCTAGGGGATATTTTATTCATCAATATCGGTTTATTCCGCTGAAGCCATTCAATGACCATCCGTCTCTTTGGTCAGTCATCTCCTTCCCTCTACCCCCACCCCCACTCCCTCTACCTTTGTACCCCCCCCCCCACTCCCCAAAAGAATAGAAATTGCACTGAAGAATTTACCCTTCACAAATTGATCTTTTACATCTTACATTTTGAATAATACTATCTCTATATTGTTTTGTTTTATACATGTAAGTGGTTACTGTTTTTTGTTATTTGTGGAAAACTTTTTTTGTTAAATCTTAAAAAGTCAGCCAGCTTGTTTCTTTGATGATTATATTGTGATACCAAACACTGAACAGAAGATCTCTATATCACAAGTAATACATTTAGTATTGAAAATTGGTTTCTTTTGCTAAACAGTTACGAACTAAAGGTATCTCGTATAATTTTTGGTCGAAGAAATCTTGAATTACACTCAGTGGAAATTGTGGAAAACTCACAGGGAAAAGGAACAACTTGAAGGTGTTGCCAACTTGCCATTCAATCTCAATTAGGGAGAGCTTACCTGCGCACGGCACTCCTACGAGGGAAATCCTAAACTCTGTAATTTATTTGCGCTGGGAGCATCAAATGTTTTGAGTTACTCTGAGAGGAGAACTTGTTGAAAAGACCCTACCTAAAGATGTGGATGGGAATCATGGGATAGTGACATTTTACAATACCATGATTCAAGAAAAGTTCTTGCTTAAATATATTATTTGGATCTAGTAGTAAGAGCTTTATCAAAAGAGAATAAAGAAGAAGAGAGTTTGATGAAGGGGAAAAGGGTAATGCCCCCCCCCCCCCAAATTGAAAGGTACATTGGAGGACTTTTTTTCATCGAAAGAGCAAAATCAAATAGTGAGCGGTAGCTACAAAGAAACAGAATTTACTGGACAGAAGGAAGGAATTTTCGTTTGGAGTTGATGGAATGATGACTCAGAATAAGAGTTTTCTGCATAATGTTGAATGTTGTGAGGCAATCACTTATAGTGGCTGGAAAAATACGAAATGGATTATTTTGCCGTGGGATAAGGAACCAATACATGAATACAAACTACTTTGCAGTTTGTGAAAATTCACTAAAATGTACTTTAGAGGATCTTACGTAAACATGATATGATAAAAAGTTAAGTCTTCACAGTCTAGTCATCATTAAAGGAAACTTCTTTTTTCTCCATGCATAAGTCTTCTTTTTATTCCTTGCCTCTATTGGTGTGAAGAAATAAAAGACAGAAAAAAAGCAAATGACATAGGGTGAATTGACAATGAAAGATGCAATTTTGAAATTCTATTAACTTGACTTCTGTACAATTATTCTGGTCATATTGAGTTTCTTCAGAACCTCGCCAGACACTCAATTCATACGATGAAAGTGGCGTGGTGAGCATATCAATATTTCATGACATGCATTAAAATTTAATAAAAAACTCACTTGAACATGACAATTATGGTGCAGATGTGGTGCCCAAATTGAATTTTATTACTCATCATGACCAAAAGATCAATATCATCTAACCGAGCTTGAATATCTTCATTTTGTGAAGGGTGATTATGTTCTGAAAGGGGGGGGGGGGGGGGGGGGATAGAAGAAAGATATTTTGTTTGAAAAACTCTGCCAATTAAACTTCTGTTTTTGTCTGCTGAGAAACAGAAGGGCATTAACTCATAACACTTAGTGGTATACAATGGAAATCTTTCTGGCTCGAAACAGATAATGTGGCTCAATTGTAATTTAATTTTTTTTGGGTTTTAATTGACATTAGAGATGTAATGAACTATTAAATATTTTATTGATTTAACGGACCCATCGCTAATAAGATTTCACCATTATATTTTGTTTGCTTTGCATTGATTCAGGCAGCTAATCACAAGCTGTTCATGTTCCCTAAATGACACCCGTAAAGTGAGCAAATGGTCTAGCAAAGATCTATCATACATGTAGGCCTACCCTTTCATGTTAAAATGGCATTGTTCCATAATGTACAAAACTAGGTCAGGATTAAGGACTGTGTAATGAAGCATTGTACCTCTATTTATGCGTATCCTTAACATGTATGACAGAAGCAGAATATCCTAATAATTAATGTCCGTCTTCTTATTTACAAATCTATGAGAAAATGTCAATGGTTTGAAATAATCAGTAGATATTACTATTAGAATAATGCTACTTGTATGCCTCTTTCTTCAACAAATTAACTCCTGTTGGCGTCATCTGTATTTCAATGAATGAACAACATCACAATGTTCTTTTTCATTTCATACAAGTTTGACATGTTTCCCCATCCACAGAGGTCATAATTTATAGCATCATAAAAGCATTGATTGCCAATTCATTGGTGAACTTGTACCCCCTGCTAAGGGGGCTACCAGTCCCATCTGATAATCACAAAGCCCCGGAACACTTCTGTAGGCTACTAGTCATCCCTAGGGCCTTTCACACCATTCTGTTCTGTTTATTTTGGGAATGAGTTTCATAGATGAAGTCATTTAGGTATAAAGGTACACTCTGACATAGCTGTGAAAATAGGTGAATTGTTTATTTATTTGGTTAAGAATGGAAGAATAAACATTTCTGAAATTCAGGAATGATTATCAATGTTTAGTAAATGAAAATTAATATTCATTCTCATAAAAAAGATTCTTTTCGTACTTTAGAACAAATGTTCCTGAAATCATAGATGTCGTTATAACAAAGGAGTCATTTCAAATGACAACACCATTGTTCCCACCCATGTGGTATTGCTTCCAATCCACCACTGTGTAGAATAAATTTTGAACAGCTTTAAAGAACAAAATTGTTTAGTACCTTTGAACATGACTGTTCAGCGACATGTTCAGCATGAGAAATTAAACTCCTATCTCTTAACTTGTTGAGCCTACCTTAAAAAAGTGACCAACATTTGGACATATCAGTTCAGGCCAGTTACTGACACTTCTCATCTTTTTACTTGTTTGATGGGAATGAGTGGTGATCAATAAATTGATCAATTCAGAAATATATAAATTTACAATAGTGTGAAAGCACCAATAAGTTTGCGCATCCTCATCATCCACGATTCCCACTTTTCATTATGCATTCAGCGATCTGTAGTCAACGCCCGGGCACAATTCCAACAAAGATTAACCCTACACAGAAACGTGACTTATTGATTACGATGATGCATGCATTATCCCTGGTTTTGTGCTCTTCCTTTATTGTTTACTATCTACACCTGCTTGTTTAATATTGTTTAGCTAGAGAATAGTGATTGAAATTAATGCTGAGAGCCAGAAGGCTTTTAACTGTAATTTCTTCATACTATATAAAGATAATGCCCTTCTAGCTGAACTGGAGTTCCTGATTTTCCCACGCATAGTCAATTGTTGTTGTTTTTTTTATTTACTTGTTAATGTCTTGTATGTACTGTGCCCCAAATTCTTAGGGTGAATGTACTACATGATGTGTCTTTTTTTACAATATCATATTGTCTGCTGAGTGCCAGAAGGGGGTTGAGTCATTAATTATTACAAAGACTTAATGCCCTTATAGCTCTCAGCTGAAGATATCTCAGCAGAATGATCTGATGCTTTGAAAACTGCCATTACATCTTCACATCTTTAAAGATACAGTGTAGAGAAAATCATGTAAAACTTAGCATAGAGTTTGCTTCTTGTTTTTTGTAGGACTACATTTACGTACTAATTTAACTTATAATGTCAGACATATGCTGTGGTGATGGTCATCTCACTATGAAGTGGTCCGAATATTTGTGGTTATCGCTTTGCTGGAGATGAAGTGCTCATAGTGACTGACCTCTGCGATGCGCACTCCATCATAGCAGAAAGGGAGGAAAATAAGGATATAAAGTCAATATCATTTGCTGCTAGGTCATATTAGACAGCTTGAAAATCTGCTAATAATGGACGGAATAAAAAGGTTATTGACCATTACATTTCACCTCTGGTCATTTCTTAATAGACACGGAAGAACAGATGGTGTGAGATACATAATACTTCTTGCTGTCTTGCTATGTTTGAAAATGAATTTATCAGAAATTTGAGTAATTTGCCCTGTAAAATGTATCTATTAGTAGATAATTTGAAATTGAAAATTCCTCATATATTTGTTTATTATTGATTGTAATGGCCATAGAGACTGTTGACCAAATATGGACAGATTTCACCAAACTTGGACACTAGGGCCCGAATTCACAAAGGTGGTAATAGTTTTGTACCATGGTTTATGCAGATTTTGTGGTATAAGTGCGCTTGATTTCGCACGTACACTTAGAAAGATCCAATAATGAACGCGCGTGATTAGCAAAGTGCGCAAATTTTACGCTAGTTGCCATGGTTTAGACCATGGTTTATGTAAATTTACGCACAGTTTATTTCATTTAATTTACATAAACCATGGTCTAAACCATGGCAACTAGCTTAAAATTTGCGCACTTTGCTAATCACGCGCGTTCATTATTGTATCTTCCTAAGTGTACGCGTGAAATCAAGCACACTTATACCACAAAATCTACATAAACCATGGTACAAATCTATTACCACCTTTGTGAATTCGGGCCTAGATGTCTCAAAAACAGATGATATCAAGAATTTATACAGATAGGACACATTTGCTGAGAGCCAGAAGGGCATTGACCCATATTCTGTATGATGTCTTTAATGTCCTTTTGGCTCTCACCATATGACATTGTAACCTTTGCCATGCTGGGAGATATAGGGCCTTATACATGAACTTGTGATGAATCAGGCCGGTGGGAATTAGATTAGACAAGACAGGAGCTCAATTTGCTTGCAATTCAATTCCATTAAGCTGAAGCTGTCCCAACAGATCCCTTCGATTTTAGGTCAACGTCTCGTCCAGATTATTCAATCGTGGAAGAGATGGATGATGTGATAAGAATAAAAGGAATAATCCAACACACTTTTTTTCTTCGAAATATGTGGTAATGCATGTACCTGAATTTTAGAAAAAAGTTACTACTTTGAAGGTCAAATGTATTTACATTCAAACAATCTGTGACATTATGAAACAGTTTTTGAGAACATGATACAATTGTATTATGAGCTTACCCAAACAACAAATCATTAACATTTACAATATATCTACAAGACAAGCTATTCAGTCTCATATTTCCTTCCTTTAATAATTTGTGCAGATTTATCTCAGATACATGTGACAAGTAAGAACTGAAATAATCTCTTCTGAATATTTGTACCTGATTTTTGACATTTTAATGAAATACTTTTATATAATCTTACAAAACACAACCATATGATGTAATACATTTGCTATCATAATGCGTGGCCCTGAAGTGCATATGTTGCTATGGCAATACCTTGGTAACAAGATCCTTGTGACATGCTCTGCGCTTAGTAAGTAGACATATAGGCATACACTCGGTATAGCCAAGGAGTTATGATAACTCCTTGGTATAGCCCACATCTTTAGATATTCCGAACAGAAATTTCTTTCTTCCATACTGTTTCAAGTGCAGGATTATGGCCAGAGTATGGTCTTGCCATGTCACTCTGGTGATGCAGTGTTCAGAAGATACGGGTGTATTGTGACATATGCTGTAATAACTATACATTACACTTTTAAGTATGAAATTTGTCCTTCAGTGTCATGGTTATATTGACAAGTCGGATAAGTTGTTAACCACTGTCAAATAGCCAGTAAAGATACACATGTTGGAGAAACTTGTTAGTCAAAGAATCTTACATTAGAGCATCTAAATTCATCATTGATCTCTAATTTTATCTAGGTCTATTGTCATCAGGATGTGGCCCTGCGGTGTCTTGGTTGCCATGCCAATGTGCTGTTCATGTTTCCTGAAGAAAATGACAAAAATGTTAAGTATGTAAGCTACTTCATTGTGTGAATAAAAAATATAATGCACTTTATCGTCTAAATCCATCCATCATTTGTTTTTATCTTTGTGCAGGCCTATTATCGTCAGGGTGTGGCCCTGCAATGTCTTGGTCGTCATGCCGATGCGTTGGCAGCGTTTGCCTCTGGTCTGGCTCAGGATCCCAAGAGTCTTCAACTCCTGGCTGGGCTGGTGGAAGCAGCTGTCAAATCACCACTCAAAGGTAACAATTTATCAAACTGATATTATGTCATTTCATTTTTTTTTTTTAAAGGTAGATTATTTAACAGCTTTACTTTCATGAATGTAGTTGAATTGTTTATCAACCTGTAGATGTTAGAATGTTAGGTTAAACATCCCAGAAAGTTTTAAGAAAGCTGTGGTCAGTTTCTCAAAACTGTTAAGCCCAAGTTGTTAGACATCCAGTAGAAGCATATGTCTTTAAACTAACACACTTTAAAATGGAATGACCATGAACTTATATTTTTGTGTGGAGTTACAAGAGACTGGCCACTGATCAACATTAAGTAATGGGGGCAAAAGTGAAAGAAAATTGAAAGAAATTCTACTGCTGCTATGGTTCAAGTAGAGTTCTTACTATTATTTAAAATCACTTTGTATTTTGTATTTACTAAATGTTGATGATTTTTATTTAATATTTCAGGGGTGTATTTTTCTTATAATCATTCAGTTCTAGGACAAATCTAGGTCAAATAAACAATTCAACTACTTCCACAACCAGTTCAAAAATGTCCAGTAGTACCTTGTAAAACCCTACCCCACTTGTTTGCTTCAAAACTGCAACAGAATGTTGGGTTTTAAGGTTTAGAAAATGCACCGATGTTGCTATGTTTGGATGGGGCCACCCCTCCCCGGCATCTTGAGACCAGTCACTTCCCTCCCTTGCAGCTCTGCTTCAGTTCAAAGATCCACTCCCTGGAATTTCGCAAGCTCGAATGAACCCCATCTCAATTCTGTTGCATCAATTGATTTCCCTGGCTCGTAGAATTTACTTGACACTGAAACAGCACGAAAACTGGGCTTCCGGATTATTTTTCTCCCATTATGCTTGCTGTTCATTCAATCTTGGAGATTGAACTTCAGATCAATGAATGGTTGCTTAGAGTTTTCTACCGCATTTTGTCTGTCGGGAGCTGGTAGAGTGTGAACTATGTGTTTCAACATATGACTTAATGCCATTTTGGGCCTGCTGTAGAATATTTTATATAGTTCAGAAGGGGGGGGGGTGTCAGGGAATGGGAGCATTTATTATTTTTACTGTAAGGTTGTGGTTGTGGTTACATGATAATATAAAAATAATGGATTAAAAACAACATTCTTTTAATGTAGGCTTAAGGGAAAATTATTTCCCTTTTAAAGAACATTGTGATTTATTTATCGTAGAAAAATATCTCATTTGTCAAAGAGTAGACTAAATAAAGTAGATTTGGTTGTATATCCTGGTAATATTGACTAGTTACTTAGTGATTGATGAATTGCTGGAATTTAAAATTCAGATAAAATGTTTGTCATCTTCCAGGACAAATTAAGCGAGTATGATTAAATGAATGAGCTTCCTAGAAAGTAAATCAGAAGAGAGAATTGCATTTGATAAAAGTGAAAAGCCAATAACACAAAACTAATGAGACAAAATAGTAAGGGAACATATGATTGCCAGCATCATTAGAGCCAAGTGGTCATGTGACAAGTATGTGGTCACATGATCCTTATGAGGTCTCTGACCAATCCTGCACCTGGTCCAGGTTGTTAACAATGATCGGGATAGATACAAGGATAACATATCCAGTAATGTAAGGCAATCCTCTAGCTAAATATGGAGAGGTTTTGTTTCAATTTTGAAATTTCTTGTCCGCCTTCAAGTGGTTTAGTTATTGGCCTGTCAGACTGTAGTGAGAGAGAATTGGAGAAATCGAAAGAAAGAGAAAGTGATAATGTATATTATATGTGTATATATATATATATATAGAGAGAGAGAGAGAGAGAGAGAGAGAGAGAGAGAGAGAGACAGACAGACAGAGACAGACAGATGGACAGACAGAGACAGACAGACAATCACAGACAGACAGAGATTGAGGGGCAGAGAGAGGAGGGGGGGGGGGGGGGAGGGAGAGACCAACCAAGGAAAAGAAAGAAAAATTAGAGAGAGAGAGTGAGAGAGATCAAAATGGATAGAAATAGATAGAAATAGATAAATAGAGGTATAGAGATAGAGAAAGATCAAGAGAAAGAGAGGTACTTAAAAAGCATAAGGGAAATGAGGAAGAGTGAGCATATTGGGAAGTGATGGATGAGACATGCGAGGAATAATCGAAGAAAGTGGAGAAGGATAAGAGAATTGGAAGAAAGTATTTGGAACATGTAAAGATGGTGGAAAAAGATAAACAGAGAAAGGGGCAGGGAAGCATAAGGGAAATGAGGAAGAGTGAGCATATTGGGAAGTGATGGATGAGACATGCGAGGAATAATCGAAGAAAGTGGAGAAGGATAAGAGAATTGGAAGAAAGTATTTGGAACATGTAAAGATGGTGGAAAAAGATAAACAGAGAAAGGGGCAGGGAGGCAGAATTTTAAAGAATATTTGGAAGCAGAGCAGAAAATAAAGACATTGAAAAACACAGACAGCAGCAGCAGCGCGGAAGAAGACATCATAAACACCGCAAGGCAGATGGCATAAGGAAAGTGAAAATAACGAAACGCAAACAAAGAGGAGCATGTTCTAGATACAAGAATGTATTCATACCGCACATTTGATGGATTAGTTTAATGTATATGCCTGTAGGTAATGTCAACATGAAATGGAATGAAATTGCTCTTGATCAAGTTTACTTCCACGTCTCTCCATCTTCGTATGTCCATGGACCCTACCGTGGTTTCCACCTTGTCTTTCTTTGTTCCGTCATTATACACTTTTCCTTCCCCCCCCCCCCCTTATTTCTTGATCAATTGCTGTTCTTCTGTAATTATGTTTGGATTTCATATTAAAGAATGCAGCTCTGCGAAACATGACGGGCATGCATTTCGGTTTCTGGAGCCAGTTTAAGGAACAAAAATGTTGGGTGCAAAAGATGAAACAACATTTTCATTTTGGTCACAATTACTCCTGCAATTTAAAGAAGAAAAATAGCAGATGTTTTGACGTTCTTGCGGGCACTGCCCCTGTGGTAGAGTTGGGGGATTAAGCATCCCTAGTCGGAGGTGCGGGTTTTCCCCTTTCTTCTTCCAAACCCTAGAGGGAAGCCGCAACGATGTTTGAAAAAAATGAATTCTTATTCTTGGAAGTTTTTTATTTATATTATTAATTTCAGAGAAATTAAGGTACATCAATTTTCATGGGTAAATGCTTTTTTGAAGGTTCATTATTGAGGAAGATGGTTTAATCCAAAGGTTCATTAACCTGAAATTTCATAATTCCATAAATGAAGTAGGGTCTGTAATCCTGAAAATGAAATAATTCCAAAGAAAATGAAATAGGGAACCATATCCGAATTATGAACCCTTTATTCTTTTTTTTTTTGCAATTACAAACCCTATTTCATTTTCAAAATTATTGGAACATTTTTAGATTTTCAGAATTCATGACCCTGTTTCGGATAAGACAAATATTCACAATAATGAACTTTGGGATTAATGTACAGAATGTTTTGAATTTTTAAACAATTGTTGGGAGTTAGGGATGTTTGAAATAATAAACCCTCGGAATGAAGAACCTCCAAAAGAATGAACCTTCAGAATAACATACATCTCCATTTTCAATACCACATCAAAGTATGTAGGAAACTTTCTCTTTCGTGACAAGCTAAACTCCTATTAAAAAACAACAACGACAAAAAAAAACAAAAAAAACAAAAACCATATCAATCAATTCATCATTCTGTGTTTAAGTAAACATATATCCATGGATATTCAAGAAATGTTCTGGATATACATCATGGCAGATACTCTCATCCGATCTCCGCCATGATGTCATTCGTCATTACAACTCTCACTGCTCCCCAGTAATAATAATGGTGTCTCTAGCAATCAAATTATTTGTTGATCTGTCCCCAAGCTAGCCGAATGATTGGGCAAATCTGCGGGTAAGGTGATCCGTCCCGCGGAAACGGAATAGTGCCGGTTGCCAAGCACCGCTACTTGCACAAACAATATCTAAGGCATGTAAAGCATACTACATGGTTTCGAAAATGTATCACTTCCCTTTGTACAATGCATTTTCCATTCTTGGATGAAAAAATTACCAGTTAATTCAGAACTAGTTATGAAGTGTGTTTGTGTTATGACTCTCTTGCCTGCTAGAAATTAACTTTCACAGTCTTCGTAGAAGGCTATATTTTCAACATATGAAATACAAATAAATACAATTTTTTTTTTTTTTTAAATACAATTTTTATGAAAATATATTTTTAATGGCACTTACAGAAGCAAAAAATAAGAGAAGGAAAAAAAAAATTTTTTTTTAATGTATCATGTGTATTATTTTAATTTGTCATAAAACAATATAAAGTGGACAAAATCAAGCAAACAGAAGCAAAGAAAAGAGAAGCAAAAAAAAAAAAATGTACATGTATCATGTGTATTATTTTAATTTGTAGTAAAAACAATATAAAGTGGACAAAATCAAGCAAACAGAAGCAAAGAAGCAAAGAAAAGAGAAGCAAAAAAAGAAAAAAAAAATTGTACATATATCTTGTGTATTATGGTAATTTGTCATAAAACAATATAGAGTGGACAAAATCAAGCAAACATTCAACTGATTAAGTAGTTACATGTATGTAAACAAAATACTCAATCTGTGATTTAATCTATAATAAATCAGTGAACTAGTAATATTCCAAGTTCTGTTGCAAGGCTATATTGGCAACAACACAAATGACACAGCAAAATATACTTGAATTGAAAGAAATATTGATTGCTGGTCAAGCATGTTGCTTAATTTGTGCTTCATGCAGGCAAATGAATGGAGTTTTCATCTCTTTCAACCCTGAAGACAGAAGTATCTTCTAATTCAAAATCCACATGTTAACCCTTTCATGACAGGAATTATTCAAGGGCTAAATTAATCACATTTTTTTCTTCAAATTGGCAACAAAAAATATTTTCCCTTTAGTGCTACATGGTTCTAATACAATTGAATATCTTTGAAAACAAAATACAATAACTTTGTTGAAATGTTGAAAAATGGCAAATTTTGATTTAAAAAAAAATATTTGGAACCTTTCAATGTGTTGCCAATTCAAGGATTTTAAAGCTTATTCTCCTTTTTAAAAATTCCTGGCATCAAACACAATATGGTCTTGCAAGAAAATGGACCCAGTGTGTGCAGAAATTGTTGCTCTTTCTACTCATGCATCTGGTGTATTTTTTAGAGCTCTGAATCAAAAGTAACTGAGCCAAACCCCAAAATGTGGAGTGATTTGTTGCAAAAAGTTTAACCGGCCTCTTTTGGTACATTTTGTTCTTCTACTTTTGAATTTATGATGAAACCTGTTTTCTTGCCTGCTGTGTACTGGGTGGTTCATTCATCGATTGATACTGTACAACCATGAGCCCCTAAAGAGGGGGAGCAAGAAAATTATCAACTCACCAGCCAAAAGACAGGGGTCTGTCGTTCAAATATTTATGACTTTACAGATGCACTCTGGAGGGTTAAAAAACATGATGGCTTGAATTGTTTAATTCATGAGCAAGCGGACATTTATGAAGTCGATTTATGGAATTTGCTGCAAAATATGGAATAGGAAAGTGCAATAAAAACCTCTCCAAATATATATGCTGATGGAAACATGCTTGTCCACTCACTTCAGAATTTGGTGTTTATGGTTTGCTAAAGGGAGGTAGCTGTGTGCCAGGCAAAAGGGCACACATACTGATGCGCAGCCAGCAGGTGTACTTTCAGGACAAAATATGCAATTTAAAGTTTGGACCTTTTTTAACCCCATCCACTCTACATATTTTGATCCATACGTGTCCAAATTGTTAACATAAATGTTTTTGAAAGGGAAAGTCCACCCTGGTATTTAGTTGATTTGAATAAAAGCAGAAAAATGAGAGAAACAGATGAGTAAAAGTTTGCGCAAAATCCGATAAGAAATAAGAACTCTGTGACGTAACTTGCGAGCTCCTCTCCCATTTACTCAGTACAGAAAATTTCATCAATTTTCATTTTCTTAGTTTCTGATGAAGGAATAGATTTGTTTCATACAGGTTTTGTGTTAAAACACATAAGCAATGATTATATCTAAAGTGCATGTATGTTTGAGTATTTTCTTTAGAGAAAAAGGAAATTAATGATTTTTGGGGTAGAGGACAAATGGGAGAGGGGCTCCGCTCACAAGATACTTCACAGAGTTGCCAATTTGTGTTTGATTGATTACAGCTTCAAAAATTCAGAACTTTCCTATTTCTTATCATATTCTGCTCAAACCTTCACTGATCTGTTTCTTTAATTTTTCTGCTTCTTTTAAAACCAACTTATAATCGGGGTGAATCTTCCCTTTAAGTTCTCAAAATAATGTCATCCTTTCCAGACAACAACATCAAATATTGAACAAAATTGGTATTTGCGCCCTTCTGTCAGGCACACGCCAAGGTATTCATTTCCTTTTGTCCTGTTGAATATCATCCCTGTGGCTATTTATGGTGGGTATGAAAATGAAAAACCACTAAAATGAAATGGAAATTATAAAGTCACTCCATTCTTTTTGTGGTTTTCCACAGGATTCAAAGTGATTACCACGATTCATAGAATTTTCCACCATTTTCCCCTGGAGTAGAGAAAGTTGGAGAATAGGGAATCTAGTACTTTCACCTGATTGGATTAAAACTGCACTGCCTGTGGCAGAGGATAGCTTGCTAGGATTTTAGCAGACAAGCAGAAAAAATATCCTTCAGCTACATTATGATTATATGTATAATAATAACAATATGAAATGATATATTCCTAAGATTATTTTATTGTAAAAGCCTCAAATATCAGCAAGTGTGGATGACTTTTTAACAATCACAAAATAACCTTTAGAAATATTAGAAATGTGTCATTTTATTTTTTATTATTTGACAAACAAGAATTTGTTTACACATTTAATAAACAATTAGTGAGTAATCCTTATTTATATTCTCCAATTCTAGTAATTTCACTTTTTCTTTTGTTGAAAATAATAGTTTATGATCGTACCTTGGAATTTTCTTAAAGATGTAAAGAAAAATGTTCCTCAATATCCTTTTTGGGGCCATTTGGCCAATGGCACTGTTGGAAGAGTTATATGAAAGTTCTCGAATTAGGAAATTTCATTTAACTCTCACCGTGAACCAAACTAGATAAACTTTGCTTATTTTTTCAGTGTAAATATGTCAAAGCATCATTATGTTTTAAAAAAGATGGAGAATTAATGATGAGCTTCAGATAAAAGTTAAAGTAATCTACGCATCAATGGACACTTATGCAAATCCATCAAATTTTCCATTGAATTTCCCCAATCCCTCTCAATGGCATTTGTAATATTTGATTTAATTGTATGATATTCATATTTTCTTGTAAATCCAGACAACTTCGAGCCAACCTACAAGCAGCTGGTGTCTATGAACCTGGATAAGAGTCCATTTGTCATCATCTCTGTGATTGGTCAAGAGCTCCTAGCAGCCGGCTATCATGCATCCTCATTGGTCGTTTTGGAATCTGCTCTCAAGATCGGTATGAGACATTTCTTCCAACTAATTCAACCGAACAAATGATATTACATTAAGTCAAATGTGAATGCGAATGGGGCATATTTTTACATCGGTTGAAGGGACTCGTCACCCCCTAAATATATTTTTTCTGAAATGATATGGAAATTTCATTTTACTTTAATTCTATCTGAAGTAATTGTGGTTTAACTTGAAGTACAATTTTTAAGTACATTTTTTTTAACAGCAAAATCTGAGATATTGTGACAGTGAGAAAGAGGTGAAAAATACAAGTATACAGTGATGTGAGGGGGAACTGGCCCCATTGGGGGGCACCAGTCTTGGAACATTCAAGCCCACTGGATAGGGAGAGGGTGTGGGAAGGGGTCCTATCACCTTTTTTTCTCGTCCTTTGCCCTATCTCCTTTTCCTTTTCTCCCTTTCTCTGTTTGTCTTTTTTTTTTTTGTGCCATTCGATTGGGGGGCATGTGCCCCTCCCCTACCCCCCTTTTGCTATGCCACTGTCATTATATATCAGCAAGGAGTTTTTGTGATAGAAATGAAGAAAAAAAAAATGATCCCCTAAATTATACATTAGAAGATTATACATGATTTTATTTATGCATATATTTATAGTATAGTCATTATGATGATTATACAACTCAAGGGAATTTTATATCAAAAAAGGGTAAGAGAGGGGGAGAAAGAGAAGTAAGAGAATAAAGAAATTAAGAGAGAGAGAGAGGGGGGGGGGGGGGGGGGGAGAGAGAACACACAGAATGGAGATGAACAAAATGCAAAGAGAGAAGGAGTGAGGTTGGAAAAGTTATATAGCAAAGTTTGTAATCAGTTCTCATCATAAGCTATCAGAGCATGTCACATTGCCATGCATTGTCTTACCACACATACTGCATACCATCAACAAATATCAACTGTGTGAATTTAATGGTCCAATCATGATCAAATGGTTCATGGCCTTGGCCTACTCCATATCTTTCCCATCATTACTAAATATACACCATTTCCAGCATTCTGCTGCAGTACTAGAAGGACTTGTAGTAAATTTTGAGATTGGGAAATATTTATGTGTTATGCATGTATATCTCACTCAGCACTTTTTGATGGAAACAATTTTTTTTTTTTTTTTACTTTGTATTTGCAACAACTAGTTTGATAATGGAAGGGGATTGATAAATTTTACCTCGTTTTGATTTCAGCCCAAAGGGTTTTGAATTCAGAAATTTTGAACCAAATGGAAGACAAATATTGAAACTGTAATATAGCAGGTCTGGTACATGTATGTTTCGCTGAGAACTGCCAAAATGACTCAGCGTCCCTTTGATTCTCAACAGTGATAACAGTAATGACAATTATGTACCTGCATGAATTTATGAATGCAGAATTGTGGCACAATTATGGTGATTATGGAAATTGTACTTCTGCAGATAAGACCATACCATAATACTGAACTTCACATACATGTAGTATTCATATTTTGGCGATGATTACATTTTTCTTTGCAATTGATATAAAGGACTTGTTGATTTCCCTAGAGATCATTGTTAACATTATATTATTTTTCAACCTTGGCAATTGACAACTTGAGCCTGAATTTTCCTCATTGAAAAACTCAATTTATGTATTTGGGAAAGTAGTCTGTAGTTTATAGTTGTTATAAAAATTAGATCAACCAACGGTGGAGGTCATTTTAGATGATGAAAAATGGATACTCATGTATACACAAAAACTGGATACTGATATAATATTAGTGTTCCAAAATGGATCTTTCTTTTGTAAAGTTACCTTGATGTAATAAATGTTGTCCTCCATTATTAATTGGAATCATTTATCAAACCCTATGAATAATTGAAGTTCATCATTTCTTTTGCCAAATTGATTGCTACGGAAGTTTACATGTGGTTCACTATGGAAATGACAAATAAAAATAGACAAAGAGTGTTCTCAGTTCTCAGTGTTATTCGATTATGAAAAGCAAATAAGATCCTCATCCATTTTCAGTGCCTGATCATTCCAATCACCTGCACGTTTGTGAATATTCAGTGATGTTGGACGCAAGTTGCATCAGCATCGCCATGACGATGACCATCGTTGTCATCCGATCCCACTCCTGACAACATTTTATCCATCCTTCATGCATCATCACCTAAGCCTTTGTTTTCACACCCATCTAGACAGGCAAGGGCCATGCAAATAGGACTTCACTTAGGATAGTGCGCATGAACTTGCTTGGGTAAATTGTACAGAGGGGGCTTTCATCATCTCTGAATTTTTTATTTTTTTTTTTTGGTCTCGATCTCTCTCTATCAATCTGTGTCCCTCTCCTTCCATCTCTCTCACTTTCTTTCTCTCTCTCTGGGTGTCTTTGTCTTTGTCTCTCTCTCTCTCTCGGTCTCTATCAACCTGTGTCCCTCTCCTTCCATCTCTCTCTCTTTCTTTCTCTCTCTCTGGGTGTCTTTGTCTTTGTCTCTCTCTCTCTCTCTCTCTCTCGGTCTCTATCAACCTGTGTCCCTCTCCTTCCATCTCTCTCTCTTTCTTTCTCTCTCTCTCTGGGTGTCTTTGTCTTTGTCTCTCTCTCTCTCTCTCTCGGTCTCTATCAACCTGTGTCCCTCTCCTTCCATCTCTCTCTCTTTCTTTCTCTCTCTCTGGGTGTCTTTGTCTTTGTCTCTCTCTCTCTCTCTCTCTCGGTCTCTATCAACCTGTGTCCCTCTCCTTCCATCTCTCTTTCTTTCTCTCTCTCTGGGTGTCTTTGTCTTTGTCTCTCTCTCTCTCTCTCTCGGTCTCTATCAACCTGTGTCCCTCTCCTTCCATCTCTCTCTCTTTCTGTCTCTCTTGGTGTCTGTCTGTCTCTGTCTGTCTCTCTCTCTCTATATCTGTCTCTCCTTCTCTCCACTCGCAAACTGAACCTCTTTTTCTCACTCCATCTCTCTCTTTGTCTCTCTTTTTCCTGTCTTTACCTCCCCCTTCTATTTATCTTCATTTTGGTACTTGTCCTCATTATCCCTGAGACATCTTATCCATTAAACAAAACATCCATCATCTTGTACAGCTAATTAGGTGTGGTGTATAGAAGACTTGTGTGTGGAAGAACCATTTGTGTGATCTAATGAAGGTAATTCAATCTTTACAGACCAATCGAAGTGGGGGAGAGTGCAAGAGGATAAAACTTGGAGGAAAGCTATTATTCAAATAATTTCATTTTTAAAGCCTTTGGCTTGCGGAGATATTAAGCAGAAGATAGTCCCGGATGTAAGTGGAAAATAGAAGTGACTGTGACAGGGAAAGGGACTCATATGAATTGTAACTTGTATTGTAAAAAATAAAATATGTGAATGGGCAAAGTAATTGCATTAGCTTCAGATCTAAAGAAATGGTTTGATTTAAGAAGGAATATAATTCTTAACCTGCTGCCAACTGAATTCTCTTATTCTCATAAGCTGAAATAGGAACTACTCAGCTCCTGTATGCAATAGGTTAAATGTTTATAGAATTAAGATCATTAGAAAATTTTGTATATTAGTTGTATAAGTGTGAGAGAGAGAGAGAGAGAGAGGGGGGGGGGGTGGGGGGGGGGCTTTGGAAGGGAGAGGAATAAGAGGAAGAATAAATGAATAAAAATACAGGTAAATGTACAGAGAGAAAGAAAGTGAAAGAAGGGTAGAGATAATCAGAAATACCTTCAGAAAGATGAGATGAGCTTGCCTCACCCCTGTATATTGTTTTGTATACATTGTTTAGAAGCTAATCCCCAGAAGTGTCATGGAGGCTTAATCAGGCCGTGACTGCACGCAGGAGATCTGCCCGTGTGAATTAATTTATCATAAGTGATCATATGACTGAGGGGCTAGCGGTAAGCATCAAAGCTTGCTGCAACTCAACCAGTCATACTTGAAGACTATTCAGATTAACCCTTTCAATACTAGCATCATACACTGGATGCATCTAATGAATGGGAACAATATATAGAAGCGAAATTGAACGGAAGTACATGTAATATAGGTGAAAGGAGCTGCAAAGGGGGAGAGACAACAAAGATAAGGCTGCGATGAAAAGTTTATGAAATTTTTCACAAATAAATTTTCCCAGGCCAGCTGTCTGTGATATATTTATTCTGAATTTATTTTTTAAATTTATCACTGGAGCTATGTTGAAATAATACTGTGTTGATCCCATAAATAGGAGAAACTTGGAAAGTGTTAAAGAGAAAAAAAACAAACAACATAGCTGAATAACATTGATACAAACTCTACAGACTAAAAATACAGCAGAAATACTTTTTAAAACACATTCCAAAGGTGGACGAGTTCAATGTACTATCTTAATAAGGGGAATGTTGAAAATGTGGAATTAAAATGAATTGAAAATGGGATTAAGAACAGTTGTTTAATGTACAAAAAGTTCCGCGAAAAGTGCTAAAGCTAGCAGCTGAGTCTCCCCTCTGTACTTGATGCTCTAGATTGAAGACTTAAGTATTGATGACTAACAGGCTTTAGGCTTAATGATGAGAGTTCTTGGGTTGAGGAGAGACAAAATGGTAGCAAGGGAGGGAGGATTGAGTGGGACTGGAGAAGATGGGTGTTGTTGAGGAAGAACAGGAATGAGAAGGGAGTGTGAGGAAGGTGAAAATGGTTGAGGGAAAGTCAGAGAGAAAGAGAGAGATAGAGTGCTGGTGCTAGAGATAAAGGGGGAATATAGAAATAAAGAGTATATGTGAAAGTGTGAGTTGTAAGGGGACAAAAACATATATGAAGGGAAGAAAGGAAAATAGAGTACAAAAAAGCATATATACTGAGATGAGAGAGAGAACATATACATGGTAGGAAAAGCAAGACAGCTTGCATTCTATGAGATATTCACTCTATCAATCACTATTTGACCATTTAATTCTTAGATGTTCTCTGTAGGTTTCCATGGTGAGTGAGTATTCACAATTGAAGGTTTTCGGTAACACCATGTGGGAGCCTCTGTGAAAAGGCTGTTGATATATTCTTTCGTGAAAAAATAACCCACTTATGGGGCGTTTAGAGGAATTTAGGAGAAGTGAAAGGAAAGGAAAGAGATGGAAATGGAATGAAATTAAATTAAATACTTACACAAGACTATTTAATTCTTTATTTCAAAAGCCCGACATAGAAATAATAAAATGCCACATAATTGTACTCTTATGAAATGATCTGAAGTATAAGTCTCCAAGAGTGTTATCCAACATTTTAGAAATAATTATAGCCACAAAGTTCCATAAAATCCATGTTCTGCCTTCTTTGATCTTTCAGGTACGAGTAGTCTAAAGCTCCGTGGATCTGTCTTCTCAGCATTGAGCAGTGCACATTGGGGTCTAGGGAATACAGATAAAGCTATCTCATACATGCACCAAGACCTATCAGTGGCCAAATCACTCAGTAAGTACATTGTGAGCTGTAGGGAGAATGGGAGGGACCTTGTGGACTGGAACAGGACTCAACTAACTCGGTCCATTAGCCAGCCTTTGACAATCTAGATGATATCTTGGTCTGCATGAGGCAGTTTAACCCCTATTGCACCTCTAGATATTCGAACAATCATAATCATATCTTTAATTCTTTGTTTCATTGTTGGACTACACAGAATGTCTTAATGAGAACAATCTTAACAATGTTACACATAGTTGATTCTGTTTCTCGAAGACAAAATAGCTTTTCCTTAGACCAATGTAGAATTTTTTGGCCGAAATGTACCTCTAATGAACTGTGAAAGAGACAGAAGGCGTTGACGTAAAGAGGAGGGGTAATACAGATTCCACTTTTAACAATAAAAGGTAAAATGACGGGTCAAAGAGAGTTTCTGATAATTACACTTTAAAGATGCTTTGAACTCCTTCTCCAAAACAATAACAGAAAATTGATTTTTGCTGCTTCCTCTCTTCCTCCCTCCAGGTGACCATGTAGGTGAATGCAGAGCCCATGGAAACCTGGGAGCAGCGTACTTCTCCCAGGGCAACTACAAGGAAGCCTTAACTCACCATCACTTCCAACTCTACCTAGCCATGAAGCAGAAAGATAGGAATGTAGCGGCATCAGCCCTCAGTAGCTTAGGTAAGTAAATTTTTCTCTCCTAGCCACTGGAGAATGTCCATATCAAGCTCCTAGAGTTCTGAAACCTGGATGACCTTGGATAAGCAATCAATTGATCAATATAGATGTATCTCGGGTAGTATTAAATGTTATAGGTATTAGTACAAGACATTCACAAAAATAACGGTTGAATCATCAAGTGTTTCTTTGTGAGGTAGCGTTTACAATTTTTCATTGATCACTATTCAGTTTCAATTAATCAAAAAAGGCGCAACAGCACCGTGGGCTCTTTGTGGATGATTGCATTTTGAGAAAGGCTGTATAGGTAGTGCAGTAAATTCTGTGTAGTGAATAGTGTGTAGGAGGAAATCGGTCCAGCCATATCTCCCTGTTACCAAAGGGATTGCTCTGTGAATCACTTAATTAGCTCCTTGGTTGCTAGGTGAAATCAGGATGGATGGCCTTTGTGTTAAAAACAGAAATGATAGAAAATGGAATAATCACAGAATGTTCTTTTGCAATGATGGTATGAATCAGAATACTTCTTTGAACTGATATTTACTTTCTGTCCTTCCCATTTGTTCTTATCCATGCAGGTCATGTATACTCAGCCATTGGAGACTTCCCTAATGCACTCACAACACATAAACAGTGTGTCACTTTGGCACGACAACTCAACGACAAGCAGTTTGAAGCTCGGGAGATTGGGAACGTTGGTGCAGTCCAACTCGCACTGGGAGACTTTGACAAGGCACTGGATTGCCACAAACAGCACTTGGACATAGCCAAACAGCTGGAGAATAGAACTGAGGAGGCACGGGCCTACAGTAATTTAGGAAGTGCTTACCATTACCAGAGGAACTTTGAGAAGGCATCGCACTTTCACAATGAGGTGCTGTCAATCTCGAAAGAGCAGGAGAATCGTGCAATGGAGGCGAGAGCCTATGCAGGACTTGGCCACGCTGCCAGGTGTTCAGGGGATCTGAACACTGGAAAGCAGTGCCATGAGCAGCAACTCAACATAGCACTCAGCACCAAAGATAAAGTCACGGAAGCAAGAGCGTGTTCCAACCTGGGGATAGTGTATCAGCAGCAGGGACAGTATGAGACTGCGTTGAAGTGGCACAAAGCGCATATGAACATAGCAACGGAAATGAACGACCGGGCAAGCATGGGACGTGCGTACGGTAATATGGGCAATGCATACAGTGCCTTGAACCAGCATGAACAAGCGATTAAGTATCACAAGCAGGAGTTGACCATCTCACGTGAGGTGAATGATAGAGGTGCGGAAGCTTGCACCCATGGTAATCTCGCTGTTGCCTATCAGGCTATGAGCATGAAGGATAAAGCTATGGAGCATTATCAGAGTCATTTATCAATAGCTGGTGAACTGAAGGACAGAGCCAGTGAGGCAAGAGCGTTGAGCAACCTAGGTAATTACCACAGTTCAAAAGGGGAGTTCCAACAAGCGATTCCTTTCTATGAGCGATACCTTGCATTAGCCAAAGAGGTCAAAGACTTAGAAGGACAAGGTAAAGCGTACCACAATCTAGGATATGCTCTCTACTCTTTAGGTAACTACAAGTCTGCTGTTCAATACTATGAGAAAGATCTCTTGCTTGCTAGGGATCAGAAGGACAAGGTTTGGATGGGAAGGGCCTATTGCAATCTAGGTCTGGCTTACAGGACGTTGGGTAACTTTGAAAGGGCCGAAGACTGCCAGAAGTGCTTCTTGACCATCACGCAGCAGGTCAAGAATGCCCCTGGCAAGTTTCGGGCTTTGGGAAACCTTGGGGACATTTACATGGCCAAGAAGGATACAGAAGGTGCTGTGAGGTTCTATGAGCAACAGTTACAACTCGCGAAAGTAGTGAGCAACAAGGCTTTGGAGGCAACAGCCTTTGGTGCACTTGGTGCTGCTCAAAGGAAACTGAAACATTATGACAAAGCACTGGCACACCACACACAAGAACTGCAGTTATATCAAGAGCTGAATGATCTTAAAGGAGAATGCAAGGCTCATAGCCACTTAGGTGCTGTACATACCGCCCTAGGGAAGTTCCTAGATGCTTTTAAGTGCTACGAGGAACAACTGGAAAGAGCGCGAGAGCTAAATGATGGCCCCATTCAGGCACAAGCTTATGGCAATCTTGGTATTACCAAAATGAACATGAATCTCTTTGAAGATGCTCTTGGTTACTTTGAAGAACAACTTGGAGCCTTAGAGCAAGTAGGAGGCAACGTGGTGCTACAAAATCGTGCAAGTGCATTCGCAAACCTCGCAGAGTGCTATGAAGCACTTAATGATTTAGAGGAAGCAGTAAAGTGCTATGAGCAGTATCTACTTATAGCGCAAAGTATAAGGAATCTAGAAGAGCAGGACAAAGCATACCATGGTCTCGGGAATGTCCATCGTTCTTTAGGAAACCTCCAGCAAGCCTCATTCTGTTATGAAAAACGTCTTCTCTTAGCCCATGAAACAAACTCTGCAACAGCCAAGGCATCTGCCTATGGTGAACTTGGTTGCTTACATAGTCTCATGGGTAACTTTGAGCAAGCAATATCTTGTTTGGAAAACCAAATGAGAATAACACTTGAAGCAAATGATAAAGCCGGGCAAGCAGATGCTGCCTGTGGACTAGGTGGGGTCTACCAGCAAATGGGAGAGTTTGAGAAGGCTCTAGAGTTTCATGAGGATGACTTAAAGATTGCAGAGGAAACCAATAACCTTTCATGTCAGGGTAGGGCATTTGGTAACCTAGGAGTGACTCACGAGTCATTGGGTAACTACCAGAAAGCGATTGTCTACCAAGAACAGCATCTCAGTATAGCTGCCCAGGTCAATGATAGAGTAGCAAAGACCCTGGCCTATGCGAGCTTGGGTAGGGTACACCATGCCCTGGGCAACCACTCTCAAAGTGTCACCTACTTCAAGCAGGGATTGCAGATTGCCAACCAACTCGGTCGCAAGGAAGACGAGGCCAAGATCCGGCATCGGTTAGGTCTCGCCCTCTGGTCTATCTCAAAGATGGAGGATGCACAGCATGAGCTCTACCGCGCTGCTGAAATCTTCGAGGAGATCCGACGCGATTCCCAAGGAAGTGGAGAATACAAGATCTCTCTCTTTGATGCCCAGTCTGCATCCTATCAAGCTCTTCAGCGTGTCCTAGTGGCCCTCGACCGCACAGATGAAGCACTGGCGGTTGCAGAGCGTGGACGGACAAGAGCATTTGTGGACCTGCTGATGGAACGCCAGAGTGGGAATGAGACAATGGCTCTTGACACAACTCTCATGACTAATGACCAGATACAGGATATTGTCAGCAGACAGAGTGCTAATATCCTTTACTTCTCCATTGCCGATGGTCATCTCTATAGCTGGCTGATGACTCCCAAAGAGGGTGAGAGCATTTTGTCGACTAAATTTTCTTTCTGTTTTCAGGGGTTTCATGTAATATGATTTGCTTTCTGTCTATTTCATTTCAGTCCTCAATTGTGACAAAATGTTTTGAACATGATCAAATAGACTTTCAAGATATCAATTCGAGGACGATTTCCTTACTGATAGTATTGCCTGTAGAAATTGTGTTTAGATTGAGTAATATGTCATTGTAATGTTTGCATATGGAAATAGGTTGCACAATGCTATTGAAATTGCCCATAGGTTGATTTCCCACAAGTATTTGCGATTGTGTTTTACAGAAGTTTTAAAAGTGTGAAAAACTAGATATTCAGCATGTCTTTTTAGTATGTGACATTGTGTTATATCTTTTTTGACAGGAACATCCCAAGATTTTTTAATGTTAATTTTATATTTTAGTATTGTTCTTTAATGCAGGAATCATTTAACACTGATATTCTAGTATCAAAAACAGATGGCATACTGAACGCAACAAAATGCTGATCATGTATTATCATCATGTTCTTGTAGGTATTGTCAAGTTTAATGATTGTGACTTGGCCCACATTGACAAGGACAACAAGCCTGATGACCAATCCTCTACAGCCTCTTCTACCACCTCCCTGCCTTCCTTGAACCTGACTAACGGTATCTCCTACTCCTGTACCGCGCTCCTGGAGCAGTACATCAGTCATGCCCGGGAGGCTCTAGGGGTGGACACCCACATCCATTACAATGGGGACATCACCAGCGAGACAGAATCGGAAGCCGACGAACTCCTGCAGCAGCACCTGGAAGAGCTGTCCGCCAAGCTGGACTCGGACCGGAGCGGCTTCCTGCGTCTTACCAATCGCAATAACATTGTCAACAGCTCGTCCCGTAGCATAGCTAGCCTGGCCAGTCAGCTCAGTGGTGGGTTGGGGAGCCTCAACGGTAGCATCGCTAGACGAGAGGCAGCCAACAAGCTACTGAGGCACAAATCTTGGTCTGGGAAGCCTCCGTTGAGGGCGCTATATGATGTGTTGATTGCACCATTAGAAGATGCCCTTCCACAACCTAATGGACCTGATACACCAAGAACAGATCTGGTATTGGTGCTAGAAGGTAGGAATTGCTCAGAAAATTATCATGAATTCTCTATTGAAAATAAACAGAAATTTAAAGAGTATCATATTTTCCATGCCCCAACATTTATATGTTCAGGCCCATTTTTTCTTGAGGTCCTCTCTGTTTAAATTAAACAACTTGAAATGATTATAGTAATTCTGGCTTCATAAATTTTGTAAGCCTTACTGATTTCCAGTCCATCTCTACCTGGTCACAATTATATCAAACAGTATTCATCAACTGAACGCTTTTTCCTGATACATTTCTGTCACATCACTGTAATGATATAATCTGAAGGACTTCCCCTCCTTCATATGAAACTGATTACTAATTAAACTGTATATATCTGATTATTTCTTGTGTCCATTTTAATTTTCACCAATTCAGGAGACCTGTACTTAGTGCCTTTCTCCATCCTGAAGGGAGGTTCCTCCACCGAGTCCTTCCATGAGCGTTTCAACATTCGGATGGTCCCTTCACTCCGTGCACTGAACCTCAACCTTTACTGGGAGCAGCGAACTCCGACCAGTAGTGGTATGCAGCCCGCCCTCGTGGTGGCCAATCCTAAACTTCCGACCAGCGTCATCGATAAGTGGGGATGGAGCGGTATGGCTGGTTCAGAACAGGTTCGTGGAAATAATGGCAACTGATTGAATTTGTATGAATGTTCATTAATGAAAGGTAGTAAAAAAAACCTGGTTCCTTCCCAATTTTTGACTTGTACTTGAAACTCAATGTTGTGCACCATTCTTCGAAAATATCAAAACTGGTAATATGAAATTTTGTCAAATATTGTATGTCTGTGTACACTATTGTATTACATCAAGATAAACATTTTTATTCTGAGAAAAAGAAAATGATTTCCTGCTTATCATGGAATGCATTATTTTTAGTTCATAGGTATTCTTATAATTCAAAAGAAATTTGTACTCCAGATGATCTTAATCTGATTATGGTTCCCTTGTCACTAATAAATGCCTTTAAATGACAGGATTGCTCATTAGGGGGATAGGGGATAGAGGGGAGAGGGTTAGAGAAAGAAAAATAGATAAAGACTTTGCCAAGTTGTAAATTTCCTTAGCCCCACATGGCCTCTTATGAGAATAACACATACTGAATTATTATATTATTATAACTGTGGGATTATGTTTGTTAGAGGTGAAAATGGTTGCGTTTATGCCAAGTGCTCCTGCGGGAGCCATTAAATCTTGAAATCTGAGTCTCCATTCTATCTGCATCCTGGTCGTGTTTCAGCTCGAGTTGGAAGGTGATGTACTCATTGCCATAGCAATAGATCCATAGGTCAAAGGTGGACTCCTGGACGCTCTCATGAATGTTGCCGAATAATGAAAAAATATATTTTGGGGGAAATTTGGGCTATTGTAGTTTACCTTTACTGAAGTAGACTTTGCACTTCCTAGATAATCATTGTGGATTTTAACCTATTAGTCATATTTCAGGTAGTCAAAGTAATTGCAAATGTCAAACAGACATTATTGATCTATTCTGTATTTTCTACTTTCTGCTATTTTCTTATTTGTAAATGTCATAAATATGAGGAAAACAAACTACCAGAGACCTTTTTTTCCAGTTCATAGCACACTTCAGGCTAGTAGGGAAATGTTTTCTGATGATGCACCATTCAAACAAAAGTACTAATGATCCATAAGTTTTTAATTTCCATAATCAGTAAATTTCTGTATGCTTCTAAGGTGTTGATAGCTAAGCCTTGACCAGAATAATGCTCAGAATCAAAGATGTCTAAGAGAACAATACACACTCTGCGAATTACAGACATTGCTTTGTTTGATCATGGTCAAGTAAGCTCTTTATTAAGTATGGTGACTGGTAGGTACTCGATGGATCATTTTAAAAAAAAAGACCCCCCCCCCCCCCCAATTAATGTATAATTACTTGAAAATATGTTTATTTTGAAGAATCTTTATGTGAGTTTTATATTGTAATTCCCTTTTCCCCCTTATAATAGGAGGCATCAACAGTATCTGAGCTGCTGGGGGTCAAACCTCTAACTGGTACCTCGGCCACCAAAGAGGGAGTCCTACGTGGTATCGAGAGTGCCGAGTGTCTCCACTTTGCAACCCACGTTTCCTGGAAGCTCTCGGCTCTCGTGCTGTCACCCAAAGATCCTACCCAGATACAGAGTGCCTCGCCCATCCATCTTTCAAGGTAGGTTTACTACTTCTACTACATCTACTATTTTCATTCTCTTGTTTTAGCATCTTTTTGTTCAGAAAATAGATTGGCGAAGCATAAATGACGTGGTGGTAAATGTTATGTCATTAGTATTAGTTAAACTGGGTGTTTAACAATAAATGAGGTTATAATTTCAGCATATTTCCCTGATGTGTAGTTCTTGAAAATCAAGAGTGATTGCAAAGAAAGCTTTTTCTTTAGATTCTTTAGGAGACAAGCGTCTGGAGAAATTTGGTAAACTTGAAAAAGAGCAGGTATATGTGAGGTATGAATTGCATGCATTCTGGAAACAATATTTCAGCTGTGAAAGGAATTATTGTTTTTACAGGTAATGCTCATCCTAAGCTTTCTCTACTCTTTTCAAATCCTTAGTGCCAATAATCCCAACTCACCAGAGCAGCTGGACCTGAATGACATGAACAGTCCAGAGACCCATGCCCGCAACGGATCTCGCCCTGACATCCCATCTCTCAGCGATTTCCTCCTGACAGCAGCTGACATCCTGGACCTCCATCTCACCGCCAAGCTGGTGGTCCTCAGTCCCTATGGCAATGAGGGGCGTGGCGGTGGCCGCATCACCTCTGACTCCGTCATAGGCCTGGCCCGGTCCTTCCTTGCAGCGGGTGCCCAGAGTGTCTTGGTGCCCCTCTGGTCCATGCCGGAGTCGGCGGTCCAGGTCTTCATCAGGGCGCTCTACGACAAGCTCCTGGGTGGAAGCAAGGCTAGTTTGGCTGTGGCTGAGGCGATGAAGAGCGTGAGGGAGGTGAAGCAGTTTGCGCATCCGTCCAACTGGGCAGGGTTCGCACTTGTGGGGTGTGATGCCAGGCTGAGCAACAAGAGCGCCATGTTTGGTAATGCCCTGGGAGATATCCTCACCACACCTTCCAAGTGTAGAGATGCCCTAAGGGTACTGCTTCATCTGGTTAGTAATAACTTTTGAGGAAATGTAGCTGATTCTTTGCAATTAATTTTTTTTTTAATTTATAAGCATATGAACTATATTTTATTCTCATGTCTTTTCTAGATTCTGCTTCTCATCTCAATACTTATTTTCTAAAAATGTTCGTCATGATCTTTGAAATAAAAAACTTCCTATCTCCCTTAAATGACTTTCATTTATTTCATGCTAACTTTTCACATCTCCTGTCATTGGTCCAATTGCCTATGTGTCTACCTCTCTTTCTCTCTATCCCTTCTCTGTATTATTTATCTGTTCACTGTCTTTATATCTCTACCTGTGTTCATCTCTGTATCTCCCTATTTCTGCTGTAATATTAATCAATTTCTTTTCGTGATCATTTTCCCTTCATCTCCTTCTGACACAACAGCCATTTCTATGTTTTTAAAATTGATTCTACGGTATTGGTAGAACCATCATTATTTCTAGATAGAAAGAGTCGATTCTGAAATGTGAAATATCAACATGGCATACTAAATGGTTTTTTAAATACATGTATAACATACTTTAAAAGCAATTAATACATGATATCTTTGGTGATCATAGAATCCAGGGAAACCTATGCTAAGCTTTTTCCAGAAAACAGCAACTTGACTGTTGTATTTTTACCAACCCATCTATTTCAATCTCTTTCGTTATATAGATTGAGAAATCTCTCCAGCGTATCAACCGTGGTCAGACCAACCCCATGTACACCACGCAGCAGAGTATCACCAAGAGGGTTGGGCCTGTCAGAGGTTGGCAGGAGCTTCTCAAGTCTGTGGGCTTCAGGTTCGAGGAGGAGATATCCACCTCCATCCCACCCTCCGTCTTCTTCCCTCAGTCAGATCCAGGGGACAGGCTGCTCCAGGCAAGCTCCAGTTTGCAGGCGTTGCTAGGTAAGCGATTAGGACTGTTATGAGGAGGGTTTGAAATAATATCCAATTTTAATACTGGTATTCAAGTCACCATTCAAGACCGTGGTCAGATATAATTTACATTTTTAACATCTAAAATCTGATCGAATTCCAAATGCTAGTCAGGTTCTAAGGTATGTGATTGCCTTTGGAAGAGGATGATATCAACATATCCTGATGAATTAGCTCACTGAGGCTTTAAAGCACTTGCCTTAAAACTAGTTCAAGTTCTAGAAGATGGCTTAAAAATAATAATTCTTTGAGTACCTCACCAAATATATTCAAACTCTTTAAAGACCTGTGCAAAAGAACATGTGGCTTTGTGATGCTATGTTGGAAAATAACAAAACTTCTTAAGTTGGTAATACTGCTTTGGAACAAAATCCAATACATGTAAGTAACATCTGATGCCTTGTAGCCAGATTACATTGTACAACCTTGCATACCATTTGAGACGTTTGTTATCTTCATTTTTTGAACAATTATAATAATCACTTCCTCGCAAAAAAAGATAGGCAATGTGATTACATTCTGAACACAAGAGTCAATAGGAGATTTATCACTATATTATTGTACATGGAATCTACTTTCTCTTGTTCCTCACAGGACTTACAAATCAAACCAACCTAGCCATATCCAAGCTTCTACCATTTCCTGAGGCAGCTCTGGAAATCATTGAGATGGTAGGTTGATATATTTTATTATTTTGTTCAATTCATGTTTCATTTTCCATCCTCATATTGTCAACAGAAGGGTGTAAGAATCCGTTCAAAGCCATTTAGCCATAGCTTTTCTGGTTCTGACTCACCTTTTCTATGCCATCAATACTGAAGGGAAAATTGTATTTATGAGTCTTTGGAACTTTCGGCCTGTTGTAGGTAGCAAGAGAGTTAAATATCAAACATGAATTCATATCACTTCATGTGGAGAAGGTATCAGTCTGCTACATGTTACATATTCTTATCTGGGCCCCGTTTCTTAAAACTCATCATCAGTAACAACTGCCACATTTCTATGACAAGTTTGCTCTCAGCCAATCGGAAGCGAGGATTTCAGTAGCTTATAACAGTTATTGCAACTTGTTATTGATAACAAGTTTTATGAAACGGGGCCCTGGTGTCACTTGTTCATGTTAAAAGTATTCCATCATTGGTGTAGTATGAAATATCATATCATGTCGAGGTATACGGATTCCATTTGGGTCACCTTTTCATGTGTTCAGCTATTTTCGAAACATGCATTGATTCTTTAATTAAAGAGAAGGTTGAGTTCTGGGAAAAGTAGCAAATGATTTATGAGCTTTCTCATTCTTTTTATGTTAGTTTGGAAGACTATCATAGTAGAAATGTCACCTGAAAAGGATTGCTCTTCAAATGCCCTCACATTCAAAATATGACAAGAAACGGCTGAAATGTTTGGACTGAACATTTGTGTGTAGTCCCATATACACATTTCTGTGTGCAGTGCATGCAGGATTGAGTCAATATCGTATCATTTTGGTGATTCCAAAACCTTGCAGCATACACCAATTCTTATGTAATATATAATCAACCTTTCCCAATTGTTTTGAGACAGTTTCTTTCACAATTCATTCTCATGACCAGAATTCAACTTTATCTTTAAGGTGTAAACATGATTGTCAAATGCATCCCATTGTTTCATGTCCATGCATTCATTCACCTGCATGATATCTCAATGTATTTCTTCCCACACCCCACCCTCATGCATGTACCCATTTGCTTCCACCCCCGCCCCGCCCTCATCAACCGAGCAGCTCGGTACGTTGCTTGCTGAGCTAGAGAGAATGAGAAGCGAGCAGAAGGGAGAGCTTTCGGTGCTAGAAGCTAGTAGCTTACACATCCCAAGCTATCTAGAGTCCCCAGGAACGGTGCAGAAACACATGGTATTAAAGAGTGTGCGGTGATCAAATGCAGTGGCTTGCTTCGTTTGTGTAGAAGCGCACCTCAATAACCCCAAAGCACTTATTATGCTCTATGTATCTTGCTTATAGATATGAAACATATGTACATGTATTCTCACATTAAAAAAAAGTCACCAGTATTGTACAGTAGAGAGTGCCTTGAAAGTACCCACTGTATATAACTCCTATGCACTTCATATATCCCAGGTTACACTAGAAGAGCACTATAGTTCATGTCTTGTCTTGCATTTTTAGTATATTTATGACTGGATAGAACCTTCACCAATACGGAATGTCACTGTTGTTTTATGAACGCAATCTCCTTTTCTGTATTATTTGCACTCCTCTTTCAAATGCTTTTGTTCTCTGCTGCATTATGAAATATGAAATACATATAGCTCTGGAATGTTCCTATGACACATATTCTCCGAATTTGTATGATTATTTATGCATGCCCTACAGTTTATAAACTTCCTCATAAAATTAAAACTAAATATATACCTACCCAAAGCATGCACAATACACACTGAAATTTTTTTTTTTTGCTGTTATATGCACTTGCACACTTATTTCACCTCTCGACAGTCCAACACTGCAATTTACCATTCATTGTGAGTCAAAAGGGTATAAGGTTCTAATAGCACTTTTCTTACTTTCAAGAAATAAGGAGAATGTTCAGTTTTCTGCTTTACATTAAAATTGAGCATACTTTATATGCAAAGCCTGAATTTTCGTCATCACCCTAGTCTTTGCCGAGGGTGACTGGGTTTTTAATGTTGCTTGATGTTTAAGTGTGTCGTGAAATGAGCTAAAACTACCTTGCTGTGCGGTCTCCATTAAAAAAATGTGAAGATTGATTAAAAATGAAAATGGTTTGAAACAGAATGACAATGGAATAGCTTCGCTCCCACTTTGTTAGACTAATAGCATGAACAGTCACCTGCCACAGTCAACTATTGTCACATGTAGTACTCCACCCAGCGTGATTTTAATCCGTAGTGAATTAATTTTTACATACATGGTTAGATAGCAGACAGAGGGTCATTTCGGTCGTGTGCAGTTACATGACCTCATCTTTGAGAAAAAAAAAAAATAGGTTCGTTTCAATAACAATGTATTGAACCATCTTAACCTTGCCCTGGCCTTGGGTTCTCCGTTTGTGTTCCTGAATAAATAATGTATCGGTGACACTTCCTCGTTTCTTCCTCGCAATAGCTTCAGCATGTGCAGTCCAAGTACAGCAGGGACGGAGAAGGAGGGATGCAGTTACCAGTCAACGTCAAGCTGTGGCAGACACCCGGATGTCATGAGCTCCTTTCTTCATTAGGTGAGAGAATGTGGACTAGATCATTTGGGACCGTGTAGGACCACGTTTCGTGAAATCGACGCCGATCGTAAAAATCAATGCGAAAAGTTTTTATAAATACACATTTTGTAAAAAGTATTTTTACGAAAAAAGGCGCATTTTGTAAAAAAATATTTTTACAAAAGAAGATGCATTTGGTAAAACAGGGGTCTTGCAAAACGTTAAAAAAAAACGATGTGTTTTACGTTTTGGGATGCATAATTGAGGTCCGCAAAACGTAAATCGCAAATCGTAAACTTTCACTTAAAATCAAATTTTTCATATGTAAAGCCTTCCTCCCCTGAAGTGCTTGAAAATGCACCAAACTTTCCATATGTATTTGTTGTGCCTACAGATTTCTTTTTTCCCCACAGGGCCCATCAAAATAGCTCACATCTTCATGCAAAATTTCCCAAATTTATGCAAATTATGGAATTACAAGTATCCAAAGTGTTATTGCCATTAATAATATAAGTATTTGTGAGCTTCAGCTCTTCGATAGTACAATATTTGCATTAAAATCAAGAAATATACTCTGAAAATTGCAGTTTAACCTTGTCTTTTCATTTACCTGACCTTCTTTATCAGTGAGTATCAAATTGGAAATGCTGGTATAATGTAGTCAGTTATTGATATGCCATTGAAATTTTGTTTATGCATTAATATGCATAAATTATATTTTAAAAGTTTTAAAAGTCAAGAATTTCATTAACCTGACCTCATTCACTGATATGTTACAAATTTTAGGTGCTGGTATAATCAATTTTTGATATGTCATTGGAAATGTGCATTATGCATAAATATAATCACTTTTATAATGAACTACCATTGAAGTCAGTAAACAATACAATATTATTGCAATAATTAATGTTATTTTATTTTATTGATATACCATTGAAATTTTGTTTATGCACTAATATGCATGAATTATAATAAAATAGTTTTTAGAAGTCAAGGAATATACTCTGAATATCACACCTAGCTTAGTCATTTCATTAACCTGACCTTATTCACCAATATGTTACAAATTTGAGGTACTGGTATAGTCAGTTCTTGATAAGTCATTGGAAATGTGCATTATGCATAAATATAATCAATTTTATAATGAACTACCATTAAAATCAATAAACATTACAATATTATTGCAATTATTAATTTTATTTTATGTTATTGATATACCATTGAAATTTTGCTCATGCATTAATAATGGCAAGTTTACGATTTGCGATTTACGTTTTGCGGACCTCATTATGCACCGCAAAATGTTTGGGTTTTTTTTTACATTTTACGAGACCCCTGTTTTACAAATTACGTCTTTTTTTATAAAATGCATATTTTGTTTTTATTTTTGCATTGATTTTTACGATTTGCGTTGTTTTTACAAAATGTGGTGGTGCAGACCGCATGCTGAAACTCAGCAAGATTTGTATATCTGCAGTGCTATAGATAGATTATCATTCTTAGATACAAATTTTAATCTTCTATCCAATATACAGTGAGTGCGTCCCAGAAAAAACAAAACCCTAAAACAAAGGGTTATTGTGACCACACTATGTGCTGTATGACAGTGATTATTCATTTTTCATAAACTAAAAGTATTATGCTTTTAAATGATACCTTGATGGCATCCATCCTTACATTCTTTACCTAGCAGCAGCATTTTGAAAATGACATGTAAAAACTCAGTTGTGCCAGATTTGGGTAAAACCGTGAAAACGTTAGGATCACATGCGAACATAACCCAAATGTAACATGACTTTTCAAACCCAGCGAGAAGACTGTTTTCATGTGTTTCTTTCAATAACGATGGTAAGGATAATGCCCTCATCATGAAATAAAGGATGGTCAATGTTTTGTTGATGTTGGGGGTAAAGAAAGGGCATGTTTTGTATTGAAATGGTACCTGCAATGGAAATTAAAAGTAACTTTTTGAATTTTGAAGAACTGCAATTTCTTTTAAAAACAAAGCGGATGGAAAGGTGATATTTTTCATAAAGGTAAAGTTAGTGGCACTTCTCATTGTCATCAAAAGGAAATACAAGGTTGAAAGGGCACATAAGGCAGAAAAAATATCAAGATTATGGCAATTTCCAACCTCAGGAGGGGCACCTTTTCTATCGCAGGAGGGACACTTTTTCATCTTTTGAGGGATATTTACTGATTCAGGAAATTTGGGGGGCGTACACCCCTGCCACCACTGGAAATTGGTATTGACCCGTGTTTTATGAATTTCTGATTGAATGTATGTCATCACATGAAGGAATTTCACGTATCATATCTCTTAAAGCTGGTATTTCCCTTGTGTCATGCTCGCATGTGATCGTAACGTTTTCACGGTTTTACCCAAATCTGGCACAACTGAGTTTTTACATGTTATTTTTAAAAATGCTGCTGCTCGGTAAAGCATGTACGGATGGATGCCATCAAGGTATCATTTGAAAGCATAATACTTCTAGTTTTTGGAAAATAGATAATTATTGTCATAGAGCACATAGTGTGGTCACAATAACCCTTTGTTTTAGGTTTTTCTGGGACGCACTGTACTAAGACAATGTTAAATTTGCTCTTCCATTGTAATAGTTAATCTCAGTGAATGCTATCTATATCTACGAGATAAAACTAACTACCTGTCTTATACCATATGATATTCAGCGCTAATTTCTCCTGATCACCTATACAATGAAAAAAAGAACCATAATTGAAATGTGATGTACATAGTAATCCAAATCAAGTTTGTGTTACATGTTTTTAATTATTGAGATTTTTAATGATGTAACACAATTCATATGCCATTGTGTTTAGTGATGTCATAGGAAAGTGAAGAGATATTGGATCCATTCTCCACAGGGAAGACAGAAAATCTATGTCTTGAAGGTGCAATCTAATGTGCTTTATAATTTCTTTGCTTCCATTCTTTTCCTTAGGCTTTGATGTGATAGATATGGGACCAGAGGAAGTGTTACTCATCACAAGGAAACAAGTCAGCAGAAGATTCATTCATTACACCCTCCAGGGATTGCTTGCTATCTTCAGTAAGTATCCGCATGTATGGAGTACCGAAGTGTGACGTCATACCTGCCAAGTTGTCAAGGTTGCTGGTTCCAAAACAGTTTTGTGCTAAACAATGGCGTGGTGATCACACCAGTGCCAAACACTGAAATTACCCTGCTCCAGCTGATTTTGTGGTAGACCTCATTCGCAGACTCTTGTTATTTGGAACCAGTTTCCAGGACGACGAGCGAATATGACGTCAGCACTTCAGTACTCTATAAATACTCTTTGAAATTCGCCACAATGAATTTTGTGTCTTACTTTGCTTTATCTTCTCTCGACTTTGTGTTGTTAATCATCTTAAAATGGTAACAGTTGTTCCATTGAAATCACAAAGAAACAAAAGATTTTGAAATAGTGTTTGGATCATATGATTAGCACCATATTTATGTGCACTTGTGTGCTAGGATCTGCCTCTTCCACCAGAGATGCTGTTTTGCAAGGAGTGGTACTTGCAATCTTGATTTTAACTTTAAGCCAAGAAAAGGCAAAAGCTAACATGTCTCTTTTGGATTAGTGGAAAAAAGTGTAAATTGTCGACTGTTTCACCTATAATTTTTTTCTATTTAGGGATTAGAAATAGGGTTGTTTTTTTTTTCTAAAAGGCTCACAAAATATCAAGCATTTAAAGAATTTGAGGGGGGGGGGGGGGGGGTTGAACTTTCACTTCCCTAACTAAAAAAGCTTGGGAAGATAGATGTTGTTCCTTGACTTTGATGATTCTCAAATCATTGAAAGATCATTTAAGTTTTGAATATTGTAGAAAAATCTTTATATTTATATTTTTGCCATCGGTTTTCCTCTTTCGCAGATCCTTCGGAAGCTCCCAAAACCTTGCCCTTGGAGAGTTTCTCCTCTATGGAGAGTCTGAACTCTGAGACGTCAGGTACCTCCATGTCTGGGATGTCAGGCTTCTCTATGTCAGCCATGTCAGGTACATCCATCATCTCTAGCCACTCTCTGAAGTCAGGAGAGGTAGTGGTGTCCAAACCCAACAAGGTTTCCTCAAGGTCTATGATGAGAAGCGTCAAGGAAGGCAGACAGAATCACCTGCATGCAACCACTTCCACCCCTAAGGCACACAACTGGAGAGGTGATTACTCAAGTACGAGCTTGACCTCACTAGGTCTGAACAATCCTGAGTTGTCGCCGGTGTCGCCAAGTCCTCCTCCCATCCCTGAGGGGCGGGGGCGGAAGGATAGTGATGGCAATAGGAGCGATGAGCGGTTACGTCATCCTGGGATTCCTGCAGAGGTCTTAGCCTTTTTGCAGGATGAGAATGCCTTCAGCCCGGAATCAGTTCCACCACCATTGACGCTGAAGGCAGAAAGTCCTGTGTCAATCAGTTCCCAGCGGTCATCTAGAGAGTCCTTGATTGGTGGCACGAACTCACCCGTTGCAGGGACGGTCAATCCTGCATTCATTGACGAGACTGATGATATTGTCAGTGAGCGAGGCTACACCCTCGCAGCCCTGAGGAGAATGAGTCCTACAGCCAGAGGGAAACCAGGAGGCAGCAGGCCCAGTAGGTCACCTTCACCAGGGGATGTCTTCTTGCCAAATGCAGCTGCCACAAGTCTGGGACAGACGCCCAAAAGCAGTAGCCGGGGCAATAGTCCTTCAGGAAAATCGGTTATAGCTGGAAGGACAAGACGTCAGAGTAGCACTGAAAGTGTGGAGAGCACCACCAAGGGGGCCAGGCAGAAGAGCAGGACATCCCCACTGCAGACCCTTGGTCATGAGAATATTGCCATGAAGATCCTGAAGGATACTATGAAGCATATGACTGCCGTAGAGCGTATGCAGCAGTACTCTGACCTACAGCACAACAGGGAGAAGCTTCGCAGGAACAACAGCCAGGACAGAACCAGCCCCATGGATATAGAGACCAAATTCAACAGTACTTCCAGCAACAATAACAACAGCGCGACCTTAAGCAATAAAAGCGCTGCTCAGGTCAACCATCCGGTCTCTGCAACAGTGGTGGAGAGTAAGATACAGCACCATACAGCCAGTGCAGAGAGCATGGGTGCGCCTAACAGCTCATTGGTTGGACGGTTGGAGAGGGCAGGTAGAAAGCCCCCTCCTCCCATCAAAGCCAAGCCTCTCTTCGACAATAAGCCTCACAGTGGAACAGTCAATAACCAAAGCCCTCATTCCAAACCAAACGGCAGCATTCCTGGTAGGACCAATGGGTTTAGCCCACAGGGGACCAACCCTATTAATGGTCTCACAAGAACTAATCTAGGACCAATACCTTATAGGAATCACAATAGCATTCTCAGAGAATCAAGGACTAGTGAAAGTAGTGCCAAGAGCTCTGATTACCCTCGCAGCTCTAACTCCAGCGATGCCGACAGCACCCGTCAAACCCCTCCCTACAACAGCCATTCCATTCACAACAAGTCTACCTTACCACACACCAAGCCCATAAACTACTCCTCACCACCTGACTATAAACAAGTCATGCTATCACGCCAAAAGGGTTTAAATCCAAGTCCTAATCATAGTGTAGATAGCTCCAACAACTCACCCTCCCCCCAATCATCCTCGAGCCAGAGCATCAACAGACGACCTGGTAGTGCACTCAGTACCAACAGTAGCCTCTACTCATCTACATCCTCAATCCAAAGTGTCATACATGTCCCCACCGCGGGGACCGCAAACAGGCAGACCCCACCCCGACAGCTTGCCCCTGCCAGGCAAGGCAGTTTGGACAGCAATGCCTCGACGGATAGCCTTGGTCTTACCATGACCCCACGCACGCCTCAGTCCCCTAACAGGCCCCTGATGAATGGAGGCATCAGGTCGCCGCTCGCTTCGCCTAGGGATCGCACAGTGATAACCAAAGATGGTGAGCGCAAGATAGTTGGACAGAGAGTATTCCAATCATCACCCTGCTAACCAAGTACAGACAAGTGATGATACTAAGTCAATTAAAACACCCCACACCCTAAGTATAATGAAGAGGTGTCGATTTAATCTCTTGAATCATTGGAAAGATTGTAGATTGTAAGACATAAACATCCCTGATATCAACCCTAGAACTCAGCCTAAAACTTAATCGCAGCCCGACACTTGTCACAGTATATTTTTTTTAACAAAACTAAAAGTCTGGAGCAACTGTTGTCAGAGTAAATGTTAGATCACTAGACTTGTGAAGACAACATCATATAAGACTAGGATTATGACCATTCAATTCCCAACCAGCAAAAAGCTGCCAGAGGTACAGTAGAGCAAGGACATAGCTCTTGTTCAGTTACTCATCCAATCGTACAACACTGAACAGGTGCCGAAGTTTTTTTGTTTTTTTTCTAATAATACATTCAGTAACACATCTTAATTTGTAAAGTGAAGCAGGAATTATGGTTTTGCCCTTTCTTTATTGCGAAAGGTGTCTGGCAACTTTCTGATGCTTAAGAGGTGAAGATGTGCAAGAATCAAATGAAGTGACATATGTGAATTCAGCGCATCTGTTATATAGGTTGAATCTATATGACACAAGGCTTATTATGCAAATTTGTACAAAAGTATGTGCCCTCAAACACAACCAAAGACAAAGCCAAAAACCACATCCTCAAAGATAAACCAAATGCCACATTGCATAGTTTCATGAATTTGCTATAATTGCTAACAAAGTATTTACATGTATTTTTCTAATTTGGTTGTCAGGAAGGCTTTTAGTACCATTCAATAACTTTAGTCGTTTTTAGATAAGTTTGAAATGGTATGACTTAATTTTTTAATTAAATGTTTCCTTGTTCATACCAGTATTGTAATTTACAACTCATGCTAGATTTAAGAGAATGGGTTCAATTTGTAATTTTCATGGCATGGAAGCTGAAAAAGAGAAATAAAAAATTTCCTGAAATAAAATGCACTTTTTTTTCATGACGCAGGATTTATCTTTGAATAAGTTCCTACAGGCTATGCATGCACCCACGTTTAATATACTTTTCTTTGATTTGTGAATGGGAACCAGAAATAGATATGTTGAATGACAAATATGAAGTTAACTCTAATTTTTGTCTGATGAAAGCTAGAATGGTGTTAAAATGGTATGGGTTAACACCCTCAGCAGACGATTTTGTTACCTTATCAAATTTGACAAAAGTCAGGGTAATAGTATTAATTGTGTGGTTTTCTTACAAGTTGTCAGAGACTTTTTACATAGCTGGCACTAAACAAATACTATTATCATGTTGACAAAAAAACAACACCTTTTGGTAGTAGAGAATACCTTATTTGGAAAGATTTTGATTAGATTTCCAAGTGCCTGAGTGATGAAAATTTCCTTTTTATGCCATTCCGCTTTGTTTTGCTTGATTTTACTGTAATTTTCAACAGTAATTCCTTCATATTTATACTCTGCCTCCTCGAAAGGCAACTTTTTATTATGGTAAAATCTGCAAATTTCACAAATGTATTCCCAAGTTTGTTATACTTAATATCAATTTACGGTCACAATTTATTGATATGTAGATGCATTCTAGTATTCAATTTTAGTCAATGCTTCCATACAATATTGATTAACTTATTCAAATGTTGCACAAGAAATTCAAATTAATAGATGTATTATACGTGTGCATAGTTTATATCAACTGATGTAAATACTCTATTAGTCATGTATATATGTATATAAAATGTTGCTCATTTTTAAACCAAACTTTTTTAATGCATTGCTGACATGTATGTACATTTGTAATGTAATGCTAAAGAGCATTTATATTTATGTTTTAAATTCATGATTTCAGGCTATTTACTGCTTACATTTAAAATCCTCTATCCTATATTTGTGCTTTTCAATTTTATTGTGTTGCTTTTTTTGTTTTAGAGGTTTATTACATATTCACCAAACTTGGTTTGGAATCAAAGAAAATATTAAAAGTATAAACCTGTCTATACCAAAATAAAAAAAGATACCAACAAGACTAACAATTGTTGCTCATTAGGGTAGACTGCCATACAGATCTGACATCAAGATGTAATTGAAATAGGTCACACTGAACAGAAAGCTAGCAGATAATTGTTTGAAACAAAATTACACTTTTCCCCATATATTGTCATAGCACCGAAATTGCTAACAATTGGTTTTTCAAACTTAGAACATACAGATTCTTCAGTTATGTATTAACACTTTTCAATTGAAATAAAGTGGCATTTAATCTCACTGGCCAAATGATTTCTGTTCGCTATCAAGCAATCTCAATTTTCTTCAAATTTTCTCATGTATTCTATATTTCAATAACATAACATCAATTCACCAAGATCATCCTATTATTATTGAGTGCCATGAGCACCCTGCAAAGGCGGATAAAGACGCTATACAATAAGCCATCGTCACCATCCCATTATCTGAAAAAACATAAGACAAAACAAGAATTACAGGCAGTCTAAAAGAAATTATCCTAATTCTCAATCATTATCTCATAATGGGCTTGTATTTAGTCAAGGTGAGTACATAATTTATTATTCTTGGTTTTTTGCTGCTGGTACTCTGAACGATTCTGTGTGTGGTTATGGTTTATTCTATTGCTTATATTCTCCGTCCAGAGTTATTTAAAGTGCACTAATAAATTGCTTACCACAAAAGCTATGTTCGTTCATGTATTATACATTTAAATTGTGGTAAATGTACTGTTTTATTTTATTTTTGTTTTTTAAAATTTTGTATTGATATATTTATTAGTAGTAGTACTGTATCATCCAATAGAGCACCGAAGTGCTAATGTCATATTCACTCGTCATCTGCTTACTGGTTCCAAACAACAGAGCCTGCGCATGAGGTTCACCGCAAAGTCATTCAATTAACAGGCATGAGCAGGGCTAAATCAGTGTTTGGTGCTGGTGTGATCACCACGCCAACGGTTAGCACAAAATTGTTTGGAACCAGCCACCTTGACAACTTGGCCAGTGTGACGTCACACTTCGGTACTCTATAAAGGAGCATATCTAAATGTCAATGAAATTCAAGCTTATATAATGTGTAGGGGATGAGGACATCACTATAAACCTTTGCTAGGATCCAATAACTTTTCTACATAGACTGATGTTATAGTAGTCGTTATTGGCAATATACATGTGTGACAGGTCCTTCATTTGTCAAAGATGGCGTTTGGATCAATACCACATTGACTTCACAACTGCGTTGACACATCACTGTGTGACAAAAGAGAATTTCATATTGTCACTAGACTTGCTTAAATCTAAAGAACTCGTATTCAGAAAATTCACATGATTTCAAAGGATATACCTCTTAAAAAATTTTCAATCCCCTTAATTTTTCAAATCATGTGAGACTGGGGTGGATCTGATGTATTCTAACAAATATCTAATCATATTGCTTATTTAATTTGTATATCATAATTGAAGAAAAAAAAATTGCTGCCCTAATTGAAGTACAGGTTTTGTCTGCTATGAGTTATTCAAATGTATTTCCAATAATCAGTAATTCTCTGGCTTTGTTTTCTGAAATATTTGTTTGAAAATGAATTGTGCTATTTTTCTGATGTAAATGTTGGGATGAGTTTGGGGTTTTAATCAGCACATTGTGTTCTGAAATTTGTTAAATGATCAGTCGGTTAGATATTCCAGTGTGTTCAAAGATATTGTTTCGAATTATCTATAATTCATCTGTATACGTTGCTTCTTGATCCCACCTCAGTTTATGTGTTCCAGCTTATATTTGTGGAAACATTGTCTATATTTTGGGGGCTTGCCTTTTGTTATGATTATATCTTACTTCTTTGGTGAAAGAGTTATTCTTTTCTTAAAGTCTTTTTCTGTATTGCCCTTCACAGGAAGGCCAATTGATTGAATTATAAACATTATTTATTGCTATTACCATTTTATATATATAAATTGAGATTGTTTGTATGAAATAATGATGTAAGGTGTTTTCTTAGTATACTCGCATCTCTTGTGCTAACAGACAAGAAACATACCACAATGATTGAATAAATGCTGTTGTGGTCAACTTTAAAAGCTTGTTATTCTTCATTTTTATTTCATTTGTAAAGACATTTTGCTTAGCAGTGAACTGGTTACAAATTAAAAGCTATACACGGAATGTTTCTAGATGTCTATATGATCAAATAGATATCAAAGTAATCATTTTATTAGAAGACAGGAAAAACAAAAATGCATTTTTTCAAGCAACTTTTCTTGAAGAAGGAGGTTAAATGGTGAAAAAATAGAAAAGGAAAGAGAAAGAGATAGTTAAAGAGAGAGAGAGAGAGAAAGAAAGATAGGGGGAAGGCAATGGGAAAAGAAAATGAAGTGACTCCTTACACAACCCCCCTCCCCCCCCCCCCCCATGACATCGCTGCACCTCAATGACTGGAGCAATGCTCTGCACCAACTGTCCTGCTTTGTGAGATATTCACACACCTTGCTAAATTAATGGTCAGCCCTGGATAAAAACAAGCAGCATCATTAATCCTTTTTATATGAACCATTTGTAACAAAATGATACGTATACATATATGCATATTCAATGATTGTTAAAATATCACATTGTATATTATACTGGAATCTCCTTCCCCTTGTCATAAAAAAAAAAAAAAAAAATCCATCTGTCTTCTACATGTACTCTTCCTTTGTTACACATTCATTGATACTTGAATTACCAAAATATATCCTTCAGCATTTCATCCTTTTTTAAATTCCACTCATTGTTTCTTCTCAGTTTACATGTTCAATGATAATTCTGCATTATCATAATGTATTCATACATTCACATATCATTATTTTCTTTGTGATTTTACACTCTTTCTCTCTGGCTGAGTTACAACTTAAATCCTTTTGCATCTAATTCTTCCCTTATTGTTTTTCACTTTTTCTTCTGTTTCCTCTCTAGATATGAAATTCTTTATCTATATAATTATATGTTCAATGATTTGATCATTGCATTCAGATCTATATATATATCCCTTTGCATCTCGTTCTCTCCATTATGCTTTCACGCAGTGTATTTTCTCCAAGATTGTATATGTCTTATTGCAATTACTCATCCAATGATTGCTAAACCATCACATAATATCTCCTTTGGACTTCTAATTCTTTCGTTCATGATCGACACTTCTTATAATTTGAAACTATCAAAATGTATCTTCCTTTCACATCGTATCCTTTCCTTTGTGCAGTTTCACTCTTCCTTCTGTTTTGCTCCCTCTTCCTCACTTCTCTGTCCTGATGCAAGCGCAAGTAACCGTTGAGACATAAGACGAGCCAGCTCGAACCCGACAACGATGACGAACTCTGGCCTGAGTAGATTGACCTTTGGCACCCGACCTGTCATGATATCAGCCCATTTAGCCATGAAGGCATCACCTGAAATGGAATGAATACCGACGATAGTCAATTTTTATATATTTTTATTGAATAACTGTATTTCTAGGTCTAGAAAGGAATTCCTTAAAGATAGTGCCTAACGTTTCTACTAAAAGATGAAAGGGGTTCAGTCTTGAAATTTTTATGCAGAATGCTTTTAACTCTGCTAAAAGTTCAATTTGACTTTTACATTTCTTTTTCTTTTGGTTTTGTGTTTGGTGTATTTTTGAATAGAGTTGTGGAAAAAAATGCTAGATATAAGGTACAATTTAAATTTTTGAAAGAGAAAATATTTCACTATGTATTATTTTGTTTGTCTTGGTTATTTTGATATCTTGAATAAAAAGATCGATTGTGTTTCTCCTAGGTCAGTTGCGACTGTTCTATCAAGGTCTTGTGATTGCTATTTACAACTGATTCCATATTTATTTCTCTTTCTTTTTTTAATGGATGACGACAAGTAAACTTGAGATGGCTCAGAAGTCAGTCTTAGCAGGTTTTTAGAACCAATATGGATTATTACGTACAACAACTCGTACGAATATGATTAACATATTACCTTTGCGTTGGATTGCTGCTGTGGCCGCATCCAAGAGAATGGGGAACTTGTACTGGAGGTAACTCATACGTGATGACCTAACATGAAAACAGAAAAGATGTCATCTTATAAAAATGGTCCTCTTAAAAGTACAGGTGTGATAGCCAAGTGATTCAAACACTCAAACACTGGATATATGAAAGCTCTGGGTTCAAGCCCTTGGGACAGCACTTATAGCAGTATTGAAGGTTAAATGAAAGATTCATCTGTGGTCAGATATTCATTTACTCTATGGCTACCATGCAGGTTGCTGTGTTCACTTGGGACTGATACCTCATTTGTTTAGAGGCAGAAGGGCATATGAGTTAACAACTTTCTGGCTCCAAACAGACAACCTAATCCTTCATGCCAGTCTCTCCTAACAAAGTGGTTGAGGAGTGGCAAATATGGCCATTTCCCCTTCTCCCTCTCTTTCTCTCTCTCTCTCTCTCTCTCTCTCTGTCCTCGGCCATTCTTTCACTTATCCTTTCTTCCTTCCCTTTCCATTCCGTTATTTATTTCACATTCTGTCTATCTCTATCAGTCTGTCATTCCCTCCTTTTTCTTTCTTTGTCTGTCTTTTGGGAAGGATCTCTTTTAATACACACTTGTATTCTGTTTCTCCGCATTATTTATCATGGCCTCATTACATGCACTGCCACTAAATGGCTATGTGTGCATGCATTCTGTGAGAAATCCGACATGCACATCATCATGAAAATTTCATTTATTCATCCAGTAATGACGCTTACCATTTGAAATCGTGCCCAAACTTGTCCATCCAGCGCTGATGATAAATCTCCATGGCCTCCCTGGACACGTTCCCATGAGCGAGGGCCTCCTCCAAGAAGCTTGCCGCTAAACGGCCTCCGTCCATGGCGAGATGAATGCCTTCACCTAAGGGGCATCATCAGGGGTTATGAAATGGAAATGAAATCATTTTTAAATATTTAATAATTCAATTAGCCCCTTGAGAGAAGTATGAAACTTAATCTCTGTAAGTATACCTTTTCCATTCATAATAGACATAGAATGATTCTCTCACCTTTGGGGACATCATTGAGAGTTATGAAATAGAAAGCAAGTCATTTCATGAATTTAATAAGGCTTCTGCATGACGTATTATGAAACTTCAGATTAGCTGTGTCTCCTTGAGGATGCCTATTTGATTTTATTTGTGCAAGACTTACTGTATAAATTGATATTTTTGTATGCTGCAGTATGAGTTTAGCAATTCATAAATGTATACTTGTCATGATTCCTATTCTTGCTTCTGAATTAAAGCTATTCAGAGAAGGGGTTAGGGTTAGAGGGGGAGGGAGGGATGGAGGGATGGAGAGAGAGAGAGAGAGAGAGAGGAGACATAGGAGTGAAAGATAAAGAGAGGGGGGGGGGGACAGAAAGGAGAGAGATAGAAGAGAGACTGATAGAGAAAAGAGATAAAAGATGGATGAGAAAGAGTAGAAGAGAGAGTAGAGAGAGAGAGAGAGAGAGAGAAAAGATAAAGGGAGGGGAAGGAGAGAGAAAGAGAATACCAAGGAAGAGAAAAAAAGAAAATGAGAGGAAAGAGAGAGAGAGAGACAGGGGGAGAGACAGAAAGGAGAGAGATAGAAGAGAGACAGATAGAGAAGAGATAAAAGATGGAGAGAGAGTAGAAGAGAGAGAGAGAGAGAAAAGATAAAGGGAGGGGAAGGAGAGAGAAAGAGAGAATACAAAGGAAGAGAAAAATAGAAAATGAGGAGAGGAAAACAAGAGAGAGAGGGTAGAAAGAGAGTAAAAAGGCAGAGAAAGAGAGATAGAAATAGAGAGAAAGAAAGAAATATATGAAGATAGGAAATGAATAGGCAGCAGGAAGTGGAAGAGAGAGAGAGAGAGAGAGAAGAGAAGACTTTAAATCAATAATACTGAATGTGAGAAAGAAAGGCCTGAAAAAGAGATGAAATAATATTATCTCTGGAATGTTTATGATTATAAGGTATTCTCCAAAAAATTCACCCCTAGATAAAGGTACGCACCTGTCATGGGGTCAATCATACCAGCCGCGTCTCCAACGAGGATCACCTGGTTGCCATAGGAACGCGGAACACCGCCAAAACGCAAACTTGCTGTAACAAGAGATGACAAAACAGTTCACACATACCAGTAACAAACTGAGCACAAGATTGGTTTACATCATATAAATAAATATAATAAATAGGTTTATAGCTTACATTGTCTATCTATCTATCTATGCCATGTATACCAACACCACACAGCTTCAAAACATGTTTTGCCAAACCAATGGCTATATCATACTTTAATTCAAAAGTTTTTCTTTTGGATTTTATCCTGATAACACTCATGAATTATTTTCTCACATTTTGATCTTTTTTGCTCCTTATGAACAGTTCAGTACATTTGTCAAATTAATTATAGTTCATTAGGAAAGATGAATAACTGGTAGCAAACATTTAAAATGTTAGAGTGTACCAGTCACCTGAAAAAATAATTTGTGTACAGCTAGAAAGTATCAAATCAACCTCAATGAACTTTATCTGGCATTCTATTAGGTCAACAGTTAAGGAGTATGAAGGAATTAAAGGATAACATGAAAATGCTCACAGGGAACTGAACTCAGTTCTACGTTTATAGAGAGTGTAATTAAAATTGCAATATCTCTTTATAGAATTAATATTTGAAGCCCATATTTTGAATATAGTATAATGACATGGATCCTCTAACATAGAGAACAAGATATTTGTTGGTGGTTGGTACCCTTTAAAGCTTCTTATAAGACAAATAGCACCAATAGAAAAAAGAAAATAGTTTAACAAGAGGTATGCGAAAATGATTTCTAGTATGTCACAGTATAGTTTAGTAATGGGGAAAATGTATGGGAATACCTGATAGGTATCATAATGACTACTTGAATAAAAATGTAATATTTTGAGGAATAATACTTACCCACTTTCATTCTTTCAATCTTAACTTTGTCACCTAGTGCCCTGCTAACGTAGGGATCGTTCTTCATGATGTTCTCATGCCAAAAGGGCAGGTCATTGTTGCCAACTTGAGGATTACCAGGGATGATGTAGACACAGTAATTAAGCTCGTTGTTTGGATGACGGAACAGGGCAGAATAGCCTGGAAGATATCATGAAGAAAATCATCTTCCAACCAAAGTCCATTTCATGATCTGAGTTTTACCATACACCTGCTAAATGTCTGTATGATTAAACATTTACATTTTATTTTACTTACACTTGCTGAACACACTGCCTTCTCAAGACAGAATATAATAGAATGATCATACTCATAAAATCACTTAATAAGCCCGTTTCCTGGAGGCATATTCTTAATGTAAATCACAACTTTTATTACAATTGTACATAATATCTCTGAGATTTAACGTGACATTTATTAAACACACCCTTGGTAAAAGACTGTCTTATAAAGGCAGCATAGGCTATATTAGGACAATAGTATTTACAAAATCATTTCCTAAGACCATTTAGAGAGATGCTGTTACCTGGGAGTGTATTCTTGTTGTAAATCACTATTTATATCATAATTTTACATAATACCCCCATAATTGCACATTACATTTCATTGCATACACCCTTGCCAAAACACTGCATTTTTATTAAGGCATGATCCTGCAGGATAGTAGGCCTATCACTTCATAAGCCTATTATCAGAACTGCCATTACCTGGGAGCATGTCTTTGTTGTAAATCACGACCCCATCGGCTTTGAACTTGTGCGTCCCCGGCTCCACGTAAGCTCGGGAGCACGAGCCCTGGGGAGGGGTGTGGATGATCCCCAGCTTAGTGGCAAGGGTGGACGGGGCGCCGTCGCAGCACGCCAGAACACGGGACTGAAACGTCTGCTGCACCCCGCCCTCCAAGAAGACAGTCCAAAGTCCCGTTGATTTATCGAGCGTGGCAGCCGACACGGCGGTGTTCTCCTTCAAGTCCGCCCCAGCCCTAGCATGGGAATAAATCAGGATCTGCATGTCAGCTTTACTATCAGGCCTACTAAAAAGGTGACATCCTCAGGTCATGCAACTCACTGTCAGAGGAATATTGCATCCATAAATCTACAGCAATGCTACAATCACTTGGCTTCTGTGCAGCTCTGTGCATAGCACATACAACACAGCTATCTACTGAAGATGTGGAAGTTTTCATCTTTATCAGTATGTATTGTTGATACTGATCTTGATATTATCTCTTACCCACATGCTGAGAAAGCTAGTGTATGATTTAGATAAACAACAAGGGGTCATAAAACTTATATAAAAGTCCTATCAGAGGGACATGGAAACTGAGAATTAATGCCCTAAAACGAGAACAAGCACACCGACTTAATTTCAAACCAGGTACCGGTACTTTACAGTTACCAGACCTGTGCTGTACCACTAAGTCATCATATACATGACAGGATTTTAGCAGGGACATTAAGCTCAAGGAAAATTTTCTCCACCTCTTCTCTTCAATAAAAATGGTTACTGATCAAACATTATCACTCTATCATTTCCTCCTATGATTATGCTCTTCTATAAATCTACGATTTGTTTTGCAATGAAACAACTAATATTCTTTACGAGAGAGCTATTCCAAATTTTTCATATATTATCTGCAGATAAAACAGTCCTTTTCTTCAACATGTACCACTTTACAGGCAAATTCTAGATACATAGATATCTCAACTTTTGCATTATAATATGTTTGCCTTTGTTTATCTATACTACTTGCTGATTTGCACTGAACTCACTTTTTAGCCGCCATGGCGATGGCATTGTCTAGATGAAGTCTCTTACATGCAATGGCTGCTGGGACATCTCCCATAATCTCGAGACTTTGCCCTATGAAGCTTAGCCCACCAGGACTGACCAGACCTCCAGAGTCTGCCTGTTTGAAATTAAATGAGAATTTTTTTTTAAATGCCCTTTTCAATAAAGTGTTAATTTCCTTCTGAATTAGTTATCAGATTAGTGATCTCACAGGCATGAAAAAAATACTTATCAATTTATGCCCTGGTGTTAAACATCTTGAAGAAATGTTTTGCTACACATCAAGAAAATAAAAGAGATGTGTGATGTACTTATAAACATCTACTAACCTTTAAACTAGTTCACTAAACAGCTCAATTTGAAAATATATACTGGTAGGCCTATTTGAAATCATAAAAATTATCCCCTTCCCCATTCCAACTTGTTGATTTTCTTTGTGAAAACCACTCCTGCCTATAGACAACCAGTATACAATGTTTTACTATCTTGGGTGATTCAGGTATAATACCTTCCCATTTCTGGTTTCTGATATGTCTACAAAACTATAAAATCGATTAACTTATCTCAACTCAAGCTTTGTTTCTGTGTTTGATTACAAAATGTAAAACTATAATTGTAAAGTGTCTCTTTCAATTTGTTTTTTGTAAGATGTAAGCATTTTAAACCCTTGCAAAATTTGGAAATACTTACAAGATATAAAGTTAGGAAACAAGAGAGTGCATAAATTTAAATACGCTTCTTTGCTGGTTCCCTTTTTGTTACCTTTTTGATTATACTATCAAGAAACAATTGAAATGTGTGTACACCTCTCTCTGTTATAACATTTATTTTAGAAAACAATGAATAAAACAAAGTTCATATGCGTTATGTTTGAATGATGAGTATCTTCTATAATGTAAATACTTTAAATGATTAATGAATTGGTATTGAAAAATAAATGAATCTTGAATCTTGAATCTGTGGGCTAGGCTTGTTCACAATCTGGCTTATTTCAACAACTTCAGTGCAGTTGCCTACCACATGAGCTTTCTGTTGGTTGATAAGGTCATCATAGATACCCATATCCATCAAGATTTCCACTGCAGTCTTACAGACCGCATCTCCACAGTACTTGTCCCTTGGGAACTTCTTCTTTTCCAGGAGCAGGACCTTGCGGCCGGACTTGGCCAGGTAGTAGGCCAGAGTAGACCCTGCAGGTCCAGCTCCTACTATAGCTACATCATAGTAAGTCTTCTTAGCACCCTGTGGATATGAAGCATTAAACAGCTATAATAATAATAATAATAATAATCTTTTAAAGTCCACTCCAAATTTTATTAAGTTAAACCGAAATGGAAAAAAATGAATGCCAATATTATTGATCGTGAGCCCGGCAGCCACTGAGCAGCGCCAGATCGACGTTGCTCTATCCCATAATTGTTGAACGCCAAACAAGGTAGCAGCAACTCCCATCTTTTAACGTCTTTTGGTATGACGCGGCCGGGGTTCGAACCCACGACCTCCCGGTTGTGAGGCCGACGCTCTACTGACTGAGCCAACACACCGGTATAAGGACCTATTTCTTATATCGTTACAAGTTTAAAGAGTGTAATGCAATTTTTAATAAAACAGTTGGAATAAGTACCAAAGATATTACAGTCCAAGTGTTAAAAAAATAATACAAATACGTGAAATAAATAGTGTAGGAAAGGATAGGAGAGAGTAGAGTAAAAATGAAATAAAAAAGGAGTATGACATAGTAAAAAGTATTGACAATGTTCATAGAAAAGTTGTTGACTCTGCTGTATATGAATGTCATGTCTTTATAGAGGCCACTTGCATATATGGAGCAACTACTTTTACTTCCTAATTAACTTCAGTGGCCACTTCTGAATTCAGTTTTTAAAAATTCCATTCTGAATTTTAGATATCTTAACAATGAATATCCTTTTCCTCTTTTATGTTCTTCGTATACATAATAAAACAAAAATAATGGGCTTATTACATATTTTTCAATAATTGTATTCCTTCACAATTGAAGGTTTTCGGTAACACCATGTGGGAGCCTCTGTGAAAAGGCTGTTGATATATTCTTTCGTGAAAAAATAACCCACTTATGGGGCGTTTAGAGGAATTTAGGAGAAGTGAAAGGAAAGGAAAGAGATGGAAATGAAATTAAATTAAACACTTACACAATACTATTTTGGGTTTTTGTTTTCGGTGTTTGTACACCAAAAATGAAGTGAAATGGAAAGAGGAAAGAAGAAGAAAGAGTGATCGAGATCAGGAAAGTTCTGAGTAGGTCACAGAAGTTTGGAGAGAGTAGTTCTGAAAAGAACTGTTTGTATTCCTCTGTAGAGTAGTTCTGAAAGAGAACTACTCAGAACTACTCTACAGAGGAATACAAACAGTTCTTTTCAGAACTACTCTCTCCAAACTTCTGTGACCTACTCAGAACTTTCCTGATCTCGATCACTCTTTCTTCTTCTTTCCTCTTTCCATTTCACTTCATTTTTGGTGTACAAACACCGAAAACAAAAACCAAAAATAGTCTTGTGTAAGTGTTTAATTTAATTTCATTTCCATCTCTTTCCTTTCCTTTCATTTCTCCTAAATTCCTCTAAACGCCCCATAAGTGGGTTATTTTTTCACGAAAGAATATATCAACAGCCTTTTCACAGAGGCTCCCACATGGTGTTACCGAAAACCTTCAATTGTGAATACTCATGGAAACCTACAGAGAACATCTAATTGTATTCCTATGTAAATATAATAATTTATGTCATTTTAAATTCAATTGTTTATGATATGATGTAATGTGAAATAATATAGAGAAATTATGGTGAACATGCGCAATTCAGCCTTTGGCTGTGAAGCATTGTCTTTAAAAAAACATTATGGAATTGAATTTAGTTTTTCCATCATGGTACTTGTAGATAGGTTTGGTTCTACTTTGTGGTCAAACTAATTGATTTAAATGGTAGATGATTATGGTAACGTAATCAATCAACCAGATACAAAGAGAACAAATACAAAACATATTAAAATACATGTAATAATATAATAATAATAATAATAATAATAATAATAATAATAATAATAATAATAATAATAATAATAATAATGATAACAATAATAATAACAACAATAATAATAATAATAATAATAATAATAATAATAAATAATAATAATAATAATAATAATAATAATAATAATAATAATAATAATAATAATAATGATAACAATAATAACAACAAGAACAACAATAATAATAATAATAATAATAATAATAATAATAATAATAAATAATAATAATAACAATAATAACAATAATAACAACAACAACAATAATAATAATAATAATAATAATACAATGCTTTTATAGTGCATTATCACTGCCATTGCGTCTCTATGCGCTTTAAGAAAGGGAAGAATAAAAGGATAGGCAGATGCTATAAAATGCACAATATAGCTCATTCAAAATGCTTTTTGAACAAATATGTTTTCAGGACGGTTTTAAAATTAGATATTGTGGATGAATCCTTCAAAGGAGATGGGATAGTATTCCAAAGTGAAGGGGCAGCATGAGCAAATGAGTAATATGTAGTGCATTTTGATAGGATAACAAAATTGAAATATTACAATGCAGAATCACTGCTTCAGTAACTGTCAAAACAAAACAAAACAACTTTTTTTTTTCATTATTGAAAGCAAAGCAAATGGAGAGTACATTCTCATCAGAAATATACAGGATATCAATTTCCTAGATCTAGTTCTGTCCCCCCATTTCCATCCAACATTCAAGCTTCTGGGAAAGTCAATTTATATTTGAGAATGAATAAATGATGGATCTAGGTTGAGGAACGGATAGTTGATATGTCGTGCATACAATCTAATCAATTGCTTGTGTCAAATTTGTGTCAATTGAACTGAAATTTGAAATTGCAGTGAAATTACAAACATTATGTCTCTGTCGAATTAGAGCTGTGAGGGCTTCATCTCTAAAGTTAATTTTGATATCAAAGGTATAATATCAAAATTGCAATTTCACATCCTCAGATCAAATAGAGGTCATGAATAAAATGACACATATAATTATATAGTAGTAGTATAATCTAGTAGTAGGCCCCATTAAATTTTGAAAGGGAAAGGGTAGACATTATTGGCAAATTCACAAAGTACTGTTTGGGTATGGTTTGGAGGACTATCTCTTTAAAGCAAATCTCTTGAAGACGTTTATTAATCTAATAAATGAAAAAAAAATAATGACAAATAATAATGAAAGGAGGGGGCACTTAAGTGAGAAACAATCTTTGAAAAGCCTACCCCACCCTCATTTTTTTAAAACTATACTGTATACTAAAGGTAAATCAATCTCTCTGGATATAATTACCACTCATATTGTTTTCCTTTAACTGAAATGTATTGTAAAAGCTGTATAGAAAGGCCACATGGAACTTTTTTTCTGTTTCCATTTTGGTTGCCTTTATAGACAGGTTTCACTTTATATGTCACATCCACAAAGTTACACAAACTTCATCTTAATTTTCTCACCTTGTCATCTTCAAACATCTTGGGTAGGGTGTCCATGGTTCGCTTGGTGGTTAGGATGGTGTAGACAAGGTAGCAGACGGCAGCTACCATCGTCACCTTGATGAAGAAGATGGGTCCAAAGACCAACATCCAGTGGGAGAGGATAAGGATCCATTGGAGCTTGACGTCCATCAAAGGTGTCGGAGAAGGTGCTGATGATGATGATGTTGGTGGTGGTGGTGGTGGTGATGTGGATGGTCTTTGCTTTTGTGGAGGTAGTAACGATGGTGATGATTTGGCATTTGGTTCCGGTGATGGTGTTTTTGGTGCTGGTGGTGATGGTGTAAGTGGTGGTGGTGATGATGATGATGATGATGATGGCGGGGGTGGTGGAGGAGATGATGGTTTGTTTTGAGGTGCTGATGCAGGTACTGATGTTTGAGTTTGTGGCAGTGATGTTGTTTGTGGTGGTAGTGATGATGGTGCTGGTGCTGCTGGTGATGATGGCTGGCCACCTTCTTGCTGCTCTGATTTTGAGTCCATTCTGGTAAAAGGTTTGGCTGGATGGGAGATAAACCTTAGAAACAAAGTCAGTTTATAAGTCAGTTGCACACAGCTGCATAGCCAGGATATTTTAAAGGGGGAGGGGCATATAGATTTTTGTTGATTAGACAAGTCTAGAATATACATGTAGATAGATATTCCACTTAAATTAGCCGACATGTTCTTATAGACCAAAGATGACTGTAAATAAACCACTTGACTCAAGGCAGCTTGACACTTAATCTTTTGCGGTATTCATCCACTTGTAAAGCCAATTAACGAGTGACCTTATAATTCATCCCCGTGAAAATGACATTCACAAATCTAAAAGTAAAATACCAATGATATACTAAAACATGAAGCATAAGTTACAGATTTTACCAGACATCTCACCGATCGTGGGATGGGATGTATTGATGAAGTCTCTATCTTGTTTTTTAAATCTTTAAATTCGTCATTAAAAGAAAAGAAATGCATAAAAATAAAAAAATTGGAAGATACATACCTAATTTAGGACCTTTGCAGACTGCCCACACGATAAAGCGAAAATCACGGAGTGAGTGCTGTAATTAACGTAAATCTAGTACAGAATGTATCGATAGTATATGGCATTTCACTATTGACACTAAGATCTTGTCTGCAATACTGAAGGACTTTGCATCAATGACGTTCCCATTCACATGAAAAAGAAACTGCCTTCTAAGAACTTGCGATAAACAAAACCGAAATGGCGATTTAAAGGCTGATCTCGCTTGCACTGCACTATTACAGACAGTTTTCCGTTTCAAAAGTCCAATTGTATGTATGAGTTGATCAGCCAATATCACCATGAAAATTGTGTCTTTGTTGTGTATTCAAATCTATCATGAAAGCATGCTCACTGAGTTGAAAACTCGAAAGCATGCTCAACAATCCCGGTCAACAATAGCCCCTGGTGGAAATATTCAATGTCATGTCCACATTTTGTACACGCTTCAATGGAAACAGGTGAATGCGTCATAATGTAGATAGCCTCCGGCAACATGAATTCTTTTGAAAAAAAAAAACAGACTGTCTACAAAATTTTTAAATGGAGCCATATTTTTTTCAACAAAACATAAAAACGAATATCGTAGGTTGTTTCAGATTCTTCTTGCTCTTATTTTCTTGTTTTGCAGTTGTTTTATGCTGAGTTTTTACTGATTGACAATTATAATGGTCTTCTACGATTTAATTCGGATAAAGTTTCAAATGTAAACGGGGCACAAAGATCATTTCGCGATACAGGCTAAGTGAGATATTAGGGTACAAAGGTTTACAGGATTGAGATATAAAAGTTCGAAGACTTATAGGTGAGTGGACCTATCAGTTTTCACACTTCGAAAATATTCCTGGTATAGGGCTACATATCAAAATTATGGTTTGGGTATTCTTTGATAGTTCCGGGAAGTTTTTATATGTATAGCTTCCTGATTTTAACCTCATTCCAGACTCCAAAATAATTATATCTATAATAATCCAACAAATCAAATTAAGTATCTCGGAGAAAAGCGAGAAGCTATTTCATGTGATCAAATGTAATTAGGGCTTCGTGAGCATATATATATATATATCCGTACAAGATATAGAAAATGAAACCTGACATCACAATTATATTTTCCCTGTTCTTTAGCATTCCTAAAAATAGACATTACTATAACAAAGCACTTAAGATTACAATTATTGTACCAATCACTTTACATTATTTTACGGCGTATGAAATACATTTTAGTATTTTTTGTAAGATCTTAATGCCATGCATAGGCTATGATACTTACTCTTTATATTTTTTCTTGCTGTATACTGATTTATAATATTTCTGTGTTCAGTATATATACATGTATGTATATATATACACTTTAAAATATTTATCAAAAGGAAAACCAACTTTTATACGTCATTAAATTCCACACAAGTTTGCAGATTCCATCCTCAATGACTCGTTCCATAATTTTCTCTCAAAAGATTACAACACGGATGATCTCTTTCCACCCACTTCTGTCACCATCTTTCTCTATCTTCAACCATCCTCATGATACTACATAACCCATCTCCGTGCTATGTCATCCACAAAATGCAAAACCAACAGACATCAAAGGCCAGAATGCTTATCGTCTGTTTGGAACCAGAAGGGCACATACTCATATGCTTTTTAGGGGGGGAGTGCCAATCCGCTCTTGCCCCCAGAGATATGCAGGAAAACAATGCATTGTGCAAACTATTTGGACTGTGCCCCCCCCTTTTCGACCAGAAAACCTTTTTTTTTTTTTTTTTTTTTTTTTTGCTTGTCAAGAATTATGGAGGGGAACTGGACCCCATAACCCCCCCCCCCCACTAAGCGACTTTTGGAAGGATGGCGAAAATTTTTTTTTTTCGGCCACCCCCCCCCCCCCCCCCCCCCCCCACTGAGCGACTTTTGGAGGGCTGGCGAGAGACCAAAAAAATATGGGTCTCCCTCCAAGCAGTTTCCCAAAGTTGACAATCCTGCATTTGTGTGCCCCCCCCTTATACGAAATCCTGGATCCGCCCCTGCACATACTCATATGCTTTAACACAGAGTGAACGCCCTTCTTGCACTCAACAGACGATATACAGAATAAGAAAAAATGTGCAAACTTTGGAGTTCATGTCCTGCATCAGTAAGCCTATATAAGATCGTAGTTAAGATGTAACAAAATTAAATATTATATGTTATAGATTATAGATCATGTTAAGTTAATTTCAAGTTACACAAGATATTGATAACATCACAATTTAAGATTGTAATCGTATTGGGCCATTAGTACTTTATTTTGTTTAAGAGTTATAGTGTAACAAAAATTAATCTCTCGTTTTCTGAAATTGTCTTCAAATATGCTTGCCCACTGGCATTTCACCGCCGCAAAAATACATTTTTTTTTCTGGACAAGGGTTTCCCCCTTCCCACTGCAAAAGAATACTGGATCCGCCACTGTAGTTGTTAACAGACTTGATTCCAACATGGATGTAAGAAAATAGAAAATGTAAATATCGGGATAACAATAGAACGGTATACGATTATACAAAAACTCAGTTTAGGTTATATACAGGACGCGAAAATTTACATCATCTGCGTCATGAGGTATTTCTAAACCTAATAAATTTCGCATATTTGAAATTGTTTTCTTTTTTCTTTGTTGAATAATGCATGGGTGATGACGTTAGAAGAAAATATCTTATTCAGTCATTGGTATTTCAAAATATATACTTCAATCAGTGGCGGATCCAGGGGGGGGGGGCAATCCGGCCCGTGCCCCCCCCCCTTTTGAGGGAAAACAATGCAATGTGCCCCCCCCCCCTATTTGCGATTGTGCCCCCCCTTTTCGAGCAGAAAACCTTTTTTTTGTTTTTTTTTTGTTTTGCTTGTCAGAGAATTATGGAGGGGAACTGGACCCATAACCCCCCCCCCCCCACTGAGCGACTTTTGAGGGCTGGCGAAATTTTTTTTTTTGCCACCCCCCCCCCCCCCCCCCCCCCCACTGAGCGACTTTTGGAGGGCTGGCGAGAGACCAAAAAAATATGGGTCTCCCTCCAAGCAGTTTCCCAAAGTTGACAATCCTGCATTTGTGTGCCCCCCCTTATACGAAATCCTGGATCCGCCCCTGCTTCAATGATGCGGATGAAGTACAGAGCTGTAATAAAACAAAATATTGCGAATTTTTTTTTTTTTTTTTTTTTTGCTTGTCAGAAAGTTTTGTAAAGATTGAGCCCCCTCCCTCAAGAAATCCTGGATCCGCAACTGCAGTCGGTACATGAAAAAAAGTTGCACTTTTCGTTTCATAATGAAATGCAGGGTTTACATGTGTATACTCGTTTCAGTTCTTTTCATCTTTTGTTTATGTAAAGACGGATAATTTGCAATTCAAAATCATGAAACTGCACCAAAAATCACGACTTATCAATGCAGTTTCATGAATTTGAATTACAAGTATAATGCACCGATAAAATAATGAACAAATAAAAGTAAGTGAATAGACTACATAATGTGTGCACCCTGCGTTGCAATAGTAAACGAAAAATGCAACCCCCCCCCTTACCGACTGCAATAGAAACCATAATTTTATTATGAAAACATAATCAATTGTTTACAAATAACCAATCAAATTGTGTGTAAGAAATTTCTGCATACATTGCTTTTTGAATGAACAAATTTCATCTAATATTTCTTGAGTTATATTAAAAAATGATAGGGGGAACTTACTTGTTTGGTTGAGTAATATACATGAAATGCATGGTAATACAAATCAAATGTCATGTACACGGCGATGACAGATTTAGTAGTACAACTCTCAATATGTTTTGTACACAAAATTTCATATTTTCTCCATTATCTCTAAAGATGCTGCTTGTCTTTTTGTGAACTCAACATATGTTGTGTCAAATACATTTTCCCATGATATATCTTGAGCTAAGAGGAGACAAGCTGCACCTTGAGAGCTAATGGGGAAAATATGAAATTTTGTGTACAAAACATATGGAGAGTTGTACTACTAAACCTGTCACTTTGAAGCAACATTGCCAGTTTGAGGATCGCCACAGAAAGTAAATTGAGACTTTTCAAACTTTTATAACTTTCTCATTTCTTAACCGATTTTGATGGAACTTTTTAAAAATTGCTTCTCTCTTTCCTCTCTTTTCATTAATATTGATTTTTACCCAGGGTTTCATTCTCCTTTAAGCTCGGGAAGATAGTGCATCGCTTATTTAGTCACTCCAGTTTTTAATAATAAAGATGATCAACTGTATATAAATGCATGCTCTGACAATCAAGAACTCTATCTTAAAGTAATGAGAAGAAAAAAAATCAAAACAAATTTGTAGTAGAACACTTGTGATAATGGGAGACTTTATAAATATCTCGTTGCATTTAAAACGCTATGATAAAGTCACTCTTGAAAAAAAAAATCTTCCAGTCGATTCTGGAAATTTTTTTTTGGATCAAAATATCGTTAATGTGAAAATCAATACAATTAAATACAATTAACAATTAGGCCAAAAATCTCTTTAAACATTTAAAAATTTAAGATTCTGTTCCGTTTATTTGTCACAGTCGTTATTATAAAATCGTCTGTTAAGAGCAAGAAGGGCGTTAACTTAATGCCCTTCCGGCTCCAAACAGACTAAATATCGTATGAAGCAAGCTGGCTCGCATTTTTAATATAGGAAACACAGATGAGGGCAAACGACATAATTCAATTTGCATCCCGATTTTGTGAAGCACCGCGGTAAACAAAGCGGTGATTGCGTCATCAATTCTTGGAGGCACATCCAAAATAACATATTGCTTACTCCTTATAGGGTCTGCTCCGAAATGTGTGTGTTTTTAAACCCCACTCTACATTTTTTACGTCATTTTCCTTTATTTCTTTCTTTAAGAAAATAATTAGATCTCATGCAGTAGTTCGGGATCGCGGGCGTGGCGCTCTACCATTAACGTATCGATCGAGATATCGATGCATTCAACTCACAGTGGCGCCGCGGCGTATACATCGGGGTAAGAAAGTGAAGTTCTATAACAAAACTTCGGAAAAAGCCACAGAGGTTAAACTGTACATATCATATACTATTCTACAAGCTAGCTTGCATTTTTTAACAGAGAAAACAGGCCCAACAGAATGAGATAGAACGACATAGCTTAATTTGTACCCCTCTTCGTGCGTGAAGCACCGCGATAAACACAGCAGTCATGGCGTCACTATTGGGCTATAGGCACACCCTAAATAACAGATTGTTTATTTCTTACTCTCTTCTTCTAAAATATGTTGGTTTTTAAACTCCGCTCTGTATTTAATGTAATTTCTGTTTATTCTCTTTGCTTTTATATCAATCTCATGCAGTCGTCTGGGATCGCGGGGGTGGCGCCCTAATCACTTCACCGTGGCGCCGGGGCCGTATACCAGACCGTATACTTCAGGGTAAGAAAGTGAAGAACTATTTGAGTGAACTTCGGAAAGAGCCATCAAGTGTGTATTGTCGTTCAATCGACTAATTCTTCCGATTACTTTTTCTTCAATGCTCTTCTAATGTTTCCTTTTCTTTTTGTCTGGTAACACTAACATTAACACATACCATTCGGTCCACTTGTAAAACGAATTCTGGTATAGGCCGATGTGACGTGTGCATCTCATTTTTGTTTAACTCTCCTTTTAAATCTTTTTTTTTTTTTGTCTAGCAGCTTTTTGCGGATTATGTTATAGTCTGTCTTTCTGCACTCTCTCTCTCATTCTCGCTCCCCCCCCCCCCCTCTCTCTCTCTACCAGCTTCTCCTTTCCCCTTCTCTTGCTCTCTTTCCTTCTCCCTTCACCACTCTCTTTCACCCTTCCCATCTCTCCCCATCCATCTCCCTACCTTCTCCCATTCCTCGATCCCACTTTCTTCCTCCCTCATATTAATTCTCTTTACCATTCTCTCTATCTCTCTCATGCACTCTCTCTCTCTCTCTCTCTCTCTCTCTCTCTCATTCTTTGACTGTTCTGCATTTTACCAGTTTTGTGCAGCATGTATTCTAAATCTTTTATTCTAGAATCATTTTAAGTACATGCGTGATAAAGTTAGGCCTGAGATATCCCTTAGAAAAATTAAATTTCTGTTGAAATCACATTATTGCTCAAGAAATTCCCGGACATATAAAGTGATGAAAGCCTACAATTTTGTCAGTAATATCGGGTGATATCCCATTTTATTCAAAGACTATTTATTCTCTTTCCCTTTTTGTAGAATGTTAAATTTTTCGTCTCTTGCTCTGTTTTCCGTCTATTTTCTAGCCTTCATCTCTCCCTCTCTCTTCAATCGGCCCTTTCGTCCACCTTCAGGTTGACAGAACATTCTCACTTTTTTTTCCTAGAATATGTCAGAGAGATAGAGAGATAGAGAAAGGGGAGAGGATAGCCTCGAAAATATGGAGAGAAAACAAAAGAGAGAGGCAAAAATATCTAATGTCATGAGAGGCAGGAAAGAAAAAAATATATGTACTATATAATAAAACCCCTAGCTATCCATACCCAAGGTTGATCATTTCATCAATTTATCTGCAATCCACACACACACAGAACATAAATCATGGATGCATTTATGAATAGTACACAGTTAGGCCATGGTTACAGATCGTCTCAGATAAATTTTATTGTAAGATAGCATGGCACGAGACAGTAGGAAGGCTTCCATCAAAATGGCAAAAATATAATGTTT